>OX589606.1:15792268-16392268 GCA_951329385.1 Polia nebulosa
ACACATTTTATAGCAAAAATATTTACATAAATACAAAAATAATTTTGTCTATACTTAAATGTAAGTACGGAGCTTTTGTCCATGCAACCAATCTGCCAAAAAATTGTGTTGCCAGTTACAAAATTGAACCATAGATTTAAATCCAATTTTTTTTTTCTGCCAGAAGACATGAAATATTAAGTGTTTTATTCAGTTAAGCTAAGCCAGCATTCTTTGTTATGGCTTAAGGCAAATGTGAATGAGCTTGTCATGGAAAAATGGAGTCAGGATGTTGTTGTGTTGCTCCTTCAGTATTTAAAAAAAGCGAACTGATTGCCCAGTTATACATCATAACCAACTAGATCTTGGTAATCAGACTAGTCCCACACTCGATTTTCTCATAATATGGACTGATTTGCTTATTTATCAGCTAACAGTATACCATAGAAAAATATTTACAAGATGGCAGCAACTTATAAATATTATTCTACGAACAAATATACAATTGCATAATTATTTCCAATCCTTCATATTGCCATACAACCTTACAAAACCATGTTATATCTATGCAAGCCTGGATGTTCACATTCCGCAATCAAAATCAACTAAATAGGGCTTTTAATAACACAGCTGTTTACACTTTAATTGGTGCAAGTGATAAGTCAATTGAAGAAGTACACGTGCCTAGGACAACAGGTGCTTACAGTTTCGAAACATGTTATCCTATTCTACAAGAATCCAATAAATAATTAAGAGTGGTTTGATATACCATAGTGTGAACGTATTTGGTAAAAAATCACTATAAATTATACGAAAATTACGTGTTTTCGCATTAATCAAAGGCTTTAATATTTATATGAACATCATAATCTTTTTAAGAAACACATAAAATTGCATTTAAAAACTACTTTGAAACAAATTAATTTTCTGAAAATCGAAATCAAAGTACGCAATATTACATTTCTTCACCATGATATTGAGACAAGACAAGAAAAACTCGCTTTATAATGGGGTATACAATGTGATGCAATATAATTATACCACTTGCACTAATTTGTGTAAACAGATCTACGTGAACATGCTGTGCAAAACGAAGGTGTAACTGAGAATCGAATGACCAATAGTGCCAGTGAAAATGGTAAAAACTATTAAAATACACCAAAATACACGTCCACAGTGATTCTCGTGAATTTACTATGTAAACAATTTGAGAGTGATAAAACACGTGCCGTGTTGATTGTTATTATTATAGTTATTGCCATGGAACTGCTAAAACAAACACTATTGAAGTCATAAACACTTTATACTTTAACACAGAATTTAAAATGTTTCACTCTCTAAAAATAAGAGTTTGATTGCCCCATAAACTGACACCTATGAGACTTTATGCTTGATTCTGTCAACTGTATGGTCGTTGACTATTTCAAAGAAAGACCACTCTTTTTAGTCAAAGTCGGTAGAGAATTTCCTGCCACAAAAAAAGTGATCAGCAGTTCCATCTATTGCCTTTCGGCAGTTTGGTCTTTTCACTTATGGCGAACTGAACGTGTACCTGTACAATGATGCACTTCAGTCTACCATTTGAGGGAATCTATTATTACATCGTGCAATAACTATGTGGCATGCATAGCAATCCAGTTACACCTACGTTTGTAAAACAGACCTAATTCTCAAAATCCACTACATATTGCAAGTATACTAATCACTAGTATATTTTGGCAGTTTAGAAATACCTGATAGGACTGCTTCTTGCATATAAATTAAGTTTTTTGTTCCTGCCTGCCAAGATATACTAGAAAAATATTATATTCATTTGAACATATTACGTATATCAGAGTCTGTAGAAGTCACCTTAGTCATTTAAAAGGCAAGAATAAACGAGAATTTGAAGCCCATTCTGGCTGTTCCAAACAAAAATGTGACTATATCTACAGATTCTGTTCATCAAATTACCTGTAGTGTCCACAGGTCCTCGATGGGGAATGATAGAGTGAACGTATCTGGCCACAAAATGCCCAAACACTGCCTTCAAGTCTGGGTTCTGCATCATAGCAACGAACTCGTTGAAGTCGAGATACCCCGAGTTGTCCCGGTCAGCGAGACCCATGATCTTATCAACCACATTGTCTGGTAGGTCGTGTTCGTACTCTCTTGAGTTGATGATCTCATTGAGTTCCACGTAGGAGATCCGCCCATCTTTGTCTTTGTCGTACTGGAAATAAAGGAGAAGTTTTTATATAATAGGGATATTACATATTTCTTGGTCCTAATAGAAGAAGTGAAATAGTAGATAAGTTCTAACAATAAAGAGTCCAGGCTTGTCCAGAGAGCGAAAGTCTTTACTCTCTTCTGTTGGCTTTAGACTATTCGGTAGTTCTATATGATGCGTTTGTAAGTTCGGGTATCCGAATAACATCACAGCTTGTGCGTTACTATCAATGCTTATTTTGACATGATTACTAATCTTCAAAGCGTTTATGATGGAAATATGGCATTGTTATCAAACGGATGCATGGATGATTCATTTCACAAAACCACCGCTGCGTTCCTAAATAAAGTCCCTGAAAGCTACCGCAGTAACTGCATATTTCTGAGTAAAGAAAACACAACATACTCCATTAATACAATGTGGGACAAGTTTGGTATACAAATGTCTAATAACAGAAGTTTGAATAATAGCAAAGATTCGGTAAGGGAAACAAACGAGGAGTAGGTTTGTTAGCAATAATATGAGCTACCAGTCGAGATAATACTCGTAATATAACATCGGTTGTTTTACAATGGTTTGTTAAATAGGTATCAGATTTCACAAAGAAATGGCATTTATTAAGCGCAAAATATTTCTACGTGATTACCTAAAAAATTCATCTTCCTTGTAATTCATGAAAAAACAAAATTTTGTTTCCTCAATGTTATCAAGAGCGGAAGACAGAAATGCTGGGGGAACGATAATACAATCAATTTAGGTACAGATTGATTTCCTGCAAATTTAAATTTAGTTTTTAAGTTCATCAACATCATCATTTCAGCCGAAAGACGTTGTTCAGGACATGGGCCTCCCTAAGTGTCACCACAATGACCTGTTCTGTGCGGATCGCATTCATCGGATTCCTGAAATCCTTACCAGGTCATCGATTCATCTTGTGGGAGGCCTTCCAATGTTGCGTTTTCTGATACGCGGTTGCCACTCCAGAACCTTTTGGCCCCATCGACCATCTGTTCTGCGAGCAATGTGCCCTGCCCACTACCACTTCAGTTTGGCGGTTTTTCGGGCTCTGTCTGTAATCTTGGTTTCGTGCATTTTTGATTCGATCGCGCAAGGAGGCTCCAAGCATACCCCTCTCCTTCACCGTATGCGTGACTTCAAGCCTTCGGATGAGTGAGGCCTATTGTTTTTTAAGTTGGAGCTCAGCAATTCAGCATTTTAACGGATTGTGCGAATCGTTCGGGACAAAATACGTATAAGTTTATCCGCAAAATCCACATTCCTAAATACCACAAAACGGGCTAGGATTGTGAGATCCGAATAAGTAATTGTAAATAAACCATCATTCTTATTAGACTGTTGTCCCTCATTCAATATTTAGAGTTGGCGCAATATGTCTTCTTCTTTCATATTTCTCTAATAGTCCTTATCACAGTACTTACCTCCTTTTTAGCCATCTCATCTTTCACACAGTCCATCCTCCGTTACTTTGGTCTTCCCCTACTTATACAGCCATTCATACTACTATATCCCTCGCGACATGTTCCTCATTTTCATCAGACAATGTTGATTTATTTCTATCATCTTATCCATCAACAAACTAAGTCCTAGATTTCATAACCTTGTCCTCTCAAAGTTTAATATTACAAGGTTATTTGCTTCTTGTTTTAACGTTATTTTGTTTTCAGCACGCGTTTGAGATTCTGTGTCGAATCGTATTGTACCGCGGCCTCATTTAAGTACAGAAGTTGTAAGTGATGACAGTTTTCGAAAGTTAGTGATAATTCGTTCTACAGTACCGATTTCTGTATGCTCTCGATACGTTGTTTCGAAATTAAATGTTTTATGGACAGTTTCACTTCCGGTTAATATAAGTACATAGTGTATGGCAGCTTATGAATTCTGTTAAATTGTTCAATTCATCTGGTTGATAGTGCCTCTGGGTAAGTTCAAACAGGCCCTTTATGTAAGCACCTGGTTTTGATGAATATACATATATATGATACGATGTTTTTCCCCTTAAATAATATAGATTTGAAAAGTCGAAACTCGAGTGCCGAGGTATGAAATCTTGCAGTGCAAGATGAATTGGATTTGGAAATAAAGTTGCATGTTGTTTTCCAGACATATCGGTCAGTAAAATCAAAGTCAAATACGGAAAAATGTTACAGAAAGAAACAATGATGATGATTGAATGATTTATGCTGATAATTTTGTATGTAAATATAATCTGAGTACTTACCTAGTTACCTACCTAGCCATTTATAACCAAATATTGCTGTAGCTCGGTTTTGTTATTTTACTCAACGTAGAGTTGACAAATAGAACATATTTAAATTACTATTTGATTGTGAACTTTTTATAGGTTCGTACGTGATCCATTCATAATAACAGTACTTCAATTAAATATCAAAACATATCAACATATTATTATATCCTATCAATTTATAGTTCTATCAATGCTACTAATATAGCCTACGGTGCTAGATTTTTTTCTATGCAATTACATACTTGTCTATTAAGTACAATCAATTTTGGAACTACAGCCATGTGAGTAGCTCGCCGTCCGATCAGCACCAGGCCCGTGAGTCGACGGCGCGTAGTGTTCTACGCGCGCCTCAAAGAGATGTTTGTCAGCCACCACTGACGGGGCCCATCGTGGCCGGTGCCTGCATGCCTAGGGATAGCGGATAAATTCTTAACAGAGTTACCGCACCCCTGGGCACTCAGGCAGGGAAGGAACAGGGGTGGGTTTTAGTCAGTAAGTCTGACACGCCCTCCCGCTCCACCCAGAGCGGGAGATGTCATTGGATGATTTCCTACCCCGCCAAAAAAAAGCCATGTCGTAAAGCTTATATCCCGAATGGACGGACCGTGCGATGATACGGAATGTGATTCACAAGACCTTGAAATTATTCATCGAAAAATTGGCAAAAAGTCATATAAAATACGAGTTATCAATCAATGTAAATATGACCAACGAAGTAACGAGTCATGTAATAACTTCACTTTAAATGCGTATCGTATCTTCAAATTGTGACACAATACATATAACCTATCCATGAATCATTCTTTCTTGAGTCAACCTGAAAAGTTTTTACAGCTGAATACAATTTACAGTAATTTCGTCAAACGTAAGTATACTCGTACCTACTTCACATTATAAGCTAGTTTGCTCACGCAGACTGGAGTTCGGATAGAACAAAACGTTTTTTGTGTAGTAATTAGGGCCTAACACGGCCCCCGATGCCAATCGAAATATCTCGACTTAGCACACGAGGTTGTCGACATGTGGAATGTGGCCTCGGCTATCATTGTGCCGATTGTCATTACCGCCAACGGCTTGATGGCCAAAAGCTTCGACGACCACCGTTCGAAGCTGTCGGTCCGCGGTAGCTTGGCTCAAGGGCCTGATACAGAAGGCAGTGATCCTCGATACTGCTCACATTGTGTGGAGGTTCCTGTCTCTTGAGCCCTAGCCACCGATATCTTGGACCCTCCCGAGTCTCCCGACACCGGCGGACTACTACCATAGTGTATACTATCCCATCAATCTGCCTATAGCCTTTTCCCAACTATCACTTACACACTATAACTTCCTGTCTTCCTGACTATAACTTTTTTTTTATGTATGAATTATGGGATAAGGGCAGGAAGATGTGAGAAATATTTAAAATTATAATCGGATTTTAAGTGAAAGTTGTAAACGAAATAATAATAACATAAAAATAGTGTACGGTGTACCTCTAAAATTTTCGGATTTAGTAGCTGTTACCTTGAATACAAAAAGTTTGCGGAACACTGAGTTAGGCGACAGTCCCTCAACAAGTAAACTTTTCTCTAAACGACATGGTCGGAGTTCAAACAATACCAGATTTTAATCCATGACCTTCTCGTTTTATATGCACAAAAAATATCTAGACAGATTAGAATACCTCATTGGAAGAAGACGTGTTGCGTCGACTTCACATAAATTTGGATAAGGGCAAGAGAATAATTATGATGATGACGCTACCGATCCACTTAGGTATAGCAATCCTCTAATCTGAAGATAAAAGAAGCTGGAAGTTCCCAAATTATTAGTCGTCAAATTTAGGGAACACTGAAAAATACTAAGGAATATATGACTCACTTAAAGAGGAATGATTCCTAGCTGTCAGTGATATGAATTGAAACAATTGGTGACACAGTGCTAAAACAAATGGACAATGACTAACATTTCTAGACAAATTTACGAACATTTTTTATAACGGTATGTCACATGTGTAACGGTGACTTTTTGTAAAAGAATTGTATCAAATATGTGAAGGAGGACAGATTTTCAGTGCTTATAGGAACACAGATTAAACGCAATAAGGTATAACGACATATTAAGCAGTAAATTTCCAGAATATACCGAGCTAGCATTGTCTATGCTTTCGTTACAATGAGATGCCAGCTTATACTGGCAATATAATACACGTATTTATATTTAGCTTGCTTGTCTTACGAGCCTACACAATCCAATCTTTATGTAATCTTTCATCTAATCTTCTTGTTTCAGATACGAGTTCACTTGTATTAACATTGTTGTATTGTAATGAGAAAAATAACTTTCTGGAATATATTTACTAGTGCGGCCGTATCTCTGAAGTATTTAATCGGGCATTGGAAAAAAAAACTAAATTGAATTAATAGTATATTACATGGGAATAGTGATAAAGACAATGTAGCTCTGGATTGTTAAGTTGTATATTAGGAATCATAAATGCACTTGGTATAGGAATGCCTTTCCTTGTTTCACAATTAAAATAATTATTTAAAGGCCATTTTAGTTGTGTAGTGATAAAAACATGTAACCCTGTTAACCTGAAGACAAAACATAGTCTCAAGTTCCATTGTACATGGATGGCTGTATAAAACTGAGTAATTATTTCTCTAAAATGTGTTCTTGCGCCAAGATAGTTAAAACAAAAGTGTCAATTAAAGAACCGTACATTGCAATTTGTTAGAAACTCTATATCATACATAGCCCTTTGACTAAAAGCAAGTCATACCAAGTAATTGAAGATATTAGCATTCCCGAAAAAAATAAAACATTAATGGTACTTAATTAGATCCTTGGGGAACCCCACTTGAGTTTTGAAGTGAGATATCATTACCTTTTTCAATTTCACTAAAAGCATACTACAAACTCTATAGACTATCATCAAATCGTGCAGTATTTTTTATTTAGGATAGTTATACATACTCGTATAATGATAATGATGTACCATGATTAACCAAGTCGAACGCTTTAGTGAAGTCACAAAATAAATTTATGGAAGAAAAAATTGTCACAGTAATCAAATCATTGTCTAAATGTGCAAAAGAGTAGTTGTAATTTTCTTGGTATGTGTTTTGTTTGTATGTGATATGGGATTACAAATGTGTGTAACTCAAAATGTGAGTTAATGGACGACATGACGATATTAAGATCGTAATCTGTCCATAATAGCATTGTTAACGTGTAATGACACTATTTCCTGACGTTATATCACTAATTACTGTTGCTAAGTCTACTGAGCTGAAAATTAAATCGACTTGCATTATTTTATACGCTTTCTAAACGTTTCATGGTGTTATTTATACAAACTGAAAATAGTTTCGTCATTTGCTTGGAATCCATCGAAGTGATTGATTGGTATTTTAAGGAATTTATTCATGTTGAATGATTGCCAATTAATATTACTCTAGCTTCAAGCTATGAAAACTGGATGATGATTAACTGGACATTTATAAATTAAGTTTCGTCAACGAAAATCTAAATTCACGTAGTTCAGTCTAGTTTTGGTCATTGTGAGTTTATGCCAAAGGCAACTTTTCCAAAATTGATCCTATTTTCTATCTTGTCAATTCTTGGTTTATGTTAGAAATACGAAAGCTGGGGGCAACTTGGTAGTCATACTTTATAAATTATACACTGTTGTAGATCGTAGCTATTCAGGAATCTTCGGAAAATATAATAATATAGTAAAAATTAATTTTACACTTTCAGTACGAAAGTAATTTAGTTTGACCCAAATGGTTGTATGGCTAGTTGATTGTGTAAATATTCGTCGCTGAACAAGTTTGCTGTAAGTCATCGTGTTTGGTTTGTGACATCACGCATTCCACGGTAATTACTGCGTGGTCTACCAGGGTAGTTAGTAGATTAGGAAAAAATCTTACATCGATTTAATCGTTCCAAAAAAAGTGGTAAGTAGTAGTGGTAGTAGGTTTTAAGTTTTTCTTTATATAATGTTATATCATAGTGTACAATAAAGAATATAATAAATAAGACTAGTGACCAAAGATTAGCTGTTTAGAATATTTCTGCATGTGAAGCCCCATGGCAAAATCCGGGTTGTCAAATTAAACCCCGAGGACAACCCGGGTTGACAGCCGATTTTTTTTATTTTTTTATTCTCTTTAATTTTTTTTTTTTTGGTCCGACTCACCGGTGAGTTTCGGGGCTTCACAGGTTAAGTACCTATGTTTTTGGATCCCCTAGCTACTTGGTGCAAAGATAGATGCTAATTCGAGGTCTTTAAAACTGGGACAGTTTGTTCTATCAATGAGGAAATGGTGAATGGGACTGCATTGTCCCGCTTACTTTTACAAAAAAAAAAACAACCGACTTCAATAAAAAATACTAAAAAATTTAAAATAACTTTAATTTCGGAAGTCGGTGTTTCTAGTTTGGTTTCTTCGTTATGTAACACCGACTTCCGAAATTAAGTTATTTTAAATTTTTAAGTATTTTTTAATGAAGTCGGTTGTATTTTTTTTGTAAAAAGTTTTTTATTTTTCACTTTTTAGTTGTACCCCATTCTAAAACTAAATTAACGGTAAAGTTATGCCCGAATTGATAGCTCCAAAAATAGGGAAGTTGAATATAGTTGGTGAAATTAGGGTGTTATAGCGTGAACTGTACGAATCTGTATACCCCTTTAGAGCATATCAGCGTGATGTAATATTGTGATGTGGTGAAAACAATATACAGACATGCGATTGCAGCAATTTCTGGAAGGTTTGCTGTTATTTATTGAACAGTTCCATTGTGTATCTCCGAAGTTCTTCATCAGATCTTCATCAAATTAAAAAGGGACTACATGTGAAGCACCATATTTCAAATAAAAAAAAAAAACATCAAAATCGGTTCACCTAGTAAAAAGTTATGAGGTAACACACATTAAAAAAAATACAGTCGAATTGAGAAACCTCCTCCTTTTTTGAAGTCGGTTAAAAAAAAGGTCAGCACCCTAAGTAAGCGGGACAATACAGTCTAGGAAATTTGATCCACTAATGAAAATTAACCTGAATGCAAAATTCATCATGCTTGGTGCACTTTTTCCGAACCGATTTTGATGAAAATAATAATTATAGTTTTGTACCGAAAGACGATTAGTAAAAGGTATTTCTGATATTACCTTCTTTGACAGATTCGGCTAATAACAGGAGATGAGGAAAAACACTTCACCCCTAATACGTAATCGGGCACAAATTGGATAATTAATTACCTACTAATTAATCATGAACTTGAACGGTCGCAATCAAAAAGAGGAAACCATACAGTTAAAGTTTGCTTTATCATACACCGTCATCCGCATGTTGACTCAACCGGGAAAAAGGTTAATTAATACATACGAACGGACACCAACCATCACTTTTGTATATGGACACCAACATTGACACAAACTTGTCTTGGCATACAACCATCAATGTGGTATGATGTCTCTTATTATCGTCACCTCAAAGTTTAGTGACCTCTTTATCTAAAGTAGGTGAAAAACTTGATTAAGAAGCCGAGGTCATTACTAAATACGTTAACCCAAAACCGGTTTCTGACAGGAAAAGTGAATGACCACTTGACCAGTGATATCTGAAGATGGAACGGAAAAAAAATGTTTAATATGCTCCGCATACCTATCTCCGTTAACTACCTATGTAGTGGACTGTGGATGTTGTCTCATTATCATCAACATTACCTTGACATAGGCCTCCTCGAAGTTTCGCCACTACGTTCTAGTTTATTATTTTTTAATTCCCTAGTTGTACATCTATTCGCACGACTAACGTTATTATCTAACATGCCATATAGCACTGTTACAGTTATTATTTAGTAATTAAATGAACTTGTATTACAGATGTGAATACAGCGATTATTCAACTTTTAATAGATGTTTGCCTTAATAAACTTTAGTCACAAGTACGTCGTGTACAATATAAGTAGCATATACATAGATATTAAGTAAATAATCATAGCAAATAGAACTAAATCTTCTTTACATAATGTGGGTAAGCTGCCATAAAATAATTTACAATGTTGTTAGAAAGACTCGTAGACATAGTCTATTATTTACAAGATTCAGCATCTGTGGGCCGTGACGCCAACGCAGAAGTTATAATAATTTAAATAATTTTAAACAGACTACGTTAACGAAGAAATACTAGACTTAATAGTCTGGAATATTTTCGTTAACGTAGTCTGTTCTACTACTACTACTAGAAAAAGCTAAAATTTCAATATTATAGGATGAAAAGATTAGAGAAAGGCAAACCCTAATTCGATCTTGATGAAAGAACGACATTCTATAGAGCAGCTGGCAGTATACTTTTGAAGTATCTTTTGATACCATCCCATCTATTTTTTGTTCTATGTCCAGAATATTTTGACTGATGCATCCAAATTGCGTGCTTTGGCTGTTGTTATGGCCTTGTTTGATACATAATCATCACACATGGTACCCACTACTACACTTGGTAAGCTTTGAAAGCCTACAACAGAACAAACCCAGAGAGTACCACGATTATTAATAGCCAGGATAGGAATACTGTTCCGAAAAAGAAATCAGCGAATGTTGGTTGATAATCATATTTTGCTGAAGCCATACAAATCAATCATACCCATTTTGCTGAAGCTTACAATACCAGCAGGAAAAATGTTAATCTATTAATGAAGCTTTAAAGAGAACAATTCCGGTTTAAGAGGTCAAAAGTAATCAACGTTATGTTTAATAGCTTGGATTTTTTTTACATAAATTGCATAACGTAGAGGAAAATCATTGGAAAGACCCAGATCCGCTTGATAAACAGTTTGACAGTAATGCCTTTGCATACGTAATAAAAATTGGCAATGAGTTAAATGTATTGTTTGAAAATACCAATGATTAGTCATTCGCATATCAAAGGCATTACTCAGTACAACAAAAACTATTTCTATTCTTTGAGACAATTTAAACAAATGTTATAAATTAAAATCGCTTGTTTGTCATAATATTATGGGCAGTTAAAACTCAGGAAGTACTGATCCGGAATGTTTATGTAGATACTTTTCTCCCGGAAAGCTGCACGGATCCTGTGGAATAGGAGGCCACGGATGCGAAGCCACGGAAATAAAGTTAGTTTGCGGTATAGACGAATGGTAGTGAACGCCTCTTGTTTCTTGGTCTCGTTAGCGTTCGCAAAAGCAACCGAATAAGGCCAAAGAAAGCTTGCAAAATCCAGTCTTTGGCTCGCTCTGTAGTTCTGTACCTAGCATAATCGTGACTTTAATATTTTCCTTCTAGCATGTTTGGATCAGGTTCAAGTCTTAGTTAAGTTACTAGTTCATGGATTCTGCAGGCTATGTGCAATTTTGGGTAATAGTTTTTGTGGTGAGAGTTTTTTTTATTTCTTAATTTTTGGCTGAAGTTGTATTGAAACAGAAACACATCTGTGTTTCAATCAAATAACATCGTCATTATCTTTACCATAACCAAAGTTATTAGTGTCGGTGCAACATATTCACTTCTTCTCTATGTATTAGTGGTCATCTCAATAGTCACCCCCTTTTCTAGGCTTGTCATCTTAACACAGTCATCTTTTCAATCGTCTACCCCTTGTTTTTGGAGGGTGGGGAGATCATTACTTCTCCCGATCTGGGTGGAGCGGGAGGGCGTGTCAGATTCGTACTGACTAAAACCCACCATTTTTCCTTCAGTTGCCTGTGCCAAGGGCCGCGGCAACTTTCTTTCGAATTTAACCGCGACCCATCGTCTACCCCTACTCTTTTATATTAAACATTCATACAACAACAGGATGTGTCACTGTGGACATAAGACGATCTCTCAAATATCATCAGCTGTCTCGTGTTCTCTTTTTCCGTCTTTTTCCGCTGTCTTAGTAACGTTATCGGTCATGATTTCATGAAATACTGTATTCTCTTCGCAAATATTTGTTTACGCAGCGCGGAGTCTATGAATGAAAATAATCGTGTTATTGCATTAAGTTACGCTACGCCAGTATTGCAGTTATAATTTTATTGATCGTAAATATTTTGTAGATACGTAACGTAACAGAGAGTGCCTATAAATATGTAGGAATATGTGCTACGTAATATTACATTGCTCTTTGGCCTGGCATAGTTATGTCCAGCTTTTGGAATGTGTATTGTCTTAGAGTGTAGGAATCTACTTGTGATTTGTCACTGTTTCATAAAAAAAACAACTCAGACTGAGGGGAAACCACAAATTAAATTTACGAGATATTTGTGTAGTTGAAATAACGTGTGAGTAATACGGGAATTCCCCTACGTTTGACAATCGGAGTTGTGCTCACTTTGAACTCCTTGGCGATCGGTCTACTTACAATATGGTCATCAGAGTATCAATGTACCTAAATTTTATTGTTATTCGCACGTTAGGAAGTCAAAGGAGTGACGTGCATTTCTTTTAAACAAGCTTAGGAAGTGAGTATGGTCAATTTATAACGTTCACAAATCATAGCTAACTTCAGAAAAATAATCGTAATAAAGAAAATTCGGTTGAGTATACATATTTAAAAACGGCATAAAATGTTAATCCTTGTTAGCAGAGAATATTCACATAATCGTTAGTCAGAAACCAGATTCACATTGAATACCAAATTGACGGAGTAAATATTAATATGGTAATTTAGAAGAAAACCTGCTGTATGGCTATATAGAATACATAAGTTGGATAATAGGTAGGTACCTAGCGTAAGATGTGACTGGGAATTCCTTCGTAGGATTTACAAAGGTTTTTTTGTATAATTAATAGGTTCGCGCTTGACCACTATCTCACCGATTTTCACCTGATGGTAAGCGATGATGCGGTTGACGATGGACCACGCTTTTACAATGAATGTGACAAAACGTAGGTACCTACCTACGGAAATGAGAGGTGTTATTGACACTAGAGACTGAAATTAGTTTCCTAACGCTCATACGGGAATTGTCTCTCTGATGTATCCGTTATTGTCTGCTACATTTGGATTTCCGAGACATGGCCTTGACATTAAAAGTGAAACGTTAATGAACGGTGGCACAGTTTTACGATACAACGCTCCGATTTTTATCACCCATTCTATTTTATTGAGTGTAGTATTATATGAGATAATTGTTTATTTTTGCTTCATTAGCACAGATGGACTAAGACTAAAACACCACGGCGGTTTAGTGTTTGACTTTTGCGGTAGGTCTAAATGCCAACGGCCTTGAGTGGTTAGCTTGCGTGTTCCGTGCTGAGCTCACGCAACGCGTCGTACGTCCGCCCAGTCCCAAATTAGACGCATTTTTAATTTATTATAATAAAAATAATACATATTTTTAAAAAAGTAACAAAACCAAATCCTTTTTCTTTGTATTGCAAAGGAGTAGATATATTTTATTAAGAAAAAATGAAGGCTTAGAATGGATTCATCTAAAGATTTGGAGGAATCACCTCCAAATCTTTAGATGAAACATGGATGAAACAACAAAAAATGGTGGTTTATTTCTTATTATGTGATACCGATAAAAAAATTATGGCTAAACCAAATTACGTATCTTATCATATACATAGATTAAGTACCTACTACCTATTTTTTTCAGATGTAATTTCTCTGTAAGTGCCGACGAAGAGCTGCTTCATCTGCACGCTTTTTTGAGAGCAGCCAAAATCGGTTAGTTTTCCGTCCAGGTTCACTAGTTATTTAGTTTGATGTATGGTTTATGGTTATGGATAGTTCCGAGTCTAAATTTAAAGTTTACGGTTTACCCTGGCGAAATCTATGCTGCATTCAAGATTAATTAAGGAGAGAAGAAGGCCAATTACGTATTTTGTTTAATTTCGTAGGAAGATTTATTTCTGTAAACCTAAGGCTGGATTGGGAGCAATTTGAAGTGCTCATTTAAAAAAAAAATCCAAGCCAAGGATTTTTTTTTTAAAACAAAAGGAGTTTTCACTTATGCCAGTCTCAAGGAATAGTGACGTAATTCTACGGTTAAATTGCTCTATCTATTTAGACTTATCACTATCGACGTAATTAGGGGTGAGTGCTCTCATATCGTAAAACATATGTCAAGAAGATGGTCTAATAAATATTTCATGGCATGGCTTGAATCTGTGCCAATACTAGTGCTAGACGCTAGTACAGTTCGAAAATAGAGTAAGGAAGATCTTTGTTAATAAATAAACACGTCCAAGTAGGTTTATTAAAAGTGAAATGTGTCTTTGAGAAAAGTTAATCTTTTGAACAGGATACATACAGCCTTATTTACGAGTATAAAACTCGCTAACCAAATTCTTAGATTAAATGCTGATTAGTGGATTCTAAATTCAAGGTAGCAAACATCTCATCCATCAATTTCAACTGTCTGTTGGACAAAACCTGCTTCAAATGATGTGTCAGTACTTTACTAACAACCCTTCCTCTGTGTAGAAAATGTTGAATTAAGAACCTCTGCAGTGTTTAAACTAGTCACATGGTTATTTTTTTTATAAAAAAAGCCCTTAGTCTTAGTCCTCATCGATCTGTCGCGCCCAGCCCTGGTTCAGGCCATGGTACGGAGCGAGAGGGAATGGGAAGCAGTCTCCTCCTTCTGCTAAGCAGTAATGCTCGCGAAGGAGGAGGCGGGACGGGTGAGGGAAGCTCAACGGAGTGGCCCTCACGGGTCCGGCCGCTACCACCGCAGGAGACTCATTGGCGTAGGACGTCGCGAGACGACCTTCGGTCACCGTAGACCCGGGCCTGCGGACGGAGAGTAGTGGGTAGCTCGCCGTCCGATCAGCACCAGGCCCGTGAGTCGACGGCGCGTAGTGTTCTACGCGCGCCTCAAAGAGATGATTGTCAGCCACCACTGACAGGGCCCATCGTGACCGGTGCCTGCATGCCTGTGGGTAGTGAATAAATTCGTAACAGAGCTACCACTCCCCTGGGCACTCAGGCAGAGAAGGAACAGAGGTGGGTTTTAGTCAGTAAGAGTCTGACACGCCCTCCCACTCCACCCATAGCGGGAGATGTCATTGGAGGATTTCCCAGACCACAAAAAAAAAAAAAAGATAATGAACAAGGATGGCTTTCCATTAATTGAGGGGATAAAGTCATGAATTAGGTATCACTCTTCCTGTGATGCATCTAAGACTGCTTTTTACACATTCAGCAGCATAGCACTAATCAATTTGAGCTCACACATGTTAAAAGAACAGCAACTAGATACGGCTCTTGCATAGTAACAAACAGCTCCATGAATGAAATAAGAAGAATGGCCCGGATAATTTATAGAACAGATAATAACCCAGCAAAATGCACAATAATAATTGTTATGATGACTAATAATTATTAACCACTTCTAAAACTTACTTAATAATAAATCACATGGCATATAGTTTAGTATTTAAAAAAGATTGTGCAATATGGATTGTTTTTACACAACAACAGTTTGTGCATTTTAGCAGAAATATCTTCTTTATTTGTGCAATAAATTGTTTAGGATCTAAGAAGTATCAAAATTCACCCACATCCTACAGCAAAGAGAAGTATCTCAAAAAAATTACAAAAATGGGTATAAAAAGATGGCATAACTGGTTCCAAACTCCATCCATAAATCCTTACAGTCTTATTATAAAAATATTGCTATGAAAATTCGTTCAGGGGCAGTAATATTTACAAAGAATTTAATAGGTACTTTTTTTTTGGGGTGGGAAATCATCCAATGACATCTCCTGCTCTATGTCAGACTTACTGACTAAAACCCACCCCTGTTCCTTCATTGCCTGAGTGCCCAGGGGAGCAGTAACTCTGTTACGCATTTATTCGCTACCCATTTAATAGGTACTGTTGATTTATGAGCTCATGGCTAAAGTAATACCAGCCATCATGGCTGATGCCTACCCAGGGTTACCGCACCCCTGGGCACTCAGGCAACTGAAGGAACAGGGGTGGGTTTTAGTCAGTAAAACTCTGACACTCCCTCCAGCTCCAGCCCAGAGCGGGAGAAGTCATTGAATGATTCCCCACACCAAAAAAAGGGCTAACTGTTCATATCTGTGCTCCTTGCGCTTATCAGTATCACAAGCTGTTGGTAAACATTAGTAAATAAATAATTTGGTCAATCAATGATATTTTAAGGATGTTCGTCAGCAATGATATGGAGCCATAGTCACTAAGCTATGCTAATGTAGTTTTTATGCTACACAGCAAACAGATAATGCTAATTATTTATTAGACTCTTCACATTACAGATAAAACTAAGGTTTGGGTTGAGTTAAGCCTGCCTTTGTTCATGAATTGTGTGATAACTGTACTTTATTAAGTTTTTGGTGTACAATAAATAATTAAGGATTGTATAGTTAATTTTTATGTGTGGATACAAAGTAGTTACCTTTATATCCAAGCAATCTTTAAAAAAAAACCGGCAAGAAATATCAATACATTGCGTAAAGCTACATCAAAACGAATAAACAAAGAAAGGTAATCCTTCAATGTCCCACTTCTTGTATGACTCAACACTTGCTCTATAATAAGACTAGGAAAAATCTGCACTTATGATAACAATACAAGTAAATAGTAGATATATAGAATAAGAAGAATAATAACTGGTTTTGCACCTGTCTTGACTTCGTGCAAATAGACGATTGATTGTGTTGGTACGTACCTTTTCAAAAATTCTTCGCCAATACAGATCGGACCGCGACGGAGTCAGCGGCATCGAAACAGCAGTCTCTCGTCCAGAAGGCATTTTCACTCAAAAATCAAGTTTTAACAACAGTAAATGTAAATAATTAAGCTAAGTAGCACAAGCACATCATAGCACAGCCGTAAACATGGCACAGTGTTGATTGAACATGATCGATTAATACTCCACAATACGTGATAAGATAACGATTGTAGGAAAAGGATGTATTTCGCGATTATCTTTATTATATACGTGTTTATTTTATGAAAACAAAGACGACAAACGCTTCCACGGTACCGTTAACGACTGACAGGAAAATACTGAATGAATGAAAAAGAGAAATACTTTGATTGAAATTTGCTTGACCAGGGTGGCCAGGTGTGACTTTTAATTTCTCCCAGAACTTCAACTTATTTTTTAATCCGAAATTAAAAAGTTAACATAATCGGGTAATTAATAATATAATATCTGTGTTAAATTATGTAGAATAAATAAGTATGGAAGGTATGGCGCTAGGGCAGGAATATGTTGATGAATGGAACCTTGCGCAACGTTTTGCAATGCTGTGTTCTATTACTGTTATACATTACAATAAGGACTTTTGAGTACACTCTTCAATTTTTTTTTGTGCAAAGTACTTGTTATCTTGAGCAATTTCACGAAGTTTCAAGTTTAGGAAATAAATACTTTCGGAGATAAAAAATATCAAATTTGGATAAAATAACCTCAACTTTCGCACTATTTTATTACTTTTGACGTAATTTTGACAGCTGGAGTTGCTATTTTAATAATGCGTTTTGATTATGCAAATAATAAGCCGACGCGCAATTTTATGTTTTTTTTTTTAAATTCGCATTTTCATTAGTTATTTTATTTGGATTTAATAATTTCTCAGTGATTAGTGATTTTTGGCTGTATAACTACGAAAATTTTGATTTATTGACAATTTAAAGTAATTTATTGTGTGTGTGAAGAAGAAGTGAAATTTTTACCCAAAAAGTTAACAAATGATAACCTCAAAATGAGATTTTTAAAAATTCATAAAAAAACAATGCATTTCCTAAACTTTCAGCTCGCGGCGGGGGGGTCTACTCCCTCCCCCCTCCTGCCCCATCCCTCAAATATATATATATTTACTATCCCTATTGTAAAGTCCTTCCCTCGAATTAAACTTTTTTTTCTGTCATTACCACGTACTAATGCATTCAGAAATAAATGAAAAGTGTGTGTATCTACTTATGTACGCACGTAAGAAGTTATACCTACTTTTTAGGCGTAACAAGATAAAAAACCAAACTGTCACAAAGTTTACAAAAGGAAAACAATAATTCTTCATGAACCACAGACTAACTAACTTCAGGGTGTCGGTTCTAGCTAACTTCAGGGTGTCGGTTTTTTGTGACGGTGTGTGCGCGCATCGTAATTTACTGTCATCATTTTTCCCTAGCGCGCCAAAAGAAGTGTAACTTCAAAAATACAAAGAGACAACATACGAGAACGGTTAATCCAAATATTTCTCACATTTTTCAAAACTTTTGCCCAGATTTGCGTAAAAAATAGATAGTCTGGCAGCATTGGATTAGACGTTGACAGTGACACTGGCTGTGGCACACGGATGCATGAATGAACGGAATGAAACTTTCACAGATGAAAATAATGGTGGCTACACTTGAACAGTGCCTCAGATTCCTCTTTTTCTTTTATTTTGTATCTTTTGTTTTGAAGTTGTCCCTTAGTTCTGGATTGTTGCACATTGTTTTTCTATCTTTATGTACTTTATTTTAGAAATAGCTTCAAGTGGACACAATAATATATATTTTTTAATTTGTGAATGCAACGCAACTAACGAAACGAAATTTATTTATGAACACGTTTATGACAGTTGTCATTAGTTGCCATGGTGATATTTGTTTGTAGAAATGTTGACATACAAAATAGGTACAAATACAACAAATCTGGAAATACAAATACAGACCTGTGAACATGAAAACTTAGATGAAGTGAAATAATTATCTCATACAATGAACGACTTTAATCGTTGTAATAAAGTTTCAGGTGTATACTGGCTAAAGAAAGATGTCAGAGATTTACAAATAAAGTGAATTTTATTTATATTTAATTACCAGTACAGTGTGCACCTGCATGGGACAGTTAATTGTATCATCCATATTATCTGCATTAAGACAATCTTTGATTAACTGCGTCACTTATTCGTCTCTTGTTTACATAATGCAGTAACCAAGTTATAACTTAACTTCCTCTAATTCATTCTACTGCTATGACACACTATCTTCATATATGATCCCCTCATCCTACCGACCTATTTATTTTGGCGTTCATAGCTTTATTATTACATAATTTTCGATCATTTTCAGAATCAAACTTAAGCCTCAAGACGGCATCATATCACTCCCTAAATTCGAAGACTGTAATAAAGGAACTAGCATTTTAAAATTAGAAAACACTGCAGAGGAAGTCTCTTTTAAATGGCAAGAAAAACTATTCAGCTTGTGGGAAGTTCAGCGCTACACAGACATTCACAACTGTATCACAGATTCAGAATTAAATTATCATGAAATTATTGAAAATATAGACTATAAACCTTCTAAAATATTTACCTATGTGGATGAAGACTGCTACTTACCTTTGCCTGTTGACTGTAAGAAAAAAAACATTGGTCTTCTGAATTTGAATTCATATTTGGAAAAGTTGAATTTGAATGATGCAGTTGGTAGAATATTTGGTGGTGATACTATTTCAACGACCCTTTTGTTCAAGAGTGAAGAAAATGTTGCAATGGAAAAGGAAGAATGGACTGCTATGCATGTTGTATTTGATAATTCTGATTATAATGAGTAAGTTTTCTTCATAATTTATAGTGTAAGTAGGTATACGATTAATAAGATTTTTTTTAAAGATTTCTTGTTGTATTCTTAGCACACCTCAAAAATGACATAGTATAAGTATTATTATTTAGGTTGCATAGCATTATTTTCATCCTGGCTTTTGACTGCATACAGACCTTTTTAAAAACCAGATTTTTATCTCCAGATCTAGTTTTTAATTTTTATGTTTTTGCCCTCCATTGGGGCATTACATGTATAGTTTTATTATTATCTTATTAGGTAAGTAGATAGGTTATAAAATAGCAATGCTCACCATTAGGTTCAAAATTACTCTATACTCATTTCTACATAGAAATATACCCTACTTTAACATCCCATCATATCTTTACAGAGACTCCCAAGTAATCTACAAACAGGAAGTGACCCTCCTCTCAATATATCACAACACTACCCACAATTACATTGTCATGATGCCAGATGTCAACAGCTTGGAACTGAACCCGTATTGTGTGGAGACTGCCGCTGGAGTGCCGTGGGGATACCAGTACGCTGTTGAGATTGAGTTTGATGATGAGTGCGGGGAAGAGTTAGTAATGTTGGTATGCATGTTTGTTATTCACTCAAAAGTACATTATTTTAGGGATCATCATGCCTGTGTTTGCTTTATGGGTGGGCAGAAATACCTACATTTAAAGCATTTTATTTTATTTTATTTTTTTATTGTTGATAGGCACGCGTTTGACCACTATCTCACCTGATGGTAAGCGATGATGTGGTCGAAGATGGAGCACCTAGAAGTAACTTATTCACTCTTGACTTAGAGACTCCCAGGTTGTAGCTATCAGACTTCTCGCACCCGGCCCTGGTCCAGGCCTTGGTACGGAGCGAGAGGGAATGGGAAGCAGTCTCCTCCTTCTGCGAAGCAGTAATGCTCGCGAAGGAGGAGGCGGAACGGGTAAGGGAGACTCAACGGCGTCTCCTCACGTCCTCAGCGGCAGCCGCCGCAGGAGACGCCCTGGGCGTCGGGGGTCGCGAGATGATCTCCGGCCACCGTAAACGCGGTAATGGGTAGCTCGCCGTCCGATCAACACTAGGCCCGACAGTCGACGGCGTGTAGTGTTCCACGCGCACCTCAATTAGATGTCAGCCACCACTGACTGGGCCCATCATGGCCGATGCCTGCATGTCAAGGGGTCGCGGATAAATTCGTAACAGAGCTACCGCCGCCCCGGGCACTCAGGCAGGGAAGGAACAGGGATGGGTTTTAGTCAGTAAAAGTCTGACACGCCCTCCCGCTCCACCCAAAGCGGGAGAAGTTATACGATGATTTAACACCAAAAGTTTGTAGCTATCAGAAAACGAAAAAAAAAAAATAAGACTCCGGCAGGGAATTCCACTTCCTAGCTGTACGCACAATGAATGTGTTCTCAAAACGTTTTATGCGTATGGGTGGGATGACCACCATGTACCGGTGGCGAATCGCCTTACGTCTTGTGGTCCGATGAAGGAACGGTAACGGTAATCAAATTATGCAATTTCGTCGCACACTCCCCAAAATGTAACCAAACTCGGCGTCTTTGCTCAAGACTTTGGTGCTTTGACTTGTCTAGCCTATCATTGCCGATGATCCTCTTGGCTCGTTTCTCAATTGTCTCATGGGTATCATGCTGTTATCTGGCAGATCCGTTCCAAAGATGGGAGCAGTACTCCATACACGATCGATATTGCGCTTGATAAAGTTTGAGCAAGCTGTTCCGACGTGTAGTACAGACTGTTGTCAACATTACCTATATATGTTTTTGTTAAGCTATTTTTTTTTTTTTTTTATCTCGTTAACATTAAAGTTAAAAAGCTTTTAAGTCACACTACATAATTACAATCCAATCTTTAATTTCGCGTATTCCCAACAAGTTCTTGTGGCTTAGCGGTTTGATGCTGGATTGACGACGAACAGCATGTGGGTTCGAAAACAGTCCACCTATACATCAGTTTCTTTTTTAATTTGTTTTCATTTCTACAATATTGCTTGCAATATTAAAGAACGACCAATATCATTTTCGTCTAATAAATTATCTTGTAAACGGGTGGGTAATTTAAAAAACTTTAAGTTCACAGTTCTTTATATAAAATGAATACGAATATTTATTTTTCAACTACCCACTTATTACAAGTTATGTGAAAATATTACCATTTTAAAAAGTTTATGTATAGTCTGTAGTTCTTTACAATAATACAAGAAATAGTTTTGGAATATAAATTCTATATTGAAAGCAAAACAATATCTTTGTCGCAGGATTTGATCTCGAACCTTGTTTTTCTCAGTCTTATACACAGACAACGAGACCAGAATTACTTGAACTCAATAATTAAAATAAGCTATTACACTTATCATATTATAACAAATAGTTATAAAATATAACCTAATGCTAACGTTTTAAAGATCAAATTTGTCTGTATTATTATTGTATTTGTTCATCAAATCCTCGAGCACTTGTCTGATAAGCTCATATAACTTGAATAAACCTTAATGTTACATGCAGAGGGTCCAAATTCGTTTGTTTTTAGGGTGGTTTAGATAATGCTGACAACAGACTGTACCGTCTCACCTTTGCGAGGATCCCCAACTTTTGGCAGCCACTTGAGCCTTTGGCTCTATGAAGGGACCAAAATTGAGGGTAGATGTTAACGTAACACCAAGAAGCTCAAGTTCGTCAGTTACCGGCACAGTTACACCTCGGAACGACGCCTGGGTCTTAGCAGCATTGAACTTGACCAGATTGGCATCGCCCCATTCTGAGATAGCCAGCAAGGACAAGTTCAAGCGCCCAACCATAGCCTCTCGGAGAGACCGGACCTGAGACCCACTAGCTCGTGCATTGGACACGTATCTCTCGGCAACAGTGCTGTCGTCTGCATACCCAAAGGTACCGGGTTTCAGCAGATCGTTAATATGCAGCAAAAACAATGTGCCGAGAGCACCGACCCCTGAGGAACACCGGCATTAATGGCCAGCAGTCCGGACGAGCAGCCATCTATGACCACTCGGATAGACCGATCCCTCAGGAAATCTGCAATCTAATCACACAAACCGGCGGGCAGACCGAAGGAAGGAAGCTTGCCAATTAGGCTATCGTTCCAGATCCTGTCGAAGGCCTTCGAGATGTCAAGGGAGACCGCAAGGGCTTCCCCGTTTCTCGATGGCCTTACTCCAGATGTGAATGGCATACGCTAGAAGATCCCCGGTTGACCGATTTCGGCGGAAGCCGTATTGTCGGTTACTGAAAATGCTTGCATGCAAGCAAGCAAGTGCAAGTGGTAAGCTTCATGTAAGGGAGTAAGCCCATTGCCATCAACTAGGTCCAAATCTAGAGTCTGAGCTGCTTCTGAGATGTTCCTAACAACATTTCCCAGTCTGTGGATTGAACCTTATATTTGACAGTAGGGCTTGAAAGTACTACTAAGTAGTACTACTTCCTTAAACACATAAATGATAATAGATTCGAAAGTAAAAGCAAAAATTAACGTTTAACTGTTTATTTTCAGCTAAAGAAGCTACACAAGAGATGGGAGAAAAAACAAAGACATTTGCTGAACTTCGCGATGCCCCCTGTCGGCAAGAAACAATACTTCGTAACGTTGGAGATTCTGACTGGCACAGAATTTGATATGGACAACTTGTACATAGAGCTTGATATCAAGGTCAATATTCTCATCATCTGCATAGCTTTTTCACATTTACATAGTTGGGTCATTTCACAACTATGTTGGGGCCTTTTCATAACTAGGTTGGGGCCTTTTCACTACTTGTTGGAGGATTTTCACAACAATGTTGGGACCTTTTCAGTTATCACCACTTTGTTGGGGCCTTTTCACAACTATGTTGGGGCCTTTTCACAATTATGTTGAAGCCTTTTCACAACTATGTTGAGGTACTTCCAGTCTGACCGACTTTCTATCGGACCCCCGTGACCCAGTTACGGGGTAACACGATAAATAGGTACAGGTTTACGGTAAATATTCTATGAAAAGTATTTTGTTTAGAAGTACTCTTTGTGGAAGCTCGTTCGTTGAAGTACTACACGTACACCGTTAGTTAAAACTCCAAGATTCCGCCGCAAAGCAACGTACCTGTTTGAACACTTGAGAAATGTGTCGTCTCTGATATGGCTGGCATCTGTGATGCCTCGGTACTGCAAACGACCATATTAGGGATGTTACGAATATTTGCATTCGCATTAGTTAATGCGTATGATTCGCATCGATATTCTTGATGAGATGCTAATATTTTGCGAATGCGAATGTCGTGTCTCGCCTGACGGCCGCGTGATCAGGCAGGCATTACGAGTTTCATTCGACCAATTGAAGCACAAATATCTGTGCGCTCGACCGGCCAGCATCCCAATTGAGCAATTGTTCAGTGTAGCCGGCCTTATATACGAGCCCCTTAGAAATCGCCTGATGGGCGAATACTCGGCAAATTTACTTTTCTTGAAATATGTTTAATATGAATTCATCTGAACTTAGACTATTTGATACTAGATAGATAATAAAATTACTGTTTAAGTTAAGTTAAAATTAATAGTTTTCACAACCCCTCAATGATTTTGAAAGACCTATCCAACGATACCCCACACTATAGGACAGGTGAAAAAAATAATTCCCATTTTACATGTAAGTAGGTACGGCGGCTCCGTGTGGCTCCGGCTTAAGAATGCTGCCACCCCATTTCATCCCATGGGTGTCGTAGGAGGCGACTAAGGGAATTTTTTAGACTGTGCATTATTTCAGCACCTTAGGTCACCCGCATGGTGGCGGGTAAACCATCAGCAACCGCATTCCCAAGGAGGGTTGGTCTCAGGCAGGCGGCCGACCGTAAAACATTTGCCAAATCATTAGCAATATGGTAGGTATAAATGGAATGTGCGATAGAGCTAGGGCGTACCCCACAGGCGACGCGCAGGGGCAGCACCCGGCCACTGTGGGAAATGGAATAGGGTTGTTGCACCACCCCGGGCGGGGGCAACGTAAGAAGTTAGTTTGGGAAGTGAGATTGAGGTATGCAAGTTGGAATGTTGGGACTATGACTGGAAGGGCCAGAGAGTTAGCGGACGTATTAAAAAAAAGACGAATAAATATAGCGTGTTTGCAGGAAACTAAGTGGAAGGGGGAACAAAGGCGAGGGAAATTGGTGAAGGATACAAGTTTTTCTATTGTGGAAGTGACGGTAAAAGAAATGGCGTGGGAATAGTATTAGATTGTAAATTAAAAGAAAGCGTGATGGAGGTTAAAAGGATTAATGATAGATTGATAGTTGTGAAAGTTATCATGGACAATGTGATGGTGAATATAGTTAGTGTGTATGCCCCGCAGGTAGGATGTGACGAAAGGGTAAAAGAGAAGTTTTGGGAGGATTTTGATACAACGGTAATGACCATCCCCGTGCATGAGGAATTGATAGTTGGAGGTGATTTTAATGGGCGTCTAGGAAGAACGAGAAATTGTTATGAAAGAGTACACGGAGGATAGGGTTTTGGAAGTCCCAATAACGAAGGGGAGACACTGTTGCAATCTGCTACTGCATTTGATCTGGCAGTAGCTAACACTTGGTTCCAGAAGAGAGATGAACACTAGTCACATACAAAAGTGGTAACCAAAAGACCCAAATTGACTATTTTCTAGTTAGGCGCAACCATATTAGGCACGTCAAAGACTGCAAAGTGCTGCCAGGAGAAGACTTAGTCTCACAGCACAGGCTCCTGGTTATGGTATCAGCGCTAAAAACACAGTGTACAAAAAGCAAAGAGCGTCCTCCTCCTAAAATAAAATGGCATAGGCTAGAGAAGAATGATTGTGCGAAGGAATTTAGAGGGCGAGTAGTAGACAAAATGATAGAAATGGGAGACATGAATGATCGAAGTGTAAATCAAAGCTGGAATGAGATAGCTGGGTGTATTAGGGATGTAGCGAAGGATATTTTGGGAGAGACAAAAGGAAGGGGCACAATAGAGAGGGATACATGGTGGTGGTCTACAGAAATACAGGAAGTGTTGAAGGAAAAAAAGAAGAAATTCAAGGAATGGCAGAGTGTAAAACTGGAAAGCGTTAGTTTGAAAGCTGAAAAAAAGAGCGAGTATGATGCGTTAAAGAAAAAAGCTAAGAAAGCCGAGGCAATAGCGAGAGCAAAAGCTCAGGACAAACTGTACGATACACTGGACAGTCCAGCTGGGTAAAAAGATCTGTACCGGCTTGCTAGAGCCAGAGAGAGGAAGGCGAAGGATGTTAGTCGGATAAGATGTGTATGGGATGAAGCTGGAATGCTTCTATCAGAGGATGAACTGATTAAGGATAGATGGAAGAGCTATTTTGAAAGATTGATGAATGAGGAAAATATCTGGAGTGGTGTTGTAGAGAATAAACCAATGAATGAGGGGTTAGTGAGAATGGTCAGTGTGGATGAAGTGAGAATAGGAGTGAATGGAATGAAGAATGGTAAGGCAATTTGTCCAGACGGAATACCAATTGAAGTGTGGAAGTCATTACGGGTAGATGGATGGACGTGGTTAACTTTGTTCTTCATTAAGTTGTTGCTGGAAGAAGCCATACCTGATGAATGGTGCAACAGTTCTTTGGTGCCCATCTTGAAGAACAAAGGTGATGTGCTGGAGTGTAACAACTATAGAGGAATAAAGCTAATGTCACATAGTATGAAAGCATGGGAAAAAGTTATTGTAAAGCGGCTGAGAGAAGAGAGTGAAATCTCACAAAACCAGTTCGGTTTTATGCCTGGTCGGGGTACAACGGATGCCATTTTCGCTATCCGCCAGCTGTGCGAAAAATACAGAGCTGTGCATAAGAACTTGCACATGGTGTTCATTAACCTCGAAAAGGCATATGACTGGGTGCCTCGAGAGGTTCTGTGGTGGGCCCTTAAGGAGAAAGGTGTGCCTGGGAAGTATGTGCAGTTGATCAGAGCGATGTACAGTCGATGCAGTACCCAAGTCCGGTCTGCAGTGGGCACTACTGACAGTTTCAGTGTAGCGGTCGGTTTGCACCAGGGGTCGGCTCTCAGCCCTTACCTCTTCCTGATGATAATGGACGCTCTGACGTCGGACATCCAGGAAGAGGCTCCTTGGTGTATGCTGTTTGCTGATGACATTGTGCTGGTTGCCGAAAGCGGCTCAGAGGTCCAAAGCAGATTGGAGACGTGGTGGCAAAGACTGGAGAGTGTGGGCCTGAAATTGAGCAGAACCAAAACGGAATATCTGTTCTGCGATTTCGGCGGTCTCTCCAGTTCTATGCCTGTAGCTCTCAACGGAACGCCTGTACCGCTCTGCTCCGACTTTCGGTACCTCGGGTCGCTTGTTCAGGGGGATGGCGATATAGACCGAGACGTAACGCACAGGATCAACTCAGGATGGATGAAATGGCGATAGGTCACTGGAACAACTTGCGACCGACGGATGCCCCTTAAGTTAAAGGGAAAAAATTTATAAGTCCGTGATTAGACCTGTCGTACTGTATGGGTCAGAATGTCGGGCTGTGAAAAAGACGGATGAAAAAAGACTGAATGTTGCCGAGTAGAGAATGTTGAGATGGATGTGTGGAGTAACGAGAATGGATAAAGTGCGAAATGAGTACATTAGAGGTAGTTTAAAAGTGGCGCCAGTCACAGAAAAGTTGAAAGGGAACCGCTTATCTTGGTATGGTCATGTAAAGCGGAGGGATGAAACACATGTAACTAAAAGAGTTATGAATATAAATGTAGATGGATGGATAGGGAGAGGGAGGTCAAAGAAAGGATGGATGGATTGTGTGAGTATGAAAGAAAAGGGAGTTAGTGATAGCGTGACGGCTGACAGGACAGAATGGAAGAAAAAAAACGTGTTGCGCCGACCCCAAGTAACATGGGATAAGGGCATGAAGAAGAAGAAGATTTAAGTAGGTACGGGAGCTACCATAAAAAAATCTTTTTCAAAATTTTACTGTTTCGTTTTCGTCGCGTGATTAATATATACCTACCGTGTAAGGCACATAAACGCACATACGTGTACCAGTGATTCAGTACATGATTCTGGACAACGTTGGAATTTTTCTTCGGCGTTTTCTTAAATTTTTAATTTTTTTCTGCAGTTACTTTACACTGTTTAAAATCGTTATTCCTATCCAACCCGATGAGAGTTTTAATTAAAAAGTAATTAAATCGCTAATTACACTAAAAACAGCAATGTAAATAAAATACGAAAGTTCTACGCACAGCTCATTTGCTAGAGTTCATTCGTAAGGTCACGTCGCCGGCGTAATACCTACAAACCTAATATCTACTCGCATCGTATTGTTTACAATAAGAGCGCTCAAAAATGACAATTTCTGTAACCGATCATTACCGAGATTAATGTCTATCATAATTTTGTTAGCACAGTGGCATTAGGTGTAACCTTTTCTTGAAGTTTGTGGTATCTTGTCCCTTACAGCATGTAAACTTACCTTTGCAAAATAGCAGCTTTCTAGTAGGTACTACCTAACACTCTCTACGCTATGCCTCAGACGGACAGACTGAAACTAAGGGTTCTTTGTCCTTGTTAGGACAACGGAACCCTAAAAACTACGAGTTCCTTGTTAGGACTATGAAACCCTAATAAAAAAGAATGATTTGAGTTGATTAAAGTTTTTTAATGTTATTCCTGAAAAATCGCATCCCGAAAATTCGCATTCACATGTCAAAAATATGTCATTCGCAACATCCCTGGTCCATGTGCGGCGGTGAGCACATATCATGAGGTGAGTTTTCAGCCTATTGTCCATACAAAACACTTTCACGTAATTGTTTTGTTTGTTCTTCAGATACCAGAAGACGTCCAATGCGCCGACACCCTCCACGGAAGAACGCACACGAGTGAAGCTGTGACGGTCGACGGAGACAAACATTGGAGCTACGGACATATTGTGGAACTCTCTATACTTGTTAATACTGGAATAGGTAAATTACTCGAGACTGCGATATGCGCTTTCTTGCAATAACTTTGTCTTTGTCACCTCTGAGCCGATTGCAAGCCAAGAACTTAGCTAAGTTTTTTTATTTATTGTTGATAGGCACGCGTTTGACCACTATCTCACCTGATGGTAAGCGATGATGTGGTCGAAGATGGAGCACGCTTGCCCAGAAGTAACCTAAGTTTGTTTAGAATAAGAATATTAAAAGAGTAGAATGTAACAATTTTGGTGTACAATAAAGTACTCTCAAACGCTGTGAATAGAACTAGATTTTTAGGGTTCCGTACCAGACCCCAAACGGAGCCCTATTGCTGTCACTCACGTGTCCGTCTGTCTGTCACACAGGTATTACAGCCAATCGGTTGGAGCTACAGTCTACAAATTTTCACATTAAAAGCATCTTGTTGATCCAAAGTCATACAAATAGTCAAAAATACATTTAGTACGGAACCCTAAATGTGCAAAGTCCGACACACACTTAGCCAGTTTTTTTTCTCTGATAAAAAGCTTAGCTTTTGCCAAAGGCCCGGAATAAAAACTAGTACCTAGATAAATCAAATAAATTATATGTGTCTGTTCAGACCAGCCCTTATCAAGAATTCCCTTGGCATTGCAGGTGTTTATTTAAACATTGCCAACTTACCTAATACCGAAATCTATCAACATTCATTACAGAACCAGCCCCCCTAAAACTGTTTTTCGAAGCCATCTCCTCAGACTGGTGGGGTCGTCACCGAACTGAAGGGTACTGCTACCTGCCCATAACCCTTGACCCTGGCAGCTACTCCAAAGAGCTGGCTTGTACGAGACCTGAAGAGTTGGATGCTGTGAAAGCTGAGAGCAGGCGATTCTTCTTAGGAGGATGCCATTTGATTAAAGATTTAAATGTGCTGGCTGAGCCTCAGTTGCAGGTAAGATTAAAAGTTCGGGTTGTAGTCATGTTACGATTGGTTTCTCTCAATGACTGGGGACATTGCAGCAAGTCTAGACAGTGATGGTGGGATGAATTGAATTTATTTAACGCATAATATGTGTTACGAATTGCCAACTCAAGTGGCAGTGGGCAGGGCACTTTGCTCGCAGAACAGATGGTCGATGGGGCCGAAAAGTTCTGGAGTGGCAACTGGGTCCGGGAATACGGAGCGTTGGAAGGTAGACCGATGACCTGATGAGGGTCGCGGGTAGCCGATGGATGCGAGACGCACAGGGCAGTGGAACATTATGAGCTTGTAAAAATAAACTTCGAGAGGTTCGTGGCTATGTTAGGCTCTGAAGGGGGCTGCATTTTATCTGCACCGTGCGCACCAACAGAAAATTGCAGTTTTTGTTCACTTGACAAAAATGTATCGAAACTGGCGTTCGAAAAAAGGTTATCAAAGAGCTCATCCGAACTACTACTAGTTCATCAGTCTGGCAGTTACCTCGTGATCAATTAAAATCTATTGTGTCTGCTAATTTGGACGCGCAAAGGGTTTCTTGAATTAATTATTCAAGGTCATTTTCAATGCAATGCTACTAACTCAACTATTGACTTTAGAGTCGTATTCAAGTTCATTTTTAAGTGACCCTCTATAGGCCCATAAAAGTTGTAAAAAAAAGTCATTCAGTTCCGTATGAAAAACCTAAAAATTCATTCAGTTTCCGTATGAAAAACCTAAAAATCTCTCTCTCTCTCATCCACAGGACGCAAACTACACATACAAAACGACAGGCTCCATCAACGTTCGGTGGACCATCATCTCCCAAGCCCAGGTCGGTACTCTGACGGCGCCACCCCCTCAACCGAGCACCAGTACTGCATCAGCACTACTCTTGGGTGCTGAGGCTGCTTTGAAGAAGTATAAGAAAGCAAGGGCTCGCCTCGCGGCTGCTACTAAGGATCTGAGTGACGTGACGTATGCGGGAACCGGTGATGGGTAAAAATGTAAAATGGTGTTCTTTTTTTGTGGATTCCTCATAATATTATGCGCCGGAAGGTCTGTATACAGGGTGTAACGGAAAGGTGTGGTCATATTTTAAGAGCCGGTTCTGACCATGGAAATGAACAAGTTTCTCGAGAAAAAAATTGAAAATTCCCAAAAAAAAAATTGGACTTTCAGTACAAAGTTATCATCAGCTGATCAATATTTGTATGGGAAGTAAAAAAAATTTTTTAGAATTTCCTCGGATTTTCTTGAGGAAAGTTGTTCATATCGATGGGCAGATGCAGTTCTTAAAATATGACCACACCTTTCCGTTACACCCTGTGTACGACTGGAATGTAACAGTTTGGTTGCTGCAGTTAAAATGGCGAACACTGTAGGCTGATTTCTCAGAGTTAAGAAGGTGTCAAACCCCACTTTAATAACGCTACCTTCAAAGTTCTTTCTATAGAAGTCGGGGTTCATACAAAACGCCAATAGTTTTAAATGCGGTCAAAAAACGTGCGAGAGAGAGAAGATTCGACACTCTGTCCTACTCGTACGTTTCATGATTGCATTCACTGCGAGTTTATTAGTCACTGGTTAATCAAGTGTAAACTCTTTACAAAGTGATTTCGTAAAGAAAAATCAAACTATTTGTACGTTTAGATGTAAATAATTTACTACTGATTAATTATTAAAAATAAGTTACACAAGACTACGTTTACTTTAAATATTACTTACGAGTACAAGTCACATAACGAGGTAGTTTACATTACAAATTCGTGGAATTGAATATTTAAAAATGTGATGCAATAAAGGGCAGAAAAAAAATTAACCGTGATTAGATTAAACACTGATTGGCAGGTTCTTATTTCAATAATTTTGTGCTTCTGCACGAAATTAGTTCAAAAATTTCTGACAGGTTCTTAATTTAAAAAAGAAATAGAGAATTTGAATTTAGAATCTGATATAGTTTTATAAATAAAGCTGATAGTTTAGTAAATGATTAAACAAAAGGTTGAATTTTTATGTTAGAGGGAATAACTGCTAAAAGAAAATCATTCAAAATTAGCCTTTATTCACATGTAGCAGTGTAAACTGCTACATGGGTGTAAACCCATTCTGGTTAAAGTTGGTGTCTATTTGGAACTAAAACTTTTATGATATTTGTAATCTATGATCTGAATCACACAAAAAACAAAGTTGTGCTGGAAGCTGGAAATTCTTAGTATGATACCATAATTAATTAACATCCGAAAAAAACATTTTTGCCTATCATGTCATTACCATACCGGTGGTAAATGTTCAAATATGTCTAATAAACGCCAGCGATCATGGCAGGCATGGTCATAAAATGTGAGAGTAGACGACAAATACCGTACCAAATGTTCACCATCCTACTCGGACATTTTATCACTGTTCTTTCTTTTGTTTATACAAATTGGAATAGGAAGAGGGAGGAGGAAGCTTTTGCCGTTATGACCCATAAGTGTGACATAACGGGCTGGTTAGATAGAAAGTTACATATATCAATATGATCACAACTACAAACTTACAAAAAATACTAGATGAGCCGTGCCATCTACCTGGCAGACCTATTAGCCTCCCTAAGCTGCTGAGTAACAGTAGCCACACTCTTCGTACGTCACCTCCTTGCTTCCCTAAGTGGAACACTGCGCGTACTCTCAGCAAAAGCCGCATGCGCCGCATACGCCGCGTGCTATACGCGTCAAGCTGCGTCCATCACTGTCACTTCTTGACGGAGGAGCGACGACTCCCATACATATGGAGATTAGCAAGTGAACCATTTGCATTCAGAAATTATCATTTTATAACATATTGATTGCTCTTTTAAACTGACAGTTAGCTTTTCTTAGCATACAACAACAAAAACATCTTTAAAACACCCAATGACTTCTGAAACAACCGTTCTCTACCTCCCCGAAATAATAGCTTCTCTATGTTGCTGAGTAAACAGGAGCCAGACTCTTCGCTTGTCTCTTTCTCTTCGCACGTCGCCTCCTCGCCTCCCTAGTGTGGATCAGTCGAACACTGCGTGCGTCAGTGAGGACTGCGTGCGCCGTGTGTTGTTGCTTCGAGCTGCGTCCATCGGTGTCCTCCCCAGGGGTTGTGGATAAATTCGAAACAGAGTTACCGCGCCCCTGGGCATTCAGGGCAGGGAAGAAACAAGGGTGGGTTTTAGTCAGTAAGAGTCTGACACGCCCTCCTCCGCTCCACCCAGAGCGGGAGATGTCATTGGATGATTTCCCACCACCCGAAAAAAAATCGCTGTCACTTCTTGACGGAGGAGTGAAGATTCTATACATATGGCGATTAACAAGTGAACCATTAACAGATTTACATAAAGAGATTTAGAAACTATCATTGTACATATATTATTTAGGTATGTGTAGATTGTTCTTTTAAACTGACAGTTGGCTTTCCTTAAGCGTACAACAACAAAAAACATCTTTAAAACTCCCAATGACCACAGAAACAGTCGTTCTCTACCTTCCCGAAATAATAGCCTCCCTAAGCTGCTGAGTAACAGCAGCCAAACTCTTCGCACGTCGCCTCTTTGCCTCCCTCGCGCGCATCAGCCGAACACTGCGTGCGTCAGTGAGCGCTGCGTGCGCCGCGTGCTGTGCGCGTCGAGCTGCGTCCATCGCTGTCACTTCTTGACGGAGGAGTGAGGACTCCCAGGAGGTGAGGGCGTTGTGTATTGCGACGCGCTGGAAAGAATATGTGATGTTAAAGGCTGTCTCAAACAAAATAAGAATGTAGGAGATCCAATAAAATAAAAGTTTTTTTTTGTGTTAAAACAAGCTTTTGACCACAGATATAGAACCTGTGCTTGTGACCCTCGTCATCATGTGTATTGGAAAGTACTCATGATAACAAAACATACTAGCCCAAATTCAACTGCCCTACCATTTGCTATCAGGGAGTTCCAGTTTCTACATCCCGGTGCCATCATCATCAGATCAGCTCAGCTGATCATAGTATTGCATTGTCACCGGACTTACATAAGTATGCCTTTCAGCTCTAACGGAAACCAACAAGTGATCGAAAAATGGTTTGCAAATTTTGAAACGGGCAACTTATATACAAACACTTTAAGTTAACTATAAGCTTGTAAATAAAAATAAAAAGTATTTATTTGCCACAAATCAACATACGTACAAATATAGCATTGCATAACAAAGCACTTCGAGTAGGGAGTATGGAGGATCATCTGCCTCACCTTTATTCAAGACAGGATAGCTTTGCCCGCTTAAGAAGGCATTCAATCAATCTGCGTAACCTTTTCCCAACAATGTTTGGGTCGGCTTCCAGTTTAACTGGATGCAGTTGAATATCACTATCAGTATTTTATATGAAGCGTTTGACTATTTGTCCTCCACAGTGCTGGTAATACGATACGTATATATCGTGTTACATCGTCTGATGCGGTGGTCGATGAGAGTAACCGAGGATCGAATTTAATGCCGTGCGTTTGTAGGAATCAGCTCGGCCCAGCTAGTCCACTGGTAGACATATTAGTTTTCTTTATTTTTTTTTTATTGTTGATAGGCGTGCGTTTGACCACTATCTCACCTAATGTTAAGCGATGATGTGGTCGAAGATGGAGCACGCTTGCCTAGAAGTAACCTATTCAGTCTTGACTTAAAGACTCCTAGGTTGTAGCTATTAGGAAATGTAGTTTAAATGACGGTAGAAACTGGGCATTGCTGCGTGGCGGCAAAAATAGCAGTAAATAGGCCGTATATTCGAAAAAAAAAATTGTTTTATAGGCACTTGTCCCGCCGCCAACGATGAGCGAGGCGCGTGTAGAGGTAGAAACTAAAAACGAGTTGGTGAGGAGCGAATAGCGAGTGTGTAGTTCCGATAGTTTTGTCGTTAGGCTTTCTGCGAGTGTTTGAGTGCGACGGGCAATTACTCGCACCACTCGCTCGGGGCGGCTAGTCCTCTCAGCGTGAGTTCTGATCGCCAAGCGAGCATCGCTGAGCAAGTATCGCTTGCCTGGGGTTGCAGATAAATTGGAAAGAGAGTTACCGCGGCCCTTGGCACAGGCAACTGAAGGAACAAGGGTGGTTTTAGTCAGTAAAAGTCTGACACGCCTTTCCGCTCCACCCAGACTGGGAGAAGTCATTGGATGATTTCCCATCCTCCACAAAAAAAGTATTATCTTTGATAGCTCTTGTCGCTCGGCGACAAACTTGTGAAGCGAGTCCTCGTCGGCAGTGTTAACAGTCAGCGATCAACTATTAATATATGCATCTCTTTTGTGTACACGAAATGTTTATCTATTGTACGTTTCTTGAGGGTCAAAATGATAGTTATTCGCTTCCTCGCCGGTGGTGGGACAACTGCCATACAGGGGAAATATAGTGCCATCAGTTCTATCTTCTAGATGTAGGTACCTGAGTAGCATCTTTCAGCAACTTCGTTCGCCTCTGCATAGCGTTGTCGGCTTTTCTTTGCTTGTCAATAAGGTCTATGTGTTTTCTGAACTGCTCTGCTTCACCCTGGCGTATGCGACGGTCTGCGGCAAGTTGCGCCCGCGCCTCCTCTTCCAAAACTTTGTCTACCAGGAAACTTGTCTGAGGAGTTGGAAATAGTGGTTTTAAAATAATCTACATTTGATGGATTCGAGATAATCCTCATATTTTGGAACAACGAACTGTTTTCATACATGACAAAGTTGAAGTACCATATTTTTCTAATTTTTTAGGACTCGCTAAAGTTGGTACCTACTTGAGTTGGTGGCGATGGAAGTATAAAAGATTGACACGAGTACCTATTCATCATTACAACACAAGCTGCCTATGGCACATATAAAGCAATTTCAAAGGTTATGCAATGCTCCACAGAAAAATGCAGAAAAATCTGATGCGTTTTTTACATTAATTCCCTTCAGATTATGAAACAGCAAAGCTGCTTGACTTGGCGGCTGCAATAACTAAGTAGGTTAGGCAACCACCTCGTTGCCTAAAACACCGAAACCCTGCCTACATAGATTAAGTCAGATGAGTGATCTCAGGAAAGTCGATGGCACAGTGATCACGTGCTGCTGTGCACAGTGAGGGTCAGTACCATTTTACAGTCTCCTCAGGGATCTGCCCAAATATGCGCTGCATAAAGGGGGCTCCGGTCGAAGGAGTCACGGAGCCCCTTCCATGGGCGGATAGTGATCACTGGGGTAGTTTTAGTGAGGTAAGAATCCTACACTCCCTGATCCTACTTTTGAAGGTTTGCCCCGAAAAATTAGTTATGGTGGTATGTAGGTACTTTCTCCTCTAGAGCTTGTCCAAGAAAGTCAACAAGAGCTTATCGACTGTAACGCCTACTACAATCTGCAGTTTGAAGAGACCACACAAAAAAGTAACCCACTTCACCTTATTTTAATAATAAACTGCGAGGGTTTTGGCCTAAATCTTGATATAATTTCGTTTTCTTAATTATTTTGTGCTTCCGGAACCCTCTTCATAAGCACACTCATCAAATCATGCAGAGGCCGAAAAGCCTGTTTTCTGTCATTGTTGACCGTAACCAAGTTTAGTACTATTACGTAAAGTACCTACGTAAAGTAGTAAACGACCTTTCAATAGTGCATGTTGTGCAGGGCTGTGCAAGTGAAATAAAAAGCACTTGCAGGAGCGCAGGAGAAAAGAAAGATGTAGGTACGGTTACTGTTAGTTCTCATTATTTTTCGTAGATTACAACCTTTACTCTCATAATTTTAGAAATCATTATCTGTCTTGCATTTCGAGCGCTAAAAACCATTAACTTTGCTTGCTACCAGTACTTCATGCAAAAATTATGTACCTATAATGAAGACTTCACTTTCAATGTATGGAGTGTACAAAAATGTGACAAGTTTACTTTGTGGCGAATTTACAATAAAAGATGATTCACGTTACACCGTGTCGCCACCGGGCCGTGCCCCGGCCTGGGCATGGTCAAAGATTATTGCATACATTTTGTATGAAGTGATACACGGCCGTGCCGCCCCGGCCGTGGCCCGACCGGGAAACAATTGCCGGTCAAACGATTGCACGGTCAAATATCTATAGTATACTTTTTGTATGAACTGATCCATGCTTGGCCCGTTCGTGCCCCGGCCGGGGCTTGGTGGCGGCACGGTGACAGCCCGGTGTAGCATGAATGACTAGCCCAGTTGCGACACGTTGTAACTTGAATCATCCTTAACCCGGTTACTTTGACTATCAAGCAGTTGCGGACATAAAACGTGCGAGCACTACTGCAATCTCGTGCTATCTCGCTCCCACATCCTATCACTGCGAATGCCAGGAGTCAATAAGCCATGCTTATAGGGATCATAGCGGATAAATTCGTAACAGAGTTACCACTCCCCTGGGCACTCAGGCATGGAAGGAACAGGGGTGGGTTTTAGTCAGTAAGAGTCTGACACGCCCTCCTGCTCCACCCAGAGCAGGAGATGGCATTGGATGGTTTCCCACTCCCCCCCCAAAAAAAAAAGGAGTCAATGAGCCATATATTTATAAAAAAATAATAATCATGTGATTATTTTAATTCTATAGACAGTTGAATGTGATGGATGAGACGTATTGTATGCTATCTTAAATTTAGAATCCACCAATTAAACTAAGCACAAGATTAATGAGTTTTATAAATAAGGCTGTTAGTGTTTAGTATAGGGTGTCTCAGAAAAAAAAAAAACTGTTATAGATGCATAAAAAATTAACAAAGAAAGTAAACTACAGGGTTATTTTACCTTCTGATCATCAATATGGGCGAGTAGGTCAGCGCTGCGCTGCTCTTTGTGCCGGATGCAGTTCATCAGCATCTCTCTCTTCAGCTGTGACTCTAGCGACTTCTGGTACTGCATGAACTCATAGCGAGACTTCTCTTCGCGACGCTTCTCGATTATGTAACGCTTGTACTGTTCTACAGTTTCTGCTTCAACCTGGGGTTTAATTGTTTTATGATTGATGACTTGCTAAATGTAATTATATTAGATATGACTCCTAATCTAATAAGGTATTGTCATATAGAAGATACTTGTAATCTAATAAGGTATTGTCATATTGAAGATACTTGATTAAGGTATTGACATTGAAGATTCAGCCTCTTCACACAAAATCATTGTACGCTTAGCGGCAATAAATTTGGCCCAAGCACTTAACGCGAACTTGTGAACAACTAGATGCCAAGATTTCACATTAGGTTTGGTTTTAAATGTCTTGTGTAGGAATTTATGCCGGAGCTGATATAACAGTTCCCCAGAAATGTAAGTTGGAGTATTTTTCTGTTTCTTACTGTAGATTTAACTTTCTTTTTCAGTATGTTAGTTGATGCATGTTCGATTTTTATTTCATTTTATTATTTTAATAACTTCATGGTTTTTATGTGAGTGTGTGTGATAGTGCAATCATAGAAAAAAGTCGAACATGCCACATAGCGCTACGTTTTCCACCCAAGTCTGCTTGTCAACCGTCAAAAGACGATCTAAGTGTCAGGAGGCTGTAACTCTCAATGTACCTACATCATACATTCGGAGGATTTGGAGTGAAAAGGAATCACGAGACTCTTTTCCTACGTATGCTCTGCAGCAGCACCCACGACGACAATTTATCAAAATTACTGTTTCAGGAAACGGATATTTCACTGCTGTTGAGACCTGTCAAGGGCTCCAAATGGAATAAGCTGGAACTTTTAGCAACGAAACAGCCTGACAGAAGATGTGGGGGGGGGGGGGGGGGCTATCATACTTTTTAAAGTTTGGACTGAAGAGAGCGATGATTGTAATTTTCAGGTGACATAGTGGGCAAACCGTATAGGCTTCGGTTTGCCCACTATGTCACCTGAATTTTTTTTTTTTTTTAAATTTAAATTAATTTCAATGATAAAAACAAATACTGATTACCGTATTATAATATCAAACTCTCAATAGAAAATTTTGAATAAAGAACCTGCTAATCAGTGTTTAAAGTAATCACATGGTTATTTTTATAAATAAGGCCCTTATTATTCAAGCAAAGTTGTTACATGCGCTTGTTAGCTATTTTAATAAACAAGGCGCCTTGGCACCTGTATGCCTTTTTGTGGGAAATCATCCTATGACTTCTCCCGCTCTGGGTGGAGCGGGAGGGCGTGTCAGACTCTTACTGACTAAAACCCACCCATGTTCCTTCCTGCCTTTGGCGTGAACAGGGGCGAGGTAACTCTGTTTCGAATTTATCCTCAACCCCCGGGCAGGCATCGGCCATGACGGCCCCGTCCCTATTGCTGAAAACTTTTTGAGGCGCGCGTGGAACACTACGCGCCGTCGACTCTCGGGCCTGGTGCTGATCGGACGGCGAGCTACCCATTACTCGCCGTCCGCAGGCCCGGGTGGCACCTGTATGCCTGCGATAGAGGGCAGTATCCAAGGGGTTTGTCTTTCGGATTGTGTATGGAAAACTTGTAGAAAAGCCTCACACTTTTATTTCCCTTTCTTCGAGGCCATTGCCCTGCAGGCGGACAATAAAGGCTAGTTATCTTAATATAAATATTTTTACCAACGAAAACGCGCGTCAAATAATGGCTTACATTTTCCCTTTCTTCTTTCTCCTTCTGCCACAGCTGTCGGAACTGGTCAGCAAGTTTTTCTCTCTCGATATCGTCTTCTCTCTTCCGTGCGAGAGCTGCTAGGAGTTTCCAATCTCTCTCTGGGATGGAGTCAACAATGTCATTGCTGCAGTTCTCGTAGTCGAACGAACGAATCAGCTGGGAAACGGAGCTGCGTACTGGAAATTAAGAAAGCTTCTTTAATACGAAAAATTTGAGAATTGTTGTGTCTTATTCCTTTTAAGGATTTTGGGGGGTTCCAAAAGGCAGAAACGATATTTATCCATCCTAAAAGAGACAGTGAGAAAGCACGCCTTGATAAGCCATCAAGGCGTGCTTTCTGAAAAGCTCCTGAGACTTTACGTTTATAATTCTGTAAGTTCATACATTGATATCATTGTTTTGCTAGGCGTTAGCTACCAGCTATACGTACATTGTGTCAATAGCACACGAATGCTAAAACAACTAAGGGAGTAAGTGATGGTTAACATAATTTTGATTGAGGAGCAGCAGCTCAAGTAACAAAATTGCACAGAGCGAGTGAGATATCGACCTTTGTGGTCGAGGGTTCGATCCCGCCAGGAGTGTAGATACATTTGAATGTCCTATTAGAAAAATAACATGTCTTGTTTCCATTCCCCAGTATGTAGCTATACCCCTCAATATTATTCCCGCCAAGTTCAACAAACAAGCTGAAAGCCTTTTTTTTGTTTTGGGTGGGAAATCATCAAATAAATTCGCCCGCTCTGGGTGGAGCGGGAGGGCGTGTCAGAGTTTTACTGACTAAAACCACCCCTGTTCCTTCAGTTGCCTGAGCCAGGGGCCGCGGTGACTCTTTCAAACACACTCGCGACCCAGGCAGGCATCGGCCCTAGCGGACCCCGTCAGTTACTGCTAACATATCTTTGAGGCGCGCGTGGAACATAATGCATCATCTACCCGCAATCTACCTGCGTCGTTCGCAATCCCGCGCCTACGGTGGCCGGGAATCGGCTTGCGGCTCCCGATGCCAAGGGCATCTCCTGCGGTGGCTAGAGACGTGAGGGCGCGAGGATTGCCTCTCCCTCACGCGTCCCGCCTCCTCCTTCACGAGCATTACTACTTTGCAGGAGGTGACAGGTTCCCAAACCCTCTCGCATCCTAAGCACCATGGCCTGGACCAGGGTCGGACACGAGAGATCGCCACTGCCGATCGCCTTCACGAGGAAACGGCGGTGCTTTTAGTCAGTAAGGGTCTGACAGACCCCTTCGCCTGCCCCAGGTGAAGAACATCCATGAGGATTTGCCACCCCGGCAAAAAAAAAAAAAAAAGGGTCGGACACGAGAGATCGCCACTGCCGATCGCCTTCACGAGGAAACGGCGGTGCTCCACCCAAGCGGAGCAGACCTCCACTGTATGCTCCACCGTGTCCTCCTGGCGATCCCCACAATGGTAACAGCCGGGCGTTTCCTCCCGCCTTATTCGGAACAAGCTGAAACCCTGTCATCTAAATCTTAGGTACCTATGATTCATTCTTTTTACAACCACGTGTCAAGACAAGCTCGTAGATGTTAGTGCAATAGCAGAAACTCTAGTATAAACATTTTTCTTTGTATCGATCATATATATTATTAGATATTAATTCCCACAATGCCAGCTTACATCTCAATTCTTACCTTGACAAACTGGTGACTTCTTCCTCGGAGACAAGCCGGGCCGGCGCGGACTCTCTGTTATTATTTTGTAACAAAACACCATTATTCTCACTTCCTCAGTTTGTCACGAGTGTGAGAAACTTTGTGTTGATACTTGTTAGGTACCTACTGTATAAATAGCGATGTTCTTATGTTTCATTTAAAGGAATATTTTGATATAGATGTGGGGTAGAAGCAATGCTGTAGAAACTTGAAAAAAAAACCAGAATTAAAACTCTAGGAGTGCGGAATGAGACTTGTATGAAGGTTTTATAGGTATGGAAGGATTCACGATCACAGCGAGTTATCAAATATTTATTAGAACTAGTTGTAGTGTACCTACCTAGGGCCTATAGATAGCTAAGCCTCCAGGGATGTGTTCAAACAGGAGTTGCACAGGGAGCCTGGGGTTGGTCTTTCATTAATACTCAGTGCTCCTCTACCATGTTAATGGTAAGCACAGGGGTGGTTTAGTGAGATAAAAATCCCACTCTTTGGGGATTAGGGCGGATATCCCCAAAGAGTGATTTTAAACATTTCCTGAGGAAACAAAAAAGGTCTAACTAATAGAATGAAGATACACATGAAAAAAGTGTTCCTGAAGTTTCCTATACAGCACCTAAAGAGGTTATTAAACTGTAGGTGTTAATATCCTCTGCTAGATAGCATCACACTGCGGTCATCTGCCACCAACCGTGGTAGTGCCATTACTCCCAAGACCATTCAGTGTAACGGACTACACCGTCCATGTTTTAGTCGTGGACTTGAAAAGGCTAGCACGCACTGAATAACCTTGTCATAACCTCGCCCTTGGACTTCAAACCCTATAAACACAAAAAGCTAGAAAGACGAATGAACGATTTCAGCGTACTTTTTGCACATTCTAAGCACAGTTCAAGCACTTTTTTTCACAAAACTTTCACATCATGTTTTAGTGTTGTCGACTGACGACAGACTAGCTAACTAGCTGCGTTGCTACGTTTGTATCGATTTAACTAGCTTGTATCAACGGCCAAGGTTAAATTGGACATAAATAACCACGTAAGGTATGATATCAAACCCGGGCCTGCGGACGGCTAGTAGTGGGAGCTCGCCGTCCGATCAGCACCAGGCCCGAGAGTCGACAGCGCGTCGTGTTGCACGCGCGCCTCATAGAGTTGTCAGCAAAACATGACGGGGCCCGTCATGGCCGATGCCTGCCCAGGGGTTGTGGATAAATTCGCAACAGAGTTACCGCGCCCCTGAGCACTCAGTGTAGGGAAGGAACATGGGTGGGTTTTAGTCAGTAAGAGTCTGACACGCCCTCCCGCTTCACCCAGAGCGGGAGATGTCATTGGATGATTTCCCAGCCCCAAAAAAAAAGGTAGGTATGATACCAAGACCTAAGTACTTGCAGTGTCTGAAATAATAATTATGAGTTGATCAGCATTCCTGATAGCTACAACCTTACTTCTAGGCAAGCGTGCTTTCGTGGACCACATTATCGCTTACCATCAGGTGACATAAAGAACACGCGCGAGCAGCCCGCTGACAGATAGACGGACGGATGGACGGACAGCGTAGGCTTAGTAATATTCCTATTCGTTCGTTCGTTTTCTGCCCCTTATCCTATTTTTTTGGGGTCGGCACAAGTCTTTTTCTTCAAAACTTTTCTATTAATCGTCATATTATCAGTAGATGCCATTTCTGGCCATGTCATCATTCACACAGTTTATGTATCGTTTCTTTGGTGTTCCCCTAGGAAGGTAGGTACTCATACAGATATCAACATTTAAACTTAAAATTACGTATCGTTAATAGAATCGCAGTTAAAAGTTCTAAATTGCATGACAAAGACCAATTTGCTGCTGAAGTTAACCCATTAATTTTACAGTTGTTTAAAAGGGCAAACCTTTACCCGGTGCTTACATTTTTCTACCCTACGCTTCTTAACACGAACGATAGCCATGATATTTCCCACTATTTCGGCAATGTTACATGAAGGGTTGTTGGCCATTTATCAATGACAACTACAAATAACTAATGGTCTTGTTAGGAAGTTAACTTTGTTGTGAAATATCTAGGTTCCTGCTTTAAAACATAAATGTAACATGGTTTATTGTGTTGTTCTTTTTAGGGTTCCGAAAGTCCGAATGTAAAAACGGAACCCTTATAGGATCACTCGTATGTCTGTCTGTCCGTCTGTCACAGCCAATTTGCTCTGAATCTGCTGGACCGATAGAGTTGAAATTTGGTACACACACATCAATAACTGTGTCCCAAACACTGACGTATACCATAAATTAAAACATTTGGAATAGTGGGGTCACTTTTGGGGTGAAATATCAAATGAAGCATTGTGAGAATTCGAATATTTTTTTTTAAATAATTTTAAAATATACTCAAGTTAAGAAAATAGATGAAAAATTACCTTTCTCCGCTCTTATCTCCGAAATCACTAGGCCTAACATTTTGAAAAAAAAAAAAAATACAGAAAGTAGTTCTTTACTTATAGATTACAGGAAAACCTACGAGTATAAGGTGGAGGCAGTTTAAAAAAAAAACCTGAAAAAAAAAATTTGTTCAGAACCCTTTAGCCGCGAGTCCGACTCGCTCTTGGCCGGTTTTTTATATCGGGGGGAAATCTTCAAAAGACGCCTGGGCTTTTGGGGAAAATACCAAGAAGTGTGGGATTTTTACTTCACAAAAACCACCCCGGTGATCCATCAGCACATGGAAGGGGCCCCACCTGTGACCTCTTAAGGCGCAGTTATACGACTTTTAAAGGTTTTTAATTGAGCATCACGTCTATACGACTAGTCTTTGAAAAAAATGTATGTTACTCTAGACTATTTCCGTCGTAATTTGATCTCAGAACATTTGAAATAATATTTTTATAACATAGTGTAATTAATTTGTAAAGTTATGTCTAACGCGGATAAAAAATTGAGAATCACGCAAAAACTATAAAGCGTATTTTTATGAAACTTTGACCATTTTAAAGATTATTTAATTATTTATAATTTAGTCTCAGTGTTTCTAGTTTAATACTTGTTGTGTTATATGTAATAAATTAATAATGCTTCTAATTTCGGACAGCGCTCCGTGGTGGGCGAGTCCTATTACTAGGTGGACATACGACGCGTTACGTGAGCTCAGCGTAGAACACGCAAGCTAACCACTCAAGGTCGTTGGCAGCTAATAGCGCCTTAAAGACACAACCAGAGGGGGTTCATGGTGGTTTAATTAAAGCCTGTAAGAGCACATTCCCGGAGTATGTAAAGTTAAAGGGGTGTCCCCAGCAATGAGCCTCGCTGTGCATGGCAGCAGTGATAACTGTACCACTGTCTTTCTTGGGGCCACTCGACATAGTCTCCAACCCTTAAGGCGTATAAATCCGCCAAGTGGCGCCCTCATTGAATAAAAAATCGTAGCAAAGCGTAGAAATAAAGATTATAGAATCCTATGTTGCGTTTGTTACAAAGAGGATAAGGTATTTTTACGTGGATAAAACAATACTCAAAATTTTTCGTATCCAAAGTAGTAGGCAAAAGTACCAAAAACGGCCGTTTTTGACACTTTTGCTTACTACTTTGGATACAAAACATTTTAGTCCTGTTTCAACAATGTAAAAATACCTTATTCTATTTGTGTTCCACGCGCGCCTCAAAGAGATTAGTGTCAGCCACCACTGACGGGGCCCATCGTGGCCGGTGCCTGCATGCATAAGGGTAGCGGATAAATGCTGAAAATGAGTTACCGCACCCCTGGGCACTCAGGCAGGGAAGGAACAGGGGTGGGTTTTAGTCAATAAGAGTCTGACACGCCCTCTTGCTCTACGCAGAGCGGGGGAAGTCATTGGATGATTTCCCAACCCCCCAAAAAAAAAAGTCGACTGCAATCCGAACAATCGGTAAAATAAAAAGCAGAAGTCTGCTTGCGCCATGCAGGATTCGTGTGTTTTTAGTTCGTATAAGGCGACATAGATGTCGCCACACTGGTATTCAAATGGATAATTGTAGGTATATTCATCAGGACCTCTTTACCGGGTTTATAGAACTCATGGTACATTTTGAATAAAAGAAATTTACACTAATTCAAGTTTTTAAATAAATTGGATTGTCATATGTTAGATAGATGTGTGTTGTCTATTGATTATGAATGATTTTAATATAATATAATTCATCAAGTATTGAAGACTGGTGTTTCCTTTATCACTTATCACACTCGAGAAACAGAGCTACATATACACACCCCCAGTCCTTAGAGTATCTATTGATACATAACGTATCACGAATTACGACAGTTTACTTGCGTTATCTAATAAACAACGCATCGTACACATATAGTTAATGAAACAATAAAATACGACGTAGTATTGTAATGCAATATAGGTACCTACAGAGTGTAACGGAAAGGTGTGGTCATAATAAATATTTAAAAAACTGCTTTTGCGCATGAAAATAAACAAATTTATATAAGGAAGTCGTAGAAAATACCCAAAAAAAAAATTTGACTCATGGAGTAAATTTTTTTTTTTTGGGGAGATGCAAATTTTGTTTTGGTTATTTATCATGAATTCCTTGTAGAAAGTTGTTCATTACGATGGGCAAGCAGTTTCTTAATTTATACACCCTGTATAATTGCCAGATATTTTACGTTTATTTCAATCACCTTGGTACGTCAAGTGGCTTCATAATAAATAATAACAAACATATTTCACTTCTGTAACCGGATGCAAGTGAATTACTATTTTTACTAGCATTTTATTACGTTTTGTAGCCAATGACTTCCTGGCAATTTCCTTAATTATACTCTTTACGACACCCGCACGCGTCACGACTCGTTTGAGTGCTTCATTATGGAAATTTTTTCTCCAAACAAACAAAGAAAATGAGTGAAAAGAGTTTCGGGGAATATTCAAGACCTTCACAAGGAGGAGACGACAGTAAATGAACACAATGGTTATATTCATCATAATGAAAACTTTTACTATGGGACCAACTCTGAAATTGTAAAACAAAACCGGTCAAGTGCGTGTCAGGCCACGCACATGGCAGCTAGGGTTCCGTAGTCGCCCGTTATAGCATGTGAAATTAGAAGGTGGGTTTGTTCATTACTATGAACATATTAATGACGTTTAAATAAAAAAACGAAAAAAATCGATTTTATTTTCCCAAAATTTCACATGTTTACCACCCGTTTTAAATATTAAATAAGTAAAAACTTCACCTAAGTATATTTTCTTAGGATTACAATTTTTTTCTTAGGGTTGCAATTTTTTTTCAGATTTTCTTAGCTGCTGTTAGTGTGGTGGGGGCCCGACGCTCGACTCGAACAAAAAATATCATTTTAATGTTTAATATTTCTCTTGCCCATAACCCCATTTTCTTCCATACTTCTCTATTAGTCGTCATCTCTGTAGTCACCCACTTTTTACCCATATCCTCCTTTACACAGTCCAGCCATGGTTTCTTTGGCCTTCCCCTACTCTTGTAGCCATCCACATTCATACACAAGATTTTTTTCATCCCTTTTGTGGATCAACATTCTGAACCATACAAGACAGCAGGTCTGATCATTGTTTTATAAATCTTTACCCTTAAAAAAAAAAAAAAGCCTAAGGCCCTACTAACGTCCAAGTGGCGCCCTCGTTGAATAAAAAAGCGTAGCATAGCATAGAAAATAAATATTAAAGAATCCAACGTCACATTTGTTACAAAGAGGATAAAGTATTTTTACGTTGTTAAAACAGTTCTCAGAATGTTTCGTATCCAAAGTAGTAGGCAAAAGTACCGGTCGTAGGTACTAGATTGACTAAACGAGTACATAGCACGAATTAACTCTACATACTTGCCAGGCAAACCTTTCTCTTTCAAGGCCCACCATAACACATCCCGAGCTACGAAAAATTTGTTATACTTCATTAATCTTGTTTTACCACTAAATTATTATTATATAAAAAAAAAAAAAAAATAAAATTCAAGATTTTGTTGCTTCGTTTCCCTGGCGTGATTTATATTGTATCAATGCAGAATTGCAGCTTTCAAAAACTACGCTATGCCGGACGGACAGACCGAAACTATGAGGGTTACTTGTCCTTGTTAGGACTACGGAACCCTAAAAATCAGCTGCCTCATATATTATTTTTTTTGCTTAACTCGACAAAATGTACTGAACAGCTGATTATTTTTTTGTAATTTCATCATTTCAGAAGACTTTTTAGTGGCAAATGCTCATTTTACCCGACTATGGCGAAACCAAAAGGAAGGGTCATGATTTATTATGTCCTATTACCGACCTATCATCTCTCCTAGTTTACAAGGTTTCGACTTAAAATAAATGGCTAAGTATAGGGCTGACGAAACTGTATCACATCTAATTTGATCTATAAACGAAACCAATATTGGTCAGTTTTTACGAAAAATATAATATTGTAGGTTGACCGTTTAAAGTTACTCGTAACCAACAAATAGGCGTCTCAATAATGTGCCCTTATTGGAGAAACTAGATTTTATCGGCCGACTCGAACAGCTGCTGCCACGTAAACTTGTAATGTAATGGTCCTATTCGACCCTGAACCCCACACAGGGTGTAAACTAGTGTGAATAGCCTCTATACGGAATTACACGTCAATAGAACAAACTGGATGAACCGAACCGAACCCGCTGGCATTTAGACATTAACCTAGCCTAAACGTAATGATTCTAGACCATTGTATTTTAGTTATTTTGCGCTGGTATATCAAACAGTAACATATTAGTTGAGCACACAAAACACGAGAGAATATTATCAGCGCTTATCAGTTTCGATGATATCGTGGTTGATAAGCGCCAGTCGAAAACATACCGCGGGCCGGTGATGACGTCCGACATGGACAAAGATAAACCTAAACCACCCATCATCAGACGACCTGATGTTCTGAAGAAACTCAACGCGGACAGTTTGTATATGATAGAGCGAGGTCTCCTCGGAGACCTCCCGGACAAACTCAAACCTCCTCCAATAGTACCATCTCGAGCGCAATCTCATGAACTCGCCGTAGCCAAACCTTCCGGACTCTTATCAGCATGTCTACCCATTCCGGATTCACCTGTCTCGGAGAGAATGTCGTCATCCGACGAAGAAATTTCCAGTTCTCCGCTGAAAAAATCATTCAGCTTCCGCGACAGACTATCCAGAATAAGTTTCTTCAACAAAGACAAAGACAAAGAAAAAGAAAAGCCGAAATGGAAAACCATAGTGGAAGACGACAAAAACGAAAATCCAGTAAAGAACCTCGAAGCGCCGAAGGTCCCACCTAAGAGATCCGACACCAAAGCAGAACAAGACTACAAAGCAAACAAACGTTTCTGGTTTTTCAGAAGCAAAGAGCTATCTGAAAAAAGAGAAAAGGGTCATAGGCCTGTCTACACACGCAGCAAGAGCTTCGAATTCCTGCCCAGAGCTGCCATCGAAGAAGAGGAAGATGAAATATCACCAAGAATAAAGAAGAACAGTTCCTCGTACGTGTTCGGAAGCAGTGATACTATGGGAGATGCTTGGACGTCCAACGAGAGCCTCGAATACATAGCCAATATTTATCATGATAGTGACGACGGAGTGTGCCTTAAAAGTATAAAAGAGCTGGCTTCTGACCTTTCGCGTGACAATTCCAGTACATCGATCCCAACGTCTGGATCTAGTGTCAATACTAGAAGTATTCTGAAGAGTGAATCAGTGGAGAATGTCTTCAACGAGTTTAAGAAGGCTGTCGAATTATTCAGCGAGACTTATCTCAGTGATTGTGAACCATATACAAAATCTAAGGATTTGACGATCAAGCAGAAGAGAAAGAGTTCCTCTTTCACAAATTTGCCGTCTCCGAAAGTGGTGCAAGTGAATAAAGTGAGTGAGGCTAGTGAGGACTTTAAGAAAGAGTTGTCTAGAGTGTTAAGTCTTAAACGTGAAGTGCGGACAGTCAGGAGAGGCTCTGTGACGGACTGGTTTGTGCTGGAGGACAAGGGAGCTGCCCCTACTGGTCCTTCTTATGTCCCTACTACTGTCCCAGAGTCTAACAAATATAGGAGAGGAAAGAAGAAAGACGTGAACCGAGTTCGGCGAATCAGCTCGACGAAATATGTAAGTGGACCTTTTTATCTGATTGATAGTAACGTGTTGCACTATGATAAGTACGTTTGAACGCTGATTAGCAATATTATCTTTGTCAGGACTTATTTGTCATTGTTTTGTGTATTTTTCGAAACGGAAACTTTAGACAGTTTTGAAGATGTTAAACAAGTTTTTATTCAAAACACGGTGATATATATAATGAAAACAACTTTCTTTTCGAACCATTTTTCATCGCATAATGACCGTATCTCAAGATTTGCGACACATCTTTGAAAAGGAAAATCCTAGGATTTATAACACAATCTGAATTTCCAAACAATGCAATGATAAAATAATTCGATACCTTACCAAACAACTTATCTATCATAACCTTAGATTATAACACGAAGCATGTTTTTCTATGAAAGAAATTCAAGTGCTTATTGATTATTTACTTATCAAGCTAGATCTAAGCAGTTTAGTTGTCTAGCTCCTGAAAATTGGCAGCGATTTTCATTAAACCTTACCTATTTCGTACAAAATTGTGACTCGCTTAAAAACTTAATTTCTCCGCTCCAATAGCACACCGTAATCAGAGCACGCGTTGGCCTATTTTACCAATTAGATTAGTGCTGTCCTTATCGACAGTTAGCCGATAGCAAGACGGTGTACGTCGATAACTTATGATTGCTACACTTGTGCCGACCGTTAGTTATTTGTTGTGATACCAACATTCTTTACTTTTACGAAGTCACTGGCTATTGGATTCTTGATTGGCTATGACTGATACGTCCTTGGTACTTTGTACTATGGATATTTTGTGTGTCATTTGTAAGTCTTACTTTGATTTATCAGAATGAGTTTTTTTATCATTGATTGGCTTGCGTTTGACCACTATCTCACCTAATGGTAAGCGATTATGTGGTCGATGATGGAGCACGCTTGCCGAAGTACCCTATTCATTCTTGACTTAAAGACCCAGGTGGTAGCTATCTGGAAACACTGACTCCGGCAGGGTTTCTACTCCATAGCCGTACAGTGAATGTGTTCCCAAAAGTGCGTATGGGTGGGATGTCCACTATGTAATGTAACAGTGGCGCTTCACCGTACGTGTAGTGATCCGCTGATGGATCGGGCTTGGTGGAATTAGATTATGCAATTCCGACGCAGGCGACGCGCACTCCCCAAAATGTAACCAATACAAAACCCACAGGTAAGCAACTTGGCGTTGATGCTAAAAAGTGAGTCATATACAGGGTGTAACGGAAAGGTGTGGTCATATTTTAAGAACTGCATCTGCCCATCGATATAAACAACTTTCTTCAAGAAAATCCGAGGAAATTCTAAAAAAAAAATTTTACCTCCCATACAAATATTGATTAGCTGATGATAACTTTGTATGGAAATTCCAATTTTTTTTTTTTTGGAATTTTCTATTTTTTCTTAGAAACAATTGTTCATTTTCATGGGCAGAATCGGCTCCTAAAATATGACCACACCTTTCCGTTACACCCTGTATATATCTAAAATGATACCTTTAATAATTTAGAAATAGTTTGTGTTTTCCCAGCTTTAAACCCAGTTGTCCTGGAGAATGCTCGATTAACTTTTAGAGACTTGTGACTTTAGAGAATGTTGTGTCCTACTCTTGAATGCTAGTCCATCTTTACTACACGAAAGGAATATATAATACTAGCTTCTGTCGGCGGCTTGGCCCGCGTGGAATTAGTACTTTCTCCACTAAAAATTATAGCCTATGTGTTATTCCAGACTATAATCTATCTCTGTGCCAAATCATCCAGATTCTTTGACCCGTTCTGGCGTGATTGAGTACAAAAATCCATCCATCCAAACCTTAGCATTTATAATATTAGCAAGAAGTGGAGTAGGAGGACAGAAGTATTTAGCCGACTTCAAGGCGCCAAGACCCAAGCTTTACTATGCAAGTTTAAGGCGCTGTTATATGACTTTTAATGGTTTTTAATTGAACATCACGTCTGAACGACTTGTCTTATTTTTTTGAAAAAAAAAAAAAATATGTTACTCTAGAGAATTTTCGTCGCAATTTGATCTGAGAATATTTGAAATTATATTTTTGTAACATAGTGTAATTAATTAAAGGAGATCGGACATATTTGTATGGGCGCTGGCCCAAGTGGCGTCGGAGCATGACGCTGATTTTGTTTGAAAGTTCATTTACTAAGATTACTTTTTTTGTACGGGTGCAAAAAAATCTATCCTGGGAGAAAAAAGTTACAGTGTATATTAAAATACTCATATATCGAGCTATTTTCAACTATTTCAATGTGCCTAGCCTTTTCCAACTATCTTGGGGTCGGCTTCCAGTCTAACCGGATGCAGCGAGATCTCTACAACTCAGTTACTGGGTAATTCGATACCCTCTTTTTTTTTGGTAAGACTGGATGTCAGACTTTCGGGCTTCTGACGACCCCACACGATTGTCAAAAATCAACAATTGACAGCCGGGACCAACGACTTAACGTGCTTTCCGAGACAAGGAGGAGTATCGGTATGTAAAGATACCCATCCATTGCCAATCCCGGCAAGCGTAGCTTAACGTGATGGGTCGGCACGTGCGGCTGTTATTACTTTAACCATGAGCTCCTCTTGTAATGTATATTCTAAACTCATATATTTTCAACTATTTATTAATTAAATCTATTTATTTGAATCCATATAAGTTTTATGTTGCCGAACATCTATGAAGACTCAGATGCGTGGTATTAGAAAGGGAGAAAAGATGCAACGCGGGTGCAGCTCAGTAGTCCGTTCCCCTTCCTTCTGCTCAATAAATCAGCTCAATCAAGAGCCACTAGACATAAGTCGTACTTGCAAAATCGAGTACCCATGTACGAGGTCCAACTTTAGACACCAGCGCCAAAAACCAGCGTTCGAGATACTTTGAAGTATTTTCTTTCTGCATCGAAAATTGATCCTTAAAGTCATGACGACAAGGAGTACAATCGCGTATGCAGGATACTTCTAACTTCAAAGTCTTGTTGGAAGAAAAATACTTGCATAGAACATTGATCCGTAAATATAAATAAAGAGCACAATTGTGTTTACAAAGAAATACTTCCAAACCTAAAAAGTAAAAATACCAACGTACTTTGAAAGACGTAAGTATTTTTACTCTAGCCTTGAAGCCTTGTTGGAAGAAAGAACACTTGCTTAAAACATTGATCGTTAAATCGTCGAGGAAGTCGGCTAAAGAAATATTTCTAACCAAACCTTTTAAGAAAAATACTTAAATAGGTACTTGCGTAGAACATTGATCTGTAACTTATGCGTATATTACACCAATCGATCTATCGACGTTGATCGATTGATGTAATAGCTTTGGCTGATAGACGGATCGACGTTGATCGATTGATGTAATAGTTTTGGCTGATTGACGGATCGACGTTGATCGATTGATGTAATAGCTTTGGCTGATCGACGGATCGACGTTGATCGATTGATGTAATAGCTTTGGCTGATAGACGGATACCGGTCGATAAAATATCGATCGGTCGACGTCAACTTATCCGTTCTACCATCGATCAAGCGTCGATCGATTGGTGTACATAGTAGAAACTATTAATCGACGTCGATTAATCGATTCCTGTTGGTGTAATAGTAACCATCGATCGACGTCACGTCAAAGTCGCCAGAAAGAAATCAAACACATTAATTAAAAACAGCTGGTAAACAGTGGACGAATAATTAATATATAAAAAAACGTCGATTTGCGAATAATTAGAACAGCCACAGAACTTCACTCGAAAAAAGCCCGCCAAAAACTCTAGGTGCGTATATTTACGCGACTAGGTCTTTACACCAGGTATTTACTTGCAAGTACGCCGAGCAAGTGCCGAACTGAAATACTCGCAATACCTACAAAGTATTTTACTCTTCTACTCGCTCCGTCGACTCTCACCGCAATTATGATTTTTATTAATATTGAGTTACGGATCAATGTTCTATGCAAGAATTTTTATTTTAAAGGTTTGAAGATTTTTATTTGTATACGCGATTCTGCTCCTTATTTTTATTAAGTTACGGATCCATAGACTATTTAAGTATTTTCCTTTCAACAAGACTTGAGAATTCAAAGTATTTTACTCGGCTGGCTGCTTGCTCCGTTTATTTATATTAGGGTGTTATTACACCAATCGATCAATTATCGATCCATGCCATTCGATGGTAGAATGGATCAGTCCTCCTCGATCGATAGTTACTTTTACACCAATCGATCAATTGTCGATCGATGCCATCGATCGATGGTAAAATGGATTAGTCGACGTCGATTGATAGTTACTATTACACCAATTCACCAATCGTCGATCGATGACATCAATCGATGGTAGAATGGATAAGTCGACGTCGATCGATGGTTACTATTACACCAACAGATCGATCGTCGATCGATGCTATCGATCGATGGTAGAATGGATTAGTCGACGTCGCTCAATAGTTTCTACTATGTACACCAATCGATCGAGCGTAGATCGATGGTAGAACGGATAAGTCGACGTCGACCGATCGATATTTTATCGACCAGTATCCGTCTATCAGCCAAAGCTATTACATCAATCGATCAACGTCGATAGATCGATTGGTGTAATATACGCATAAGTTACAGATCAATGTTCTACGCAAGTACCTATTTAAGTATTTTTCTTAAAAGGTTTGGTTAGAAATATTTCTTTAGCCAACTTCCTCGACGATTTAACGATCAATGTTTTAAGCAAGTGTTCTTTCTTCCAACAAGGTTTCAAGGCTAGAGTAAAAATACCCATGTACTTCAAAGTACGTTGGTATTTTTACTTTTTAGGTTTGAAAGTATTTCTTTGTAAGCACAATTGTGTTCTTTATTTATATTTACGGATCAATGTTCTATGCAAGTATTTTTCTTCCAACAAGACTTTGAAGTTAGAAGTATCCTGCATACGCGATTGTACTCCTTGTCGTCATGACTTTAAGGATCAATTTTCGATGCAGAAAGAAAATACTTCAAAGTATTTCGAACGCTGGTTTTCGGCGCTGGTGTCTAAAGTTGGACGTACTAATGAAGACAGAACTGCATGGAGAGTTCCAAACCAAAATCGTTTGTACAGGGTTTCATCGCCTTAATAATACGTCTTGAACGACATAGATGGCGCTAGTATAGTAGTTGGATTGGAAAATATACATCTCTCGTTAAAGAACATTATCTTGTTTTTTGCTAGTTACAATATTACTTAATTTTAACACAAATTCTCCTACGACATTACAAACCTTATAAAGCAAAGCTCGTAATAACTAGGATTCGAACTCGGTGGCATAAAATTTACCGATACCATAGCCACTGGACTATTGCGTCATTACGCAATGAGTTGAAATTATCCTACTCTTTATTATATCGAAGTTGTTTAGCGACTTTAACCTGTATCATAAATCTCAAAAGAATTGAGGGTAGTTTAATATTGACTGTATAAAAATTAAATCTTTTTGTTCAATCATAACGTTCTTTACTATCTTTGAGTGAGTTCAGTTACGATTGCATTTAACAATTTTTTAATATTTATCATTACCATGAGTTCGCGTTCTAATATTGATATGGCTACGAGGGCCCAAATAATAGCATTGCATAATCAAGGCCTAAATTATTCTGAAATTTCGAGAGAAACTGACTTAAACGTAAGTAATGTTTTAAAATCACTGTTCGTTATTTATTTTATTATCCATGGTTATCGATACACGAAAATAATAAATAATATATTTCCCTTATAGGTAAAGACTGTCACTTTATGGATAAAGCGGTTTCAAGAAGAGGGTTCGTTGGAACACCGCAGTAGATCTGGCAGAAGACGCCATATTGACTCAGACCAGCGTCAACTTATGGTGCAAGGTTATGAGGAAAATGGCTTTACACCAACAAGATAGAGAGTTGTTTGATACATCTTTGCGGACGGTGTATCGTGCTCTTCATAGTGAAGGTCTGCATTATCGTCGACATGCTATTAAGCCATTGCTAACCGAAGCTAATAAAAGAGCACGATTGGAGTTCGCTTTGAAATACAGACATTTCGACTGGAGCAACGTTATCTTCAGTGATGAAAAGACTTTCAAGTCTAGCCAGCACGGGCGAGTTAGGTTGTGGCTTAGGAATAATACGCGTTATGATAGTGATCACGTTGTGCCTAACTCTGAATCCGGTCGTATAACAGTGAACATTTGGGGATGGATGACAGCTGCAGGACCAGGAGAACTTACTGTAATACCCAGTCGTGCAAACAGTGTTAACTACTTAGATGTGCTGAATGACGTCATGTTGCCCACTGTGCGGAATGTTTTTCCTGTAGAAGACATGCCAGTAATAACGTTCGTGCAGGACAATTGTCCTATACACCGTTCCATAATTGTGCAAGAGTGGTTTAGCCAGCAATCGGACATACGAATTATTCCTTGGCCTGCGAGATCGCCAGATTTAAACCCCATTGAAAATTTATGGGGCGTTATGGTTCAAAAGTGGGACAATAGGAACGAAAGGACTAAGGAAGCACTGAGTACTCACTGCATGGAGGTATGGGATTCTATACGGGGTCACAATTTATGTGAAAAATTAATAGACTCCATGGGTTCGCGGTTGCAAGCTGTAATCGATCAAAATGGCGGATACACGAAATATTAAAGAATATAAAGTGTTGACTATTGAATTGAGTAATAATGATTGAGTAAAAATGAAAAGACCGGGGTAGCTATAATTTATATGATAAATTACAGTAATCAAACTTGGTGTAAGTTGGATAAATTTATACATTACTTTATAACAACAAAATGTTATTACACTAATGATTTTGATTTCTTATATAATATAAGAAATTAAAATAAAAACAATATAAATATAGATTCCTTTCCAACATAATAAATTATTTATTTATTATTATAAACAACTCGGTCCCAAAATGACAGCTATAACCCGGTCTTACAATTGTTATTGATTTTAGGTTTAGCTTCAATTTCTTCCTCCTTCTGGAACGAATACTTAAGCTATGAACCTTAGTCATAACATAATGCACAAATCAATCATTATAGTCAATACCACTAAACATAATTATGCAAAACGTAAAATTTTTATAATTTATGAGTAGGTAAAATATTTACAGAACTAAGATTGCATATATAGTGAAAGTTATTATAACATAATGTAAATAAAACTAAATAATAGAAGAATAGCACAACACAGTTTTGATTTAGAATACTTATAATATCTATTATACAGTTTTACTTTGTTAAGGTCTTCTATTTTGTAATAGAGTTATTCAGTTATAAATTTTACTTGTATTTCTCCTTAACAAGTGAATTAAATCATTGTTAATTGGATGTAAAACTGCTAGGTTAGGTTAAAGAAAGAAAGACATAAATTGTATTCTTCTTTGAGAATTAAATGTCTTAAACTATAATCAATAAAATAGTTTCATTTCTTATCCTTTACGAGAATTAAACTTAGTAAATCTTAAGCTGTAAGAAAAATATATCTAAATCTTCTACATAAATGTTTTTTACTAATAATACTAATAGTTACCACCAATTATGAAAGTAATTTATATAATATATATTTATATAATGTTATATATAGTAGTATATGTATACTTGTATATTATCCCTATATTCATTTATACATCTTATACCTCATATTTTTTATATTATTTATAACAAAAAATAAAATAAAAACGTTTAAAAATACAAAAAATAGAATATAAATTATATATTAGAATAATTAAATTTAAAAAAAGTCGACAGAGAGCTGGGTTGCGAACCGGTGCCCTTTTGAACGATCTATGTTATTCTGCCATGCTTATCCACCTGAGCTACTGACTATTTATTCTGGAACGTGAAAATAAGAGCTACTTTGTGAATGTAGGGATTTTTATTATTTGTGATCGACGCCATCTGTAGTCGAATTAACCGATATAGTACCAATTGGCTTATTTAGTTTGGTTTAGATGGCGCTGTATTAAGTACTCGGAAATAAGAAAATATAGTAATTTTTGTTTATTTGAATATAAATATATTATTATTACTTAGTAATTATTTTAGGTATTAAAAACCTTATTATCTGCCTCTGCATAATAAGGTTTATAAGCTTTGCAGTGTTATTTTCATGATTGAACAGCGCCATCTAGTCGTCTCATGAAAGTCATGATACGTAATGCAAAACCTCACAGTCAAAAGTCGACCTTAGGCTCTCCATGCACCTTTTTCATCAATAGTACATGGGTACTCGATTTTGCAAGTACGACTTTTGTCTAGTGGCTCTTGATTGAGCCGATTTATTGAGTAGAAGGAAGGGGAACGGACTAATGAGCTGCGCCCGCGTTGCATCTTTTCTCCCTTTCTAATACGCACGCATCTAAGTCTTCATAGATGTTCGGCAACATCAAAATTATGTGGATTAAAATAAAAAGATTTAATTAATAAATACTTGAAAATATATGAGTTTAGAATATTTATTATAAGAGGAGCTCATGGCTAAAGTAATAACAGCCGCACGGATCGATCCATCACGTTAAGCTACGCTTGACGGAATTGGTCAATGGATGGGTATCTTTACATATCGAGACACCTCCTTGTCTCGGAAAGCACGTTAAGCCGTTGGTCCCGGCAGTCAATCGTTGATTTTTGACAATCGTGTGGGCTCGCCAGAAGCCCGAAATTCTGACATCCAGTCTTACCAAAAAAAAGGGGGTATCGAATTACCCAGTAACTGAGTTGTAGAGATCTCGCTGCATCCGGTTAGACTGAAGCAAGATAGTTGGGAAAAAGCTAGGCACATTGAAATAGTTGAAAATAGCTCGATATATGAGTATTTTAATATACACTGTAACTTTTTTCTCCCAGGATAGATTTTTTTGCACCCGTACAAAAAAAGTAAGCTTACTATATGAACTTTCAAACAAAATCAGCGTCATGCTCCGACGCCACTTGGGCCACACCCGCCCGTTCTCCTTTGTAAAGTTATGTATAAGGCGGATAAAAATTGAGAATCACTCAAAAACTATAAAGAGTATTTTTATGAAACCTTCACCATTTTAAAGGCCATTTAATTATTGTAATTTAGTCTAAGTGTTTTAGTTTAATACCTGTTGTTTTATGTGTAATAAATTAATAATGCGTCTAATTTCGCACAGCGCTCCTTGATGGGCGAGTCCTATTACTGGGTGGACGCAAGCTAACCACTCAAGGTCATTGGCAGTTAATAGCACCTTAACAAGAAACTGCAGTGTTAACAATATGCCTGTGCACTTGTTAAAGAGAGCATGAGTAGTTTCTGCAAAGGGGAATCCGAGACCTGACAATAGGTGGGGTGTAACCACAGGATGAATACTGGTAACCAGATAGATTTGGTTGGTTGGACAAGGAGTTGCATACAATTCCAGGCCATACACAGCTGGTAAACTAGTCCATTACCCTTCCATTCTAAGTCATTACATTCGTTCTGGTGCAGTCGGGTAAATATACAGGGTGTAAGGTACATGAACGCACATACGTGTACTAGTGATTCAGTACATGATTCTGGACCCCCTAGCGTTGGAATTTTTCGTCGGCCTTTTCCTAATATTTGAAAAAAAAAATTTTTTTTTCACTTTAAACTGTATAAAATCGTTGTACCATATCCCAAAGACATTTTAAATGAAAAAATAATTAATAAATTTTTTTCATTTAAAATGTCTTTGGGGTAAATAGGTGTAACGATTTTATACAGCTTAAAGTACTTTTTTTTTTTAATGGAAAAATAATTAATTAATTTTTTTCATTTAAAATGTCTTTGGGGTAGATAGGTATAACGATTTTATACAGTTTAAAGTGAAAAAAAAAAATATTTTTTTCAAAAATTAGGAAATACCGACGAAAAATTCCAACGCTAGGGGGTCCAGAATCATGTACTGAATCACTAGTACACGTATGTGCGTTCATGTACCTTACACCCTGTATAAGTGGGAAAAGACCAAATAATCGATGGATGGACTGTGTGAAAAATAATATGCCTAGAAAGAGAGTAGCTACTGAGATAACGACTAACAGGGGAGTATGAAGAAGAAGACATTTTGTGCAGACCGCAAAAAAATTGGGATAAGATCAAGAGAATTATGATGATGAGATAAGCATAAGTAGAAAACCTTTCTTTACAAGTTATGTATGTGAAATACTGTTTCCTTTAGGAGAATTTGGTTATTTTTAAGCGACTTCAAAAAGGAGGAGGTTCTCAATTCGTCTGTATATATGTTTTTTGAATGTTACTTTTGTATGTTTGTTACGCGATTACTCTGCCAGTTGTGGCTAAATTCTGATGATTCTTTTTTGTTTGGTAGGTAATACTTCAGAGGTGGTCGCCTATAAATTTTATCGAAATTGATTCAAACCTTTTTGAAAAAAGCAACAAAAACCAAAAAAAATATGTATACAGATGTAGTTTTGGTTTGCTCCAACTATGTTCAAATTCCATGTTATTGCGATTGTCAATTCAGGCATAAATTTAATTTTTAGTTTTAGTTCTGGGATATACCTAAAAAGTTTAAAATAAAAAAAAAAACTTTTTTACAAAAAATACAACAGTCTTCCATTTGGAAGTCTGTGTCAAATAACGAAGAAACAAACTACAAACACCGACTTCCGAGATTAAAGTTATTTTGCAATTTTTAGAAGTCGGTTGTATTTTTTGTAAAAAAGCTTTTTTTTATTTTTCCCTTTTTAGCTGTTGTAGGTACCCCAGAACTATAACTAAATAATAAAGTTCTGCCCGAATGGATAACCCCAATGACATGGAATTAGAACATAATTGGAGACAACCAACACGTCATCTATGTACTTATACATATTTCTTGTTTATGTTGATTTTTTCAAAAAGTGCTGAATCAATTTCGATAAAGTTTATATGGGACCACCTCTGAAGTATGACCTATCGAACAAAAAAGAATCATCAAAATCTATTCACAAATGGCGGAGATATCGCGTAACAAACAAACAAACAAAAAAACATACAGACGAATTGAGATCCTCCTCCTTTTTGAAGTCGGTTAAAAAGTTAACCATGTGGTTAGTTCAAACAGTGATTAGCGGGTTCTTTTATCAAAATATTCTACCCTGAATAAGGGTAGGTAGATGTAGGTGGTATCATTTAAAGGAGGTTTTTTCCTATAAACATTTGAATTTGATGGATGAAACGTATGTTATATTGAGTTACGAATTCGCTAATCAGTCTTTAAACTAAGCATACGGTTAGTGAGTTCTATACATAAGGCTGAAAGCGTCCAAACAAATTACAGCTAAGCATCCATGAAAACAACAGTCACCTCAATAATCAACGGCTCGTTACGTGTCGCGATAATGATTTCCAGCGAATAGGTTCAGTCTTATCTGGAAATAAATTAAAGTAATGAATAATTGAGTAATCTATCGATGTTTTGCTGTGACTGACTCATTGTTAAAGATTTTTTTGAAGTATCGTGAAAGTCGCGGGAAACACCCAGATGAGACCACATATATGGGACTCACGGTATCGAGAGGTTTGGCAGAAGAAAGGAGGTGGGGGCGGGGGGGGGGGGGGTGTAGTGAGTGATTTCCGGATGGTTATGATGAAAAACCACAAGTAGAAATTAAAACCATAATCATGGACGTTACCCAAAAAGCCGCTAAGCTTAACTGGCGTTGGGCCGGACATTTCTGCCGCATGTCATACGAGAAACGGGCTAAAAGAACCACCGAATGTTTCACATTAAATGCCAGACGACATCGCGGCAGACCAACGCGAAGATGGCGGAATGAGCTCGATTCCTACCGAAGGGACTGGCCCGTGCTAGCCTAGGACAGAGTTGAGTGGAAGGTGCAGAAGGAGGCCTTTCCCTAGCTGTGGGATAAAATAGGCTAGTTTATTAGTTACAAATTGGAGATTGGTAAGGGTATTCTACCATCGATCGATGGTAGAATGCATTAGTCGACGTCGATTGATAGTTTCTATTACACCAATCCATCGATCGTCGATCGATGCCAATCGATCGATGGTAGAATTAATTAGTAGACATCGATCGATGGTTTCTAATAGGTACACCAATCGATCGAGCGTCGATCGATGGTAGAATGGATTAATCGACGTCGACCAATTGATTGTTTATCGACTGGTATCCGTCGATCAGCCAAAGCTATTACACCAATCGAATAATAACATCCTAATGGAAGGAAGATGTAGTAGACGGATACAATAGTGAACCTTTAGAGGTTAATAAGTGAAATTTCGTTACAGTACAATGTCCAAAAGTTAGACTTTGGCGTAATATGTGCTTTGACTGGCACCAGATTTGATAGAATTATCACTCATCAAAAGGTTTGTCATGATTGTTCCTCAACGATTTAGTATTTTTTTTTAAATTATTATTGATAGGCTCGCTCTTGGCCACAATCTCTCCTGATGGTAAGCGATGATGTGGTTGACGTTGAAGCATGCTTTCATAGAAGTACCTATTCATTCTCGACTTAGGCCCAGACATCACCTAAAACGCGGTCACTCTCGGATTGCATAGTAAAGAAAGAGATGCGCCACGAAAAATATTATAGTATTTTATCGATTTACGGATTTACTAATAAATTTAAAAAAAAAAATCCATCACTGGATGCAGTTTAGTAAACATTTGGAATTTTATGGTATATTTTTTATTATGATTATAATATTGTTAATGAAGGGATAAACTGCTTTTAAAGATAATTAAGAGGTATGTTTGAAGATTTTTTTGATTGAGATTTTTTTTTAAAGTATGTTAAATTAAATTATGTTTTGAGTTCCATCACTATACGCAAATAGGACTTGAAAATATCTTATTTTTTTTTTGTCAAAATTATTTACAGTTTAAGAGATACACTGCTTAAAACCACCTATTTGATCGTTTTTGGGATCTTCCGCCTTAAATACCCCCAGGTTGTAGCTATCAGGCAACACCATAAATATAATATTTCTTTTTTTTTTTTTATGTTTGATAGGCTCGCGTTTGACCACTATCTCACCTGATGTTAAGCGATGATGCCGTCGAAGATGGAGCACGCTTGCCTAGAAGTAACCTATTCACTCTATGGGCAACACAGACTCCGACAGGGAATTCCACTGCTTAGCTGTTCGTAGTAGGTACGCACAATGAATGTGCTCCCAAAACGTTTTGTGCGTGTGGGTGGAATGTCCACCATGTGGTGGACATTCCACCACATGGTGGACATGTGATGGCGCATCGCCGTACACCTAGTGGTCTGATGATGGTACCGGCTTTTTTTTTTTTTTTTTTGTGGGTGGGAAATCATCTTACGACTTCTTCCGCTCTAGGGTGGAGCGGAAGGGCGTGTCAGACTCTTACTGACTTAAACCCACCCCTGTTCTTCCCTGCCCTACATGCTCAGGGGCGAGGTAACTCTTTCGAATTTATCCTCAACCCCCCGGCAGTCCTCAACCCCCGGGCAGATGGTACCGGCTTGGCGGAATTAAACTTGCTACGTATTTATTTAGCAATGTTGCATTAGAGCACAATGTCCAAAAGTTAGACCTTGACTGACACCAGATTTGTTTAAATTATCTCTCATCATAACTTTTTTTTTAAGATTGTTGTGCGTTACTCCACGATTTGTCATTTATTTAGCAATGTTTTCCACGTCAGCCAGCAAACTGATAAAAACTTCACTGATAGCACACATGGATTAAAAAATGTGATATTTCAGTGGCGCCTAAATAAGGCCAATGCCACTGCAATTTACTTTTCCTTATTTTACTGGCAAAATGAAAATGATCAGGCTGTATACTTGCCCGTGGCTTCGCTCATACCTCGCAAGAACCGTGAATTTGTACAGGAAATACAGGTGTGACGGAAATACTTGGTCATGTTTTACATACTCCTTCTGCCGCCCGTGGAAATTAACTTTCTTCAAGAAAACCGTAGTAAATTACCAAAAAAAAAAACCGGCCAAGAGCGAGTCGGACTCGACCATGAAGGGTTCCGTACCATCGTACAAGATTATACGCGTCTAGTTGTTGGCATTATTAAGATCGAGCAAAAAAAGCCAAAAAGATGGACGGACGGACGGACGGATGGACGGACGGACAGCGGAGGCTTAGTAATAGGGTCCCGTTGGTTACCCTTCGGGTACGGAACCCTAACAATGGCCTTTCCGTACAATGTTTGACCTAGAGTATATATTGTATGGATTAAAACACTTAAAAAGAGATTTTGACCTCTGGGTTTTTTTCGGTGTCTCTTCTCAGGGTAACTAGCTAGGAAACACCGGCTTCATTTAGCTTAAACTGACAAAAAAACAATAATAATAAATAACAATGTAGTGTAAAGGTGTTTTTTGTGCATTTTGCAAAATAAATATTACCATTAAAGTTATCATTAGCTGTGATCAGCTGATCAAAACCATCATACCGAGTCTCCTCAGTGCGTTGGTTCCAGCTGCCATGTGAAACTCTTTGACAGTCGTTATGGATAGTAGAAAATCTGGCTCGTCTTGCCAAGAAGGTTGTGATAAGGTCAGATAGGCAGTCTTTCCCAGTAAAACACTGCTACTCAGCTGCCCTCTGTTAGAATGGAAGCCGACTGACTGATACGAAAGTCCATTAGAAATTAGAATCAATTTTGTGTCTAAATAATGCAGCATAGCATAAGTGTTTCCTTTATTTATATAGCTTGGAATAGATTAAAAAACATTGAGTATTTTCAAAAACCCGACTGTAAATAACAAGTAAAAAGTTCCAAACAAGTCTCTTTTCAAGCAGTCTGATGCAGGTGGTGGCAGTTATTTTGTTCAATTTATTATTGATTTCATGCCAGCAACTGCATCAGACTGGTTTAAAACTGACTTGTTTGGAACTATTTATTTGTTTTTTACAGTCGGGTTTCTTGAGAATATGATTTTTTTTTATTTTCTACATTTTAGTGAGTTATATTTTTGGAATCGCCTCCTCGAACGCTTTATTTGGATACCCCACGTACTACTCTGGTTGTCGCCATATTGTTGGTCTCTAAAGCGCCTAAACATAGGCTGATAAACACATTACCCTCCCTTACGTCGCGCAGTCGGGTAAAAACCGAGCATGACCGTACCTTTATTAAACCTTTGTGTCAAACTAGGACACCGCTATTATCAAGGTCGCTAAGGTCATCGAGATAATAGACTAAATACCAAGGCCACTCACGTGGATCCTCTGGATGACAATAGAATGAATCTAGGCATTGTAGTACAGATTTTATGGTATGGCTAACGGCTGAGGATGCATGGTTGAACTGGCCCACAAATTGACCAGAGAGGTTGTAAGTATTTTTTACGTTTTTTTTTCTATTTAGGGCCCATTGTACTAAAAATGAACTATCAACGAGATCCCATGTATAGAATACATTGTTGGATGTTTGTATTGTATGTATTGACCACCTGCGTAGTTGCAACACCTACCTACATACTTCGACGTACGCCACATACCACACATAACTAACATTTTCAAAGCAGTATTATGAAGATTTTCCAAGAAAAACGACACATTTAGCGGCCAGAGAGCGGGAGATAGCGTAGATAACTATGCGAGCTATCGGCAGCTTATCTATCGAGTGAATGAGATTGACGAAGACGATAACGGACATCAGCTGATTGCACGTTTTGACTGACAGTGTGAGGTGAGGGGGGGGTTGTAATGTAATGTGCAATGGCAGCGAGAATGGAGAAGAATAAGCACGTCATAGTCGTGTCGTTTGACAAACAACCTTCGTTCGGGTACAAATTATACACCAAAACCTTCCTCATAAATCACTCCTTCTAGTAGTGAAAGCCGCATATAACAAATAATAATAAATTGGAAAATATACTGAGACAACTATTCGTAATAAGCGCATAAGTATGTAAATGTTATAAGTAAATCCTCCACATTTACATAATAATGTTCTAAACAAAAGTGTGGAACTCTCTGCCAGCATCAATGTTAACCACTTAGACCTGTCAAACTTGAAAGGAAAAGTGATTAGACATTTTCCTGGTTCTCTCGTTCCATTGTAGATCTCATCCATTGCTAACCATCAGGCGAGATTGAGGCCAAGAGTGAACAAAACTGCCAACCAGCGCTGGGTGTGCACGTGATTTATTTAGGGCTTACTTCCACCAAAAAATAACCATGTGATTACTTTAAACACTGATTAGCAGATTCTTAATTTAAAATGTTCTATGGAAAATTTGAATTTATCACTCGCTAACTAGTATTTAAACCAAGCATTTATGGTAAGCTAGTTTTATACATATTAGGTCCCCACCTATGAAATCAGCTTTTGTATGGAGAATTTTAAAGAAGTTGCATTTTTCATATTAAAATTTTCTTAATTTATTTAACAACACATAATGTACACACACAAACACTAAATGTCAATGTCTAAGTATATCAAACACTACTTGCCGCAGAAATAGGGCAAAAACTGTCCTATTTGTTGCACAATCTGATAAGGCAAATTAACCTTTTGACAGTCGGTAATAAAGAGACAGAGACGTATATGCTGGCGATAATAATCACGACCCAGTTATGTAATTATACATAACTAGTACTTCGCCCGCAACTTCGTCCGCGTGGATTTCAAAAATTTATAGCAAGACTCTTAAAATACATATTCGGCTTTTTATTGGTAAAAGAATTTTCCAATAGAAAAATTTTCCCCTACAACCCCTCACAAAATATACCTCTTTATAATATTAGTATAGATTATTATCTCAGCTCAGTTATACAAGATGAAGACGACATTAAATCAAAACACTGGCAAAACTCATCATTATGAACAACTTTTACTAAATATGGGACCTGGGGATTTATTGTTTATAAATTGCGAAAAAAAAATCCAGGCCCTGTAGACAAAGTAACATCGCTTCGTAGCGAAACGATATCTAAATTCGTCATCGTCTCTGAGATATCGATAAACATTTCCTAGCGTTAGCGTTCCTTCGTTATCTTTTTTGGCGATCACGATCGAGGCGAAGGCGAACTCTGAAAGCGCTGCTTGTCTACGCATTTGTATGGGATAAACACGATAGCAATTCGTTTCTTTATGGTTTCGTTACGAATTATAACATTGTCTACCAACTTGTGATAACGATGTCGACAGTCGACTGACCACGTGACTTAGCGCGGTTTATGTCAATCTCATACATTTTAGTCTTTTCTAACTTCGTTATCGTTTTTAAATTGTTACTTTGTCTAAGCCCCCTGATGTCCAATACATTTTGTCGAGTTATCCAAAAATAAATAAATGTAAGGTGGTGTGTTTTAATTTTTTTTTAACGTTGTGTGGGGACACTAAGAATTACTCCTGTATCGTGGGTGCGTTCACAAACATGTATACTCACATACACAAGACACCCAGACCCGGAACAACTACGAGTATCTGCAGGTCATACAAATATTTGTTCCGTGCGGGAATCGAACCCGCGACAGCGTTCGGCTGCAGCGCAGCAGCCGAACGCTCAACCACTGCGCCAATCGTGTCGTCAACACTAAATAACAATTTATTGCCGTCTCCACCTTGTACATATTTAAAAATAAAAATTAAGAAATCAATAAAATTACGGTCTTCGTTGGAAATCTCAGAAGATGGGTCGATGACCTGCTGAAGGCCGCAGAAATCCGCTGGATTGGAGAACTAAGGACCGGCAATGGCGACGTTTGGAGAGGCAGGAGTCCAGCAGTGGACGTCTTTATTTTTATCGTTGATGAGCTCGCCCTTGACCGCTATCTTACCTGATGGTAAGCGATGATGTGGTCGACGATGGAGCACGCTTGCCTAGAAGTAACCTATTCACTCTTTAGTTAGAGACCCCCAAGTTGTAGCTATCAGGAAACACAGACTTCGGCAGAGAATTCCACTTCTTAGTTGTACGCACGATGAATGTGTTTCTTCAGTTGAAATGATGATGATGAGGTTCTTTACTAGATCATCAGAGCAAGGAAAGTGAGTGATGGTCTTGTGCTACTCGCATCCAACGATCACTTGCCCGTGAGAAATGATACCTCATCAAGTCATCATATTTTTACTGTTCAAGGGGTCAACGAAACACGTCGGATCCAAAAAAAAAAACTTTTTAACAAAAAAATTAACTGACGAAAAAGAACTAAAAAGCAAAAAATAAATAAACCTTTTAAGTCTTGAGTAATGAGCTTATTTACCTACATAAAATATCAAATTTTATATAAACTAATTTTGAGTCGGCGCCAAACAACAATCTGATTATTAAATACGAGTATCTAAATTTTATAAGGACTTACAAATGAAGAAGGCTGTAAGTAGGTAATTAATCATTTTATTAATTGGCGCCGACTCAAAATTAGTTTATATAAAATTTGATATTTTGTGTAGGTAAATAAGCTCATTACTCAAGACTTAAAAGATTTATTTATTTTTTGCTTTTTAGTTCTTTCTCGTCGGTTAATTTTTTTGTTAAAAAGTTTTTTATTTTATGATTTTTTGTGGCTCGCATCATCTTTTAACACTCTGAGGCTAATTTCTAATTCTTCATCATTCCTCTTGCCACTGAGCTGATGATATAACAATCCTTCCATGAAGTTCCCAGGATATTGACCAGTTGAGGTTACCTCCAATATTGTAAAGACGTCTTTTTAACCGACGAAAAAAAAGGAGGAGGTTCTTAATTCGACCGTATATATATATTTTATTTTTGTTGTGTATTTTCAGCCCTCACTGCGTCATTTATGAACCGATCTTAATAGGAAGCATATTAAGTGGTATTTGTCACTAAAACCAGTTTTTATATCTGACTTCTATTGTTTAGGAAAGGTATGGTTTCCATCATCAGCTCAGTTGTTTCATGATGTGATGGTTCCTAAATGCAAATACCTGATTCAGTTATAAAAAGTAAACAGAAACAATATTCGTGCCCAATTTTCGAGGTTCTCTCTCATTTTTTCAGGATCCCATGATCAGATCCTGATGTCCTTGACATGGGACCATCCTTGAGGTATACCCTATCTAACAAAAAAATAATAATCAAAATCGGTTCATAAATGACGGAGTGAGGGTTGAACATACATACAGAAACGCTAAACGTGCCCACAATTTTCGAGGTTTTCTCTCAATTTTATCAGGATTCCACTGTCAGATCCTCACTTCCTTGACATGGGACCACCCTTGAGGTGTACCCTATCTAACAAAAAAAGAATAGTCAAAATCGGTTCATAAATGACGGAGTGAGGGCTGAACATACACAAAAAAAAAACATATACGGTCGAATTGAGAACCTCCTCCTTTTTTTTCGTCGGTTAAAAACAGGATAGAATTAAACTTATTATAATTTACTATAAGGCAACTGTTAATATCTTCGAGGTCCGGAAAGTATAGGTAGTTAACTAAACTAAAACGTACGAACACAACCGACTTCTTATTAAAATTGCAAAATAACTTTAATTTCGGCAGTCGGTGTTTGTATTTTGTTTCTTCGTTATTTGACAATTTTTAGAAGTCGGTTGTACTTTTCGCAAAAAAGTTCTTTATTTTTCACTTTTTAGTGGTAGATACCCCAGAACTAAAACTAAATAATAAAGTTATGCCCGAATGGATAACCCCAATAACATGGAATATGAACATAATTAAGACGTTTTGGTTGTCTATATTTTTTGTTTATGATGATTTTTTCAAAAAGTGCTGAATCAACTTCGATAAAATTAAATGGGACCTCCTCTGAAGTATGACCTACCAAACAAAAAAGAATCATCAAAATCTATTCACAAGTGGCGGAGAAATCGCGTAACAAACATACAAAAAAAAAACATACTGAAGAATTGAGAAGTCGGTTAAAAATAAGATGTAATCAACTTTTATTTTACAAATATATCTACAGGATGTAGGTAACGGAAATGGATGGTAATATTTTACATCTTTCTTCAAAAAAGACTAAGTAAATTCTCAAAAAAAATTACCTTGCCGTACTAAGTTATCATCGGCCGATCAAAATTAGTATGGGAGGTTAAATTTTTGTGTTCGGAATAGATTTCTTGAACATAGTTGTACATTTAGCTGGACAGAAGCAAAATAGAAGACCTAAGCTACGCGGTCAGGGCTCCAAACAGGTGAACTTTTTCTGAATCGAGCCTTTGATCCAGTTGCCGAAGAACGAAAATCACCACAGGTGTCGAGCCTCCTGGCTGACACGACTATTTGCGCAATAAAGCCCGAGTCCATATTCCCCATCGTGTCGGATGTGGACTCATGTAGGCCACATGTCGAATACCTATCAAGCTTAGTCAAAATACTTGATTTATCATATTTTTTTATGTTTAAAATAAATCATTATTATCATTCCTTAGTAAGTAGGTTTCATAGCATTAGTAACGATATTTTCACAATAAACCAAATCCCGCCGTAGTTCAATAATGGTCACTTACGCCTGACATTTACGGCGTATTGGGCATAGAAGTGGCGGAGCCCTGGGTCGTGGGATCAAATGGCGCCGTTTGACTCCGCGCTCCGATTGTGTGTGCTTATGTCCGGTTGGGATACAAGGATATAGTATAAATGGAGTGCCAACATGAACTTTATTTTCCTGTAATAGCGGCACTATACTTTTATGCGATGTAGGCGCCTGTGACAGCTCACACTTTTGCTCTCGTGGTCTATTCCAAAAGAACAGTACATTTTTCGGAACAAACATAGCATATGGCACTTGATACCATTTCTATCAGTAGAAAGAAGAAGAGAAAGTTTTATTTATTACGGCACAAATAACAGACAAAAAAACAACAAAGGAATACAAAAATGACAGTCATCTTTCAAGTCCAAGCAGAAGTGAAGGATGCGGCCGATATTAAATTATACAATCGACAGTCACGATCAAGAGCCCACACAAATGATAAATGATGTTTATTCAGTAAATATTACAAGGAACACTTTTACACGTCAATGTTTTTTGTCAGTTTAAGCTAGATGAGGCCGGTGTTTCCTAGCTAACTACCCTGAGTAACTGCTGACCCCCCACAATAATGTTAATCTGACACTACCGTAATCAACGACTTTTTTAACTCTGATAGGCTCGTGCTTGACCTGTTACCGACGATGGAGCACACTTGCCTAGTAACCAATTCACTCAGGTCAAAACCCCGGGAATTAATCGCACATTAGTACTTCATTTCTTCATACTCCTTGGCTTAGGACAACCACGCCCTGTACGTTGTAATACTCTATGACAGTAAAGGGCATGGTATATGTGACGGTTTGCATTGGTTTCCAAGTATTTGTAGAACTACATAGTTTAGATAGGCACCAACGTTTTAAGGTTGTCTTTACTTATGTTTGTACTACGAGTTGCAAACTTGACAAGGTTTTGCAATCGGATGAAGTATATGAAACACCATAAACATATTTTGATAATCATGTTTTTTATGTGGCCCTAGAAAGATGGGTGAAAAGGTTAGATGACTAAAAAAATCTATTCGTTCAGTCAGTTAGATTACCAAATAATATTGAAAAGTTATTTTTCTTTTGTCACACAACAAAATTGAAGACTATGTGGGTGAATCTCCAGGTGTTTTGCAGAAAATAATGACGAGTGTTGCCGACAATGACGAATCGTGGGAAATTCAACTTTAATACAGCAGTATTAAAGTTCTCTAGGAGTATTCACTGCATAGTAGTATTATTGTACTTTAATACTAGTGTATTATTAAAGTTGAATTCCGCACGATTCGTCATTGTCGGCAACACTCCGTCATTATTTTCTGCAAAACGCCTGGAGATTCACCCAGGTACACAGTGCGCTGAAATGTCACGTGACGTCAAACCTAGTATTTTTTTTATTTATATACTAAAACAAGCAAGTTCCCAATATTTTTTGATAATCTAACTGACGGACTAACCGTTAACTAGCTATACACATATATATATATATATTGTGTGCATAAAGAATTAAATAAATAAATAAACAGAATTATTAGTATTTTACCCAGGACTCATCCTTATTGTGTGAAGAATAATATTTGTGAAAGAAAGGAGAAAGTAATTAATAGTTCGCGTATGAAGAAAACTCATTAGATACACATGCATATACTGAACATACTTTGATCGATACTCCACTAAAACTGCAGGCTTGTCCTAATTTCAATCTAAAAGGATAAACTGTTGAGCTTATTAATGCAGATTGGATAGTCTCTGTAAGTGAACGGCTCAAAGGCTTCGCATATTGGATAGTTGGGTCGGATCCATTGCCTAATGAATGAAGCAGGGATCATTGTACGGCGTACTAAATTAATCAAGATAAAGGACCGCCAGTTTGGCAAATGGAATCTACCTATTTATCAATGTGAAGACTTAGTAGAAGTGTATGGACACAAATCTAGCGTAGAAAATTCCTACCAGTGGCGTCTATGACAGAAAAGTTGAAAGGGAATCGTTTGTCTTGGGGCATGTGATGAGGAGGGATGAAATGGTTGTAGCTAAAAGTATATCTTGTTTTTCTTTTTTTTTTTTTTTTTTTTTTTAAGTATTTCTTGTATATCTTGTATTTTGTTTTCTTCTTGTCAATCCCCAAATTATACCTATACGGTATATAATTTGGGGATTGATGGAAAGGAAGGCCTAAAAAATGAAAAGGATTGATTGAGAGATCATATGAAAGAAAAGAAAGGGAAGATAGCGACCGGGGAAAATGGTAAAAGAAAATGTGTTGCCCCGAACCCAAGTAACACAGGACAGAGCAGGGATAAGTTGATGATATTAATGATGACCTAGCTAGAATAAAATTCGTGTTAAGGAAAGTTCCAAGACGATGCTTACTAAACAGAACTGATGATTTTTATTTTTTAAACTATTAGACTCATTAGAAAAGCGTCAAAAATCCAATTGACACTAATTAAATGAGAATATAAAAGGTGATATCACATCAACTAAAGTGAATACTTAACATTCACACGACAACTAATAACATGAAAAAAAAGACAACACCGTGTCGTGCCGAAATAAAACTATAAAAGAAAGTCTAAAAAAGAGGAGAAAAAAAAACACAATTACACAAATCACCCCATAAGCATATCATAAACATTATAAACATCATAATGACCCATCCGCCATCAACACATGCATAACACACAGATGTTCTTACACTCACTACACCCGACGGGGTATCGCATGCCCTGCGCGGGCGCAGCGGACGGTGAAAGGCGACAGCGTTCCGCCCTGAATGGTGCGCCAGTGCAAGTCTGTGGTTTCGCTTTTACTAGTTTAGTAGGAGAGTTTGGTACTAAGAGTAGCAAAGAAGTTAAGGCCTGCTATCTTCGCAAAAGCGTCAATTTAGTTAGGCACGAATTGGTTATCCAACTTCGATGACTTAGGATCGCCTTTAGATAATGTAGGTACCTACCACTCCTGGACGGTCGGTAATTGAAAAGGAGACTTAGGTATTGGAAAAATCTAAGTTAAATCATTTTTTTTCAATTAGATGGTCAGTGTGTCGTCTTAGGAGTAGATCGTTGAAAGGCACTTTTGAATGTCAAAATTTACAGCTCAAAAAATAATCTTATGTGACTCTAGTTGACCATTCGCAAAGGGGAAAAGAGCATGCAAGATACTGCAACCTCTCGGAGGCATAAATAGTTATAGGAAGGAACCGTTTTTTTTTTTTTTTCGTTTTAATTACACTGTTACGAATCCTTTTAAATTGGGTGGCTATACGTAATACTCGTAAGTAGGCAGATAGAAGGGGTCCATAAACCAACTCAAAGACCCATAACAATAATTGTATTTGTGATCTAGGCCCATACAAAAAAAACTAAGCCAAGAATTTATCATTATTTTAGCAAAGAAACCTACCACAATTTCATTACATCACCATCACATTACCACCATTAACAACTCCATTATAAACTTAAAGAACGCCTCTGTAGAGTCAGAATCTAGTCTAGGTTCATAGAAACTAAGTCACGAACGTAAAATTATTGCAGCAAAGAAACCACCCACAATTTCATTCCATCACCACTATATTACCGCCATTAATAACTCCATTATGAACTTGTCACACGCGGCTAATTTACTAGAAAAGTATCAATTATTAACCGTCAAACAGACCTTTACGGGCCCGACAGCCGTAACTAAGCACCACCAGTCATTAGTGCGCACTGTATCTAGGCTAGAAAGCTATTGTGCCATCTGCCTATGGCCCGACGTAGATAAACGAGGCTAATATTTCATACTGAAACATAAATTCTTGGAAAAATGCTGTAATTGTCTGCAGATTCGTCTGATACGTCGTTAATATAAGGTGTCGAGTTGACAGACATTATCTTTATGAACTGGTTTAGTCTGGCTTAGTAATGTTATGCTTTGCTACTTTTACGTAGACATTTGTTCTACCAGAAATGTTTACATTTCCAAGACAGTAAGGTGGCAGTACCTACTTCTCCTCTCTCTCTACTTACTTCGCTTTCTCTGTACCTACCTGTTCTTTCAGACGAACTCAAGAAGCTGTTAAACTTACTATCTTTTATTTTGGATTACACTGTGGACATATTATCTTTTCATTTGAAAAGTTCTTGCCGGTTGTCCAGGCTCCGTAGACCCTCAATGGTTATACTTATAGATAAAGAAACGATGGATGAATAGTCCGAAGGATGATAATTAGAAATGAGATAACGGTGGATTGAGATGTATGGAAGAAAGACACATGCTACGCCGACCGAATATATTGGTATAAAGGCAAGAGGAGGATGATCGCCCATGTTCATATTGGCATCCGCAACATTACTGTATGAGTATTGTCCCAGTGGAGAAACTGAAGACAACTTCTTCATCCGCTTAGAAATGCATGTCTCTAAGGCTGTCCTTAGACGGACGCTTAGAGCAGTCAAGAACAACTGCACGAGCGCAGTCGAGTTGCAGTCCGCCGGCCTCCATAGATGGATTGGCAGTCGGTACATTTTTGCTACGAAAACAAATGATCTGCTTGAGCGGTCCGTGTATGGCGATCGTCAATTTTGTATTGAAACTAGTATAGTAGTAAACTATAGTGGTCAAACGCGTGCCTATTAAAATTAAAAAAAAAAAAAAACTGGCGATCGCCCAACAGCGACCGCTTGAAGCTTTAAAATTAAAAAAATTAAAATGTTTTTGTGTCTCAAACGGTTACATTTACATATGTGAATGAAACAGCCCCAGTAAGTAATTCAAAGCTGTAGACAATGACTGGTCCAAGCAGTCCGTCTATTGGATCTGGCGGAGAGCCAGTTCGGCTTCCGCAGAGGGCGCTCTACGGTGGACGCCATCATGCGCGTGTGAGCCCTCACGACGGGGCATGCAGTGGCCCGGGGTGGGGTGGTCTTGGCGGTGTCTCTGGACATCGCCAATGCCTTCAACACCCTGCCCTGGAGTTGCATCGGGGAGGCAATCCGGTATCACCTTGTAGTGCCCTACCTCCGTCGCGTGGTCGAGGCCTATTTAACGGACAGGGCCGTCATCTACCCCGGTCACCAGGGAGAATGGAACCGGTGAGAGATGTCGTGCGGTGTCCCACAGGGATCAGGTCCTGGGGCCGCCTCTGTGAAACATCGGTTACGACTAGGTGCTGCGCGCCGACCTCCCGAGCGGCGTCAGCGTAGTTTGCTACGCTTACGACACGCTGGTCCTGGCGCAGGGGAGGTAGCACCAGGCGGCGGCCGATTTGATGACATGCGGGGTTGCGACAGTCATTGATAGGATCCGGCAACTGGGACTCGAGGTGGCATTACACAAGTACGAGGCCATGTGTTTTCATGGTCCTCGGAATGTGCCACCGGGGGGTTCCCAGATAACGGTAGGAGGGGTTCAGATCGGCGTCAAGGGAACGATGTGAACCCCTCCCCCCCAAGTACCTGGCTGGGACTCGTCCTCGACAGCCGGTGGAACTTTGTGGAGCACTTCCGAAGTTAGGCTCCCAGACTGGAGAGGGCCGGGGCTGCATTGAAGCGACTCCTGCCCAATCTGGGGGTTCCAAACGCCTCCTACCGGAGTCGCCCTCACGCCCTCAGCAGCAACCGCCACAGGAGACGCCCGGGGCGTCGGACGTCGCGAAACGATCTCCGGCCACCGTAGACGCGGACCTGCGGACGGCGAGTAGTGGGTAGCTCGCCGTCTGATCAGGATCAGGCCCGAGACTCAGCAATATATGACGGGGCCCGTCATGGCCGATGCCTGCCCACTGGTTGTGGATAAATTCGAAACAGAGTTACCGCGCCCCTGGGCACTCAGGACAGGGAAGGAACAGGGGTGGGGTTTAGTCAGTAAGAGTCTGACACGCCCTTCTGCTCCACCCAGAGTGGGAGATGTCATTGAATGATTTCCCACCCCAAAAAAAAAGCAGTCCGTCTATGGCGGCACTAACAGTGAACTGCAATATTGGATGTGTAGTTTGGCTCATTAATTCTAAACCAGTAATCAATCACAATTAGCCGCTAAACAAGTGTCTGGCTATGAATCACGCGTACAGAATGTCCAGTAATCGTGTTGATACAGTTTGATAGATGGATCGCAAATCACAATGTTTATCACAATATTATAAGAAGTATTGTCATTCTGTGTATAAAAAGGAGTGATAGATATGGATTAGTCTCGCGATCCATCTGTTTACTTGATTTATATTATAAAATCAAATGAACAGATGTAACAGATGGATGTGGATGGCAATCCATAACTGGATTAGATGCTAAATGTTTCAGATTTATCCGTGCATCAAGTTTTTTTTTGTTGTTAACATTTAAGTTACCCCACACTAGGAATTACTCCTTTAGCGTGGGTTCATTCACAAACAAGTAACATGTGAGTGTTTGTGTGTGTATCTTTTTCCCCTGGGCATGCAGGCACCGGCCATAATGGGCCCCGTCAGTAGTGGCTGACAAAAATCTCTATGAGGCGCGCGTGGAACACTACGCGCCGTCGAATCACAGGCCTGGTGCTGATCGGACGGCGAGCTACCCACTGCTCGCCGTCCGCAGGCCCGGGTCTACGGTGGCCGGAGATCGTCTCGCGAAATCCTACGCCCCGGGCGTCTCCTGCGGCGGCTGCGGTTGGGGGCGTGAGGGTCACTCCGTTGAGCCTCCCTCACCCGTTCCGTCTCTCTTCGCGAGCATTACTGCTTCGCAGAAGGAAGAGACTGCTTCCCATTCCCTCTCGCTCCGTACCATGTCCTGAATCAGGGCCGGGCGCGAGAGGTCGCTGCCAAACTGTCTTGGGGCCCGCAACGAAATGAATCAGAAAAGAGCAGCGGAGCAGTAAGAAAAATATAATTTCCACTTTTGTGTGTATGTGAATACACAAGAGAATATTAATCTGGCAAATAAACAATTTCATTTCATATTCATTTTCATTTCATTAATAATATTTTTTCCGTTTGGGAATAGAACCCACGACACGCAGCGTAGCAGCCAATCGCTCAACTACTGAACCAACCGTGCCGCCGTCAATTACAGCGGTAGAGTTTTATTTTTATACCGGATGAGCCCATAGTCTTGATATCACCCGATTGATTATCATTTTGATTATCACTTGTATCACCCGATGGTAAGCGATGAAAGCAAAGTAGTGGAACTCTCTACCTTTTTTTTTTGTTGGGGTGGGAAATCATCCAATGACATCTCCCACTCTGGGTGGAGCGGGAGGACGTGTCAGACTCTAACTGGCTAAAACCCACCCCTGTTCCTTCCCTGCCTGAGTGCCCAGGGGAGCATGAAATCTTTGCCTCCGTCTGTGTTTCCGAACGCATACAAACCCTAATCTCTTCAAAGTTAGAGTGAACAGGCTTCTTCTGGGTAAGCTCGGTCCATCGTGGACTCTGTCTCTGTCACCTCTGACCTAGAGTCAAGAGCAAACACATCTCAAATAAAAAAAGACGTCCATTGCTGGACATAGGCCTCCCCCAAGTATTGCTACAACGACCGGTCCTGTGCGTCTCGTATCCATCGGTAAGCTTAAGCAGACATAAATAATCTAGGCAAGGTTCCCAAGTTAACCAACATAACAACGCTTAAAGGCACAAAATTCGAATGGGAACGTGAGAAACCTTTACCAACAAATGTCCCAATTTACAAATACGCCTTTAAGTACTTACTGAATTACCCTAAATGTCAAGTATGACTGTTGAACTTAGAAATTAATATTATTCATCTACTATTCGTTATTTATGGTCATACCACAAAGGATGTGAATAATATATAATAATAAAACATATACTGCTATCAAAAAATAAATGGTTACTCACGGAAACAATGGCTTGTTTAAGTATGTGGGTATATAATAATATTGGGTACATGTAAATATCTGTTACAAATGCATCTTTACATAAGTAGGAGCATTGAGAAATCGAAATTAATCAAAATCAAAAGTTATTTATCTACACTAGGCTGAGAACCGCACTTTTTAAACGTCAAAATTTTACATAAAGACAGTCCCCCAAATACGCTCGCTCGTCACCACGTCTTAGCTGCGAACAAGAAGTGGCGCAACAAATTCCCCAGCTACCTAGGTAAAAAGAAAATACTTAACTAACTATATCTACACTAAAACCAAAAATATTAACCTAACACAATCTGCCTAGCCTTTTCTCAACTATCTTGGGGTCGGCTTCCAGTCTAACCGGATGCAGCTGAATACCAGTATTTTACACGGAGCGACTGCCTATCTGACCTCCACAACCCAGTTACTGGGTAATACGATAACCCTTGGTAAGACTGGTTGTCAGACTTTTGGGCTTCTGACGGTGTAACGACTGACAAATATACACGATTGACATCCGGGACCAACGGCTTAACGTGCTTTCCGAGGCACGGATGAGTCTCGGTATGTAAAGGTCACCCATCCAGGGATTAACCCTGGCAAGCGTAGCTTAACCTGATGGATCGACCCGTGCGGCTGTTATTACTTTAGCCACGGGCTCCTTAACCTAACTACGTTATTATATATACATACATACGTAATTATATATACATACATACGAGTATATATGATATATACAAAAATAAAATACGTTCAGGCGTCGAAGTACTCCTCCACATCGCTGTCATCTGGAAACATGCCCAGAAGACTGGCAGCATTGCCACGTTGAACAGCAATGCTAATTCTTGTGAAAAGGCGAAAAGCAGAAGCTAACTTAGATGTAACCGATAGCTTACAATCGGTTACATCTAAGTTAGCTTCTGCTTCTCTCTCTTCTGAATTTCTTAAAGATGTACGTTAGACGACACTTTTTTTCTATTTTTTTATGGGTCTGCGTTTGCTTTTCATGTGTTCACACCAAAAAAAAAAAAAAAAAACAAAAGTCAATGATACGGCAGGCTCAATTGGAGATGGCGGGATGAGCTGGACTCCTTCGATATGGACTGATTTCTAGACAGAGAGATGTGGAAGGAGACTAGGGAGGCCCGGAGGCCGTTGTCATACACAACTTGAGTATGACAACGGCCTCTCCAGGATTACCCCAAGGGTTGTATAACACAACCCTGTGTACGTGCGGTGCCTATTTTTTTTCAGTTTGTCCCATTTGCTGGAGTGGATCAGAAGTTGAAAAAACGTGGCCACCATTTTTTTTCTGTCTTTATACATTAATGAATTTCGCGGGCTACCCTGGAGCGGTGAATGCTCCAGGGTAGCCCGCGAAATGCAAATTTACTTACGTTTGTTGCAATTTGCAGGACAGTATCAGGTTGTATCTTAGTCAACATTTGATTCGCGGCCTAGAATTATAATCATTCAAATCATCAATAAATCTCTCTCAGTTAGAAGTATTTCATGAAATCTTGTCATTTGGCATCAATTCTAACTGAGAGAGTTGTATTGATTATTTTAATGATTATAATTTTATAAATACATACTTCCTACGCCTGTGAATCAAATTTTGACTTAGATACTACCTGACACTGACCTGCAAATTCCAAAAAACGTAAGAAAATTTGAATTTCGCGGGCTACCTTGGAGCTTTCACCTTTAATAAGCTTGCGCTTGACCATTATTATCTCTTGGGGAAAAAACAGGAAGTGTGGAGTTCCTACCTCACTAAAACCACCCCAGTGATCACCATCAGCACATGGAAGAGACCCCGTTCCCTCTTAAAAGACCACTCCAGAACCCCCTCTGACCGGGCTAAAACGGGTTGATTAAGGCGTATATAGCCGCCAAGTGGCGCCCTCATTGAATAAAAAATCGTAGCAAAGCGTAGAAGATAAAGATTAAAAAATCCTATGTTGCGTTTGTTACAAAGAGCTTAAGGTATTTTTACGTTGTTGAAACAGAACTCTAAAGTGTTTCGTATCCAAAGTAGTAGGCAAAAGTGTCAAAAACGGCCGTTTTTGGTACTTTTGCTTACTACGATCCTATTTGTAACAAACGCAACATAAGATTCTGTAATCTTTATTTTATAATCTAAGATACGAATTTTTATTCAGTGAGGGCGCCACTTATGGGGAGGTAGGCCCCTTAAATGTACCGTCGACACGAAAAGAAGAATAAGAACACGACTTTGGATAGTTCGACTTTGCAGCTCACAAAGCCATTTTGTTTCAATGTATTTTCGTTGTCGGTGCGAAGGTGAAAGTTGCATGTTGATCAATGCGGATGAGTCGAGATGCAAGAGCTCACTTGCATTTAGCGTGATCGTGTTAGCAAGGGGGAGGAGATCTATTGTGGTCTATTTTGAATTTTGACTACCTTTTTGATTTCATGGGAAACGGAGTTTGGCATAAAAAGGGCTTGTGACAAGATGGATCATTGATTATCACTGCTTTTAGAAAAAATAGCCTTCAATGGTATTCGTGGTAATTTGCTGAGAGATGGTTCGTTTCGCATATTTTTAATAGGACCCTAAAACGGTAGTTAATTGTTATGAGTCTGAACTTGTTGTTGTTAAGTCTGTGGTTCTACAGGGATCCATTTTTGGTCCCTTTCTTTTTTTCATGAGAAACGCGGCGGACTCGTAGTGTCAGTAGTACTGCGGGGTAATTGCGTTATATATCAATGGCAATGTGCATTGTGATAATTCTCAACGACATTGATGGCGTTTTGACGTTTCATTCATTCAGGTCGACGCAACATGTCTTTTTCTCCACACTCCTCTATTAGTCGTCATCTCTGTAGTCACCCCCTTTTTACCCATATCTTCTTTCACACAGTCCAACCATCGTTTCTTTGGCCTTCCCCTACTCTTATAGCTATCCACATCCATACACAAGACTTTCCTCACGACATTTTCTTCATTCCTCCTCATCACATGCCCATACCACGACAACCGATTTCCACACAACTTTTCAGTCAGCGGTGCCACTTTCAGACTTCCTCTTATATACTCATTCCTAATTCTATCCATGCGTGTAACACCACGTTTGACGTTTGGCGTTTTGACTTTTGTCGAGTAGAAAACACAATATACAGAATTGGAAAAGCGTTGAAAAAAAATTCATTGAAGCGTTGATTAATTAAATTAATCAATCAAAATTAATCATTAATGCACTTATGTGGAACGATTATTCTTAACTCGACTGAAATTATAATTATCTAATCCATTCCATCTCTCTTTATATTTAAACCAGTTCAGTGTAACGATGACATTCCAATTTTGAGCACAATCATCAATATTAACATCAGCTATAATCGATTATAGAAACTACACAATCGATTACTAAACCCAGACTGGCCAGTCATTCGCATCATATCTACAGATATTCTTAAATGGAAAACAATACGCATAGAAAGGCGGGAAACGTAACGTGTTATGAAAGTGACAGTGACTTTGACAAACAGCTGATTATGACATGTGTCAGAATTTGTACACGTATGGACATGCTACGTTAGGTTTAGGCTATATTTAGACTTCTACAATAAAACTGACACACACCATCCACCACCACCAACCACTGACGCCATCTCCTCCGGCGGCCTCTTTCTGGACCATCACTGTGTTTCTGTGTGTTGTGTTGTTGTCTGTATCTGTGTCTTTGTGTCTGTGAATCTGTCTGTGTGTGTGTATGTGTGTGTGTTGTCTGTCTTCATTGCCTTGGCGTTTTTTCTGGTGGTCGCCACTATTGAATGTGACTAAACAGAAGTTACAGTGGTTTGGGAATAGTGTAGCGGGCTTGTCTCACAAAAGGAGGCCATTTCCCTCCAGACAATAAGTGTCCCCTAGTGATTAGAGAATATTCCGTGGCTCATGTTTACAAGGACGTCGCTCAATACCGCACTAGTACACAACATGACTTTTCTGACGACATAGAAACCAATGTTCTCAGATATTATGTCGGAGTGCAAAGTCGGGACGTCCGACGTAGAGCGGTGTCTTTTGAAACATTTTGTGTTCCGGAATCCCGGAACATTGTATCCTCTGCTTACCAGGGAAGTCAGGAGACAACTTTCTATAAGTACTAAGTTCTAGGGCCTGGGAGATACTTGGATGGAGCTTCAGACACAAACATTCAAGCTTTCACATTTTTAATATGCTTATAATGGTAATAGTAGAATTTACTGTAGGATTTATTTTATCATGTGTTATGAATAATTGATTGCGAATTTAGTGTTCCTGTCTCGACTATGATCTTGGTACTTGCGTAATTACTTATTAATCATAAAATGTATTTATTTACTTAGCCAGTTCGAATGTGAATTGCTTTGATAACGATTTCTATGGAAGTTTAACTATTTCTTTTTTTAACTCATACTTACTTTAAAAAAAAACACTGCTTGTATTATCCATTCATTTTGATATCTACCTATAATCTATCTCTTCAAACTTATGTGTATAGGTTCAAATTAATTAAATGAATGAAACTATAATACCTTCGTGATGGGTATCGAAACTATCAATAGCGTATTAGGATTCCAAAAATTAAATCCAAACATCACTTTACTATGAGAAAATACATAAATAGATTGAACAGTCAATTCAATACTACTCACCATTATTTTCAGTTCATACCTACTAGTTAGCTGTCCGATGTTTGAAACGTGTGCGATAGTTATTTTAGTTATATTGTACAAAATTTGTTGAGCAAACCAATAAAACATGATTATAACTTCGAATGGTTATTTATTTATTTTCTATATTTCTTTTTATATTCTACAGTTCCTATCTAGCGAGTTGAGCTTGTAATCCTTATTTTTTTGGAGTTTGTTTCTAAATTGAGAATTTTAGCTAACTTATTAACTTTAATTTTAACTTAATTTACTGTCAAAATTTTACAGGGTTTCAGGCTAGAGTTTGACAAACACTCAATTTCAATCCTAATTCAGAAATCGGGGTTAAGATTCGTTCAGTCGATGTTTCCTCCATCCTAAACCTATTCCTCATTGGTAGATTTTGACAATTCAGTAACAAAGTAACATGATGGTCTTATATGTACCTACTTTAGACCACACAAAACGTAATCATCTCCATAAGTTACTAATGCCATGCGCCATCATTGACCAGTTCTACTTTTCTCACATTTCCGAGGTATAGACAAAAAGTGTGCCATCATTAAAATCACATAATGTATGCAACGTAACATACTCTACTCAGCACGTAGTGTCTAAGTGCGAAGACGGTGTTGCCAGACCAGACCGATTGAAAACTGAATAACATTATAACACTGGCAGAAATTAATGACCACTCCATAGAAAAAATTATTGAAAATATAGTATCTGCAATTACTTTCAGGAATTGCAGATGCAATTTTGTAGTACTTTTTAGCCAGTATCAACAGTGGCCACCACCAGAAAAGCGCTGTGGCAATGAAGCTCAAAGAGTCCCAAAACGATTCAACGGAAACGGAGCGCATCGCTAATGAGTCGCCCACTGAGCAGCTCGAGCAGCGTCCTGAAGGTATTGTCCAAGCGGTGGGATCTGCCCTTGTTGCAGAGGTGGATGCAGCTTCATCGTAGTGCTTCCCCTCGTATTATGTAGTATTATTGTTATTTTTATTTCATCTTGACATTTCTGTATTATTATTATTTTCTTATTTAATTTTTGTACGTATTTTATAATCTATTTGATTAAATTGACATGTGTTTGTATTTTATTTAATTGGAACGACATGTGTATGTATTTTATGTTTTATTTGATTTGAATGACATGTGTATGTATTGTAATTTGAATTAATTTTAATGTTGAGTATTTATTTTATGTGTGAATTTTATATTAAATGTATTATTTTATAAGCGTTAAATTGTCAATTGGAGAACTCTTAGATCCCGCAATCAGAAAAAAAACAGCGATCGACTTAGAAGCGAAAGAGTATAAACTGCTCTTTTGGAATTAGATAGGAGTCTATTGCATCATAAAAGAATATTTGTTTGAAACAGTTATTACAGCTCTCCTCAATTTATTACTTAAAACTTTAAGCACAAATAAAAATCATTCTACAAAGTCAGACATTAACTAGTTTATCATAATCAGCCTTTTAACATACCCACGGCTGTGACACAGACACAGGCCTCTCTCTGTGAGGGTGTGGGTTGGTGGATGTCACATGTTTTCGGAGTTGTGGTTCTAGGACATACCGGTTTCCTCACGATGTTTTTCTTCACCGTTTCGAGAGCAATGGTGATGAAATAATTTACACAAAGTAAACTGCCTGCCTGGCTTCGAACGCACGTAGGCCGTGCGTTCGAAGCCAGGCAGGCAGTTGTAAGTCGCGGCCGTTACCGTTGGGCCACCACAGCAAGAATAAATTCAAAATCAAAGTTCAGCGTGGCAACACCGGCCAGCTTGCAACAATGGCGTGAAAGTAAAAGCCGTCATAAGTCGTGTGATCGAGTCACGAAGGCGACGCCGAACAACAAACGATATCACGACCCGATCGATACTTGTCGCCTTGTCGCCTGCAAGCCTGCTAGCCTGCTACCATTCATAACACTTGGCTTACGGTGGTGGCCATATGACTAATTGGCCCAGAAAGAGATAGCAGGATGAGCTGGACTCCTTCTCAAAGGACTGGCCCAATATTGCAGAAGACCGGGAAAAGTGGAAGGATGGAAGGGAGGCGTCGTTCGTCCTGCTGTGGGACAGCACAGGTTCATAATAAAATTAGTCCCAAGGGAACAACAAACGTCGTGGAACCACAAACGATATCACGACCCGATCGGTACTGGTCACCTACAAGCCTGTCGCCATTCAAATACTTAAAAACAAAAAGCTTACGTTGGTGGCGATACGATTTATTGTGCATTTGACAGCAGTGTTAAGTAAGAATTGTCTTCTTAACAGCTTGAAAACGGTAAAAAAATATATTCCCAAAAAACCTGACTGCAAAAAACAACTAAAAAGTCCACTTTCTAATGTATTTAAAACACAGTCTGCCATGATTTGGGCGGTGCAAAACACCCTCATTGATTTTTCAAATAAGATCCACAGACAAGGGGGGAATAAATAACTGGCCCTCGGCCTAAGCCACCTAGATTTACGAGTACCTTCAAAGCATGTAACATACTAACACTACTCGATTCCTCACATTTTGTTAATCATAATATAAGTAATGTCTGGCGGCTCCGGGAGCTTGTTCTATAAGGTTTATTTACTTGCCACTACATTGCAGTATTTAAATACCTATTTCCTTCATTCGAGATTTATTTTTTCCCATCTGCCCGACATAGTCTTTCGTTTCTTGAGATTTGCCTATAATTTTCCTATATAACACAAGTAGTTGAACAAATTATTCACGATTTCTACGATGAATAAATCATGAATGATTGTAGCTCTTATTTTTTTATTTTAGATTGGTTTGCTCTTGACTCTAGCTTAGGTCAGAGGTGACAGAGACAAAGTCGACAATGGAGCGATCTTACACGCCCCTTTTCCACTTCTGTCAACGCTCTTGTCAGTAAATAACCACCTACTTTTCAAACACACATGTGTCAAGTTTCCGTGCTCTCGAATAGTATCATGTGTATCATGTGTATTTACTATTTACCGGTGAATACGACTTACACGACTAGTGTTGTAGTGTGATGCACGTGCATCCGGGACAGCGGGGCGCACGTGCAGCGTCACTGTGAGGACTAGGTGATGAACAGAGCGGGAGCGATTTTGTAAAAATGCTTTTGTAAGTTGTGTTTTTGTTTTGCCTGAAAGACGGTTTTTAAGACTTCTTGGTTTAATGGCATAACTATCACCCTCTATAAATCGATTGAAGGAAACCTCTGGATGGGAGAAGCAATGGACCGGTCAATGTTCGCTCGGGGTAAGGCCATGTCCAGTTGTATAGATGTTGTTGTAGTTGTTGTATAGTGTAGTTGTTGTGTAGATCTTTCGACTGAAATCATGACGAATTTTAAAATACATTCGTTGTGCGGCGTAAATGTCATTACCGACAACAGCACCTGCACCTCGATAGAGTCAGAATCTCTACAAAAACCGTCCTTACTGCAACGTAGTTGTAGCGACATCTATAAACACAAAAATCCTGCATTGAACATATACAACAGTCCGAAATCAACAATTGGGCAGTCGCCTAAACCAGACACAACATCCGTCTGGTCGGAGGATCCTGCCTTTTCAATGGAGGTTCGCGGGACTTTAGACCCTGTTCCGCATACCTCTAAACAGTAAAGGAATTGTCAAAGTCAAACGTGACATATGGACATGTAGAGTTCACCTGCACCATCGCCTGCACGCCACGTGATATGCTTGCCACATATCCACCGTACACGCCCCCACGCACGATTCACGCTCACAATGACTCTAAACCTGCAGATGGCATCAGTCAGCTTAGATTTGCACGAACAGTCGTCTTCTCCAACAGATATCGTACGATTAGGGCCAGTGTATGATAAAGAATAGACATTATATAAATAGAGATATAGAATGTAATCTTTTATAGCGAATGTAACGATTTTTAGCTAACGGTGGATTTGTCACGTAATGTTTAAAGTCCGATAATAGATGTGACTTTACATTCTAACCGATTAAATAGCTAGGGAGACTCAACAGAGGCAGAGTCTCAGCAGTCTCAGCAGCAGCCGCCGCAGGAGACGCCAGGGGCTGCGAGACGATCTCCGGCCACCGTAGACCCGGGCCTGCGGACGGCGAGTAGTGGGTAACTCGCCGTCCGATCAGCACCAGGCCCGAGAGTCGACGGTGCGTAGTGTTCCACGCGCGCCTCAAAGAGTTGTCAGCAAAGGACGGGGCCTGCCACGGCCAATGCCTGCCCGGGGGTGGAGGATAAATTCGAAAGAGTTACCTCGCCCCCGGGCACGTAGGGCAGGGTGGAACAGGGCTGGGTTTTAGTCAGTAAGAGTCTGACACGCCCTTCCGCTCCATCCTAGAGCGGAAGAAGTCATAAGATGATTTGATGATTTGCCACCCCCCAAAAAAAAAAAAAACCGATTATATAAACTACTTAGTGGTCGATATTCGATCGTTATTTCAGCTTTCTGCACTCCTTCATATATGCCAAATCTGACACTTAAAATAGAGTAAGATCCCAGAGCCGCCAGGCATTACTTATTTTCTGATTATGAAAATATGTGGAATTGAGTTGGCCCAAGCTAGCAAGTATGCGTACATTCAACGTGGCTCTGGGATCTTAGACTAAAGGAATACAAAGTTTTCTCTTCACGTATAAATATGTAGATATTTTTTATCAGCGATCGAGGCTAGAAAAGCGCATGATTCAAAATAAAATTATGATTGTGAAAACCATAGTCACAATCATAATTTTGTTTTGGGTCATGCAACGCAGCACGTATGTTTTTTCGTAGATACGAGTACCTAATATCTCTATAAGCCTTCGTTATCATCTCAGTATTTCCTGCCAGTACTGCCTTTCTAACCATAATCATCTTTCACACTATACAATACAGGCTGTAACGGAAAGGTGTGGTCATATTTTAAGAACTGCATCTGACCATAGATATGAACAACTTTCGTCAAGAAAATCTGAGGAAATTCTCAAAAATAATTTTTGCCGCCCATACAAATTTTGATCAGCTGAGGATAACTTTGTATGGAAAGTCCAATTTTTTTTTGTGAATTTTCTCTTTTTTCTTAGAGAAAGTTGTTCATAACTTCATATACATGGGCAGAACCGGTTCTTAAAATATGAAAACACTTTTCCGTTACAACCTGTACATCCATCATTACTTTAGTCTTTTTCTAAAAGTAACATGACTTGGTGTAAAAAGACAGTTTCCGAACCCGAAAGCCACATATTCTACCCATTATTTGGATATTTTTTTTCCACTAGACCATACCTGGGAATCTACTGGTTCTGGAGATATTGAAGGTCAAAGTAGCAATTTTTTTTTTACTTTTTACGAAAATGAATTCCAAGTGTTCTAACCTAACCTAACCTTTTTTCCAAACAAACATTACCTGAATTTTCGAAATTTCGAAATTACGCATTTGCAGTTACAAAAACCCAATGAACAGAAAACGTATCTGACAAGTACCTACGTGGCTTCGAGCGAAGGGACAGGGTTTAACTCCACTTGCCTGAGTTCGCGTTACATTGCGTGCAATAAAAAATATTTTTTTATACCTAAAAATAAAAGTCGTTTCCCAGAAATAATTTTTGGTCAAAAATTATTGCTGGGATTACTTTTTAATGGGAATAATTTAGTTACTTTGTTAGACGTACAGTATGCGTGGTTGACGGCTATGAGATGTGTCTTTTTACACCTTGTATGTTTGACAGAAGGCACAATATCAATGGCAAAATGCTTGCCTTCCAATCCTACTAATATAAATGCGAAAGTTTGGATGTATGGATGAATGTTTGTTACTCAATCAAGCCAGAACGGCTGAACGGATCTGGATGAAATTTTTCGTATCCAAAGTAGTAGGCAAAAGTGTCAGAAACGGCCGTTTTTGGCGGAATTATATTATGCAATTCCGTCGCACACTCGCCAAAATGCAACCGATAGAAAACCGACAGGCTAGCAACTCGGCGTCGATGCTCAAGAGTTTGGAGCTTTGACTCAACGAGCTTATCATTGCCGATGATCCTCTTGGCGCGCCTCTCAATTAGCCTTCAAGTCTGTCTGAATTCGCTCCGTCTGTCACTATATCCGCTACCGTGACCAGTAGTCCAATTTGTGCACGCCACGCTATGCGTGACGTGCATACTAATCAGGAACCTCATTTGTCATGTCTTTTATTTACCTTCAGATAGATGACATGCTCTTTATAATCGCTCTATTGAAATATAATTATGTCCAGAAGTAAATGAACTCGAGTGCTGTGGTTGATTTATTATGGATTTTGTTAACTTTTCCTTTGAAGTTTGATAGGTTTGTGATATTCGAAGTTAAGTGATTTTATGTTCGTGTGTTTGCTTAATCTTTTCCTGCAAATATTGTTGTAAAAAAAAACTTTTTTACAAAAAATGCAACCGACTTCTAAAAATTATAAAATAACTTTATTTTCGGAAGTCGGTGTTTATATTTTGTTTCTTCGTTATTAGACACCAACTTCTGATAATAAAGTTATTTTGTAATTTTTAGAAGTTGGTTGGTATTTTTTGTAAAAAAGTTTTTTATTTTTCACTTTTTAGTTGTTGTACTCCAGAAGTAAAACTAAATATTAAAGTTATGCTCGAATGAATAACCCAAATAACATGGAATTTGAATATTAGAAGAAAACCAAAACGTCATCTGAGTATACATATTTTTTGTTTATGTTGATTTTTTCAAAAAGTGCTGAATTGATTTCTATAAAATTTATATGGGACCACCTCTGAAGTATGACCTACCAAACAAAAAAAGAATCATCAAAATCGATTCCCAAATGGCGGAGATATCGTGTAAAAAACAAACAAAAAAAAATATACAGACGAATTGAGATCCTCCTCTTTTCTGAAGTCGGTTAAAAAGGTACCTAAGTAGCAATAGTAATTTGGTTGGTTGTCGTAAGTACTTGGTTATTTTATAATGATGGTCGGAATACATGTCATTGGATAATTGTGAACAAAATTTGATACTTTGTAATCTATCAGTATTTTAGCGACCAAGAGCGAGTCTGACTCGCACGCATAGGGTTCCGAACCAATATATTGTGTTCTAGGAATATTTTTAAACTAACCTGTATTTTTTTCAAAGTTGTAGGCCCGGTGGTTTCGGAGATAAGGTGTAAAATAGACGAAAAATGACCATCCCTCCCGGATGGTAATTTTTCATCTATTTTCTTAAATCACGTAAAAATCTATATTTTAAAATTATAAAAAATATATTTGGGACCCTATGATAAGTCCTTTCATTTGATATGTAGCACGCAATGTTGCACGGTACAGTAGGGAAAAGTTTTTTTTTTTAAATTTTCCGATTTGCCCAAAAGTGACCCCCATATTCCAAATCCATTTATTTTCGTTACACCTCCGTATTCGGGTCACAGATATTCATGTGTGTAAATTTCAACTTAGGTCCAGTAGATTCGGAGAAAATTGACTGTGACAGGCGGACAGACAGACACACAAGTGATCCTATAAGGGTTCCGTTTTTCATTCGGACTTTGGGAATCCTAAAAACAGTTTATAATTTTCAGAGATTTATTCTAAACTAACGGGTTCTGCCATTCGATGTACCGGGTAATAGCAGAATCACCGGGCCGGTGATATACATATGCCACAACGCTGAAATGTTGCCCTGATACTTCATTAGTTAGATAAGAGAAACAATATCCTATAAATAAATATTCAACGTTAGTTTATAATACACAATTTTCACAATTAATATTAAAAGAATTAAGAGGCCGTACACGAAATTTTGGCCGATTTCACTGATTTATGTGATTTTACAGATGTGATTTTACATTTAAAATAATGCATTTCTATACCTAAGTTTTAATGCACAACATGAAAGATCATTTCAATTATGGTCTAATGAATGAGATAGATTCAAAGCTTGCGTTGCTTATTATAAGTCGAGATTTAGGTAGTTTTAAAAGATTTTTTATTGCAAAATTTTTGTAATATTTACATTTTTTTTCTCAAGCAATGGATTGATGGTGAACTGCAGTTTATTTTTTCTGTTTTAATTTTTTGAACGAGAGTCCTAAATAGCCAAAATCAAAAGCAATTCTTTGCCCATTTTCTCTAAAATTTGACTAAGTTAAATATTTTTTTACTAAAAATTTTTATGTAGAAGTGGTAAAAAGTGATTCATATATTATGTAGACGACTTTTGCAACAGTACATTCTAATTTTTTCATACCGTTTAGACGTCAAAACGATTCGTAATTAAGTGATATAGAATGGGGCTATTCTATATCTTACAGCAAAAATTCACAAAACCGACGTCGGTTTGTGGTCGATTAATAGTAAGTAATTATAATAAAAATAAAAAAAAAACTAGCTCATACATTAGATCATAATTGAAATGATCTTTCATGTTGTGCGCTAACTTTTAGAAATACATTATTTTAACTGTAAAATCACGTTAATCAGCGAAATCGTCAAAATTTCGTGTACAGCTTTTTAAGAGGGAACAGGGGCTGCGATTCTCCATACAAATGTATTCCCCTTAGATTTTTTTATAAAGTCAAGGTCTGCTGTAGAAACGTCCCTGTCATTTCCTTTTTGTTCGGAAACTATTAAAGAAAATATGACCAGTCATAAATGACAAATTGTCGACACGGTTGGCGCAGTGGTTGAGCATTTGGCTGCTGCGCTGCGTGTCGCGGGTTCAATTCCCGCACGGAACAAATATTTGTATGACCTGCAGATAGTTGTTCCGGGTCTGGGTGTCTTGTGTATGTGAGTATACATGTTTGTGAACGCACCCACGATACAGGAGTAATTCCTAGTGTGGGGCAACGTTTTAAAAGAAAAAAAAAATGGCTCATTTTTATCGCCGTGATAAGAGGACTACCAGACAAATTAGAGTTAAACAACCAAAGAAGAGTTTTAACATATAACATTTAATAGGAACCTAGAAATACTCTTTCTTAAAATATTTCTGCCAAAAATAATTGAATCGGCTCAGTTTTCGATGAGAAAAAGGGGAATACGAAACGTCGATCTCGTCAAAAAATTTTGTGATAGAATTGGTCTGAGCTGCAGCTGTCTCTATCGCACTTTACGGGGGCAGGCTTGAGGAAGCACGACGGTAATAGTTTCTTCAAATACCTATTTTTAAAATTCCTCACAGGCCCTGTTCCCTCTTAAGAGTGTCAGCAATTAATAAAAAAAACCCAGATCAGTGTACCTTTTTCGTTTCTTTCCAACATAAAGGAACTAAGAAGTGGTGACAATTCCAACTTTTATCACTATTTTAACAGTAGATACGTAGAACGTTTTGCTATTATAGAAAACGCCAACAAAAAACCAATACATTTTACAATATCCATTTGGTTGTATCCGCAGTGCAGTGCAGCCAATCAATTCTAATACTTGTACGGTTTCGATTCAGAGGTGAAGGTCACTCTGCTACGGCTTCCTCTATTTATACTGATTCCATTTATTTTACGCTCCAAACTTAAATAAAATAAACTCAGTTTGGATGGATGACGTCACTTAAATGTGAAAAAGAGTATTTTGTATCGATGGCCAGACAAAAAAGATAAATAAGATAAATTCGGAATCATTGGTACGGACGTCTCTGTATCATGTACTTAAGTGGTATTGCATGTCTGTTGCTAAGCGTATAAGTGGCTCAATTTTGTTCAAAAAACGTTCATATTTGGAATCGTCAAAGAAGAAAAATATATCTGTACTAATATTATAAAGAGGTAAAGTTAGTGACTGTGAGATTGTAGGGGGTAATCTCTGAATCTACAGAACCGATTTTGAAAATTTATTTACCAATAGAAAGCCACGTTATTTGTGAGATTCATAGGCTATAAATTTAGATGAAACACATGTAACTAAAAGAGTTAAGAATATAAATGTGGATGGATGGAGTGGGAGAGGGAAGCCAAAGAAAAGATGGATGGATTGTGTGAGAAGTGATATGAAAGAAAAGGGAGTTAGTGATAGCGTGACGGCTGACAGGACAGAATGGAAGAAAAAAACGTGTTGCGCCGACCCCAAGGAACATGGGATAAGGGCAGGAAGATGATGATAGGCTCTAAATTTATGAAATCCACGCGGAGGAGCTCACAGGCGAAGTGCTAGTGTATATTTAAAGTCCTAGCTTCTGCTAGCGGTTCTGGTAGCGGTTAGCGGTACTTTATCGTCATCATCATCAGCCTTTTAATGTCCTGACTGCTGGGGCACAGGCCTCCTCTAATTTGAATTTATACTTCCCCCACTATAAATAGCCTGTAGCACTGTAAGTAGCCTGTGCTATTCCAGACTCTAATCTATCGCTGTGCCATATTTCATCCAGATCCTTTTAGCCGATCTGGCGTGATTGTGTTACAAACATCCATCCAAACCTTCGCATTTATAATATCAGTAGGACATTATGAAGGATTTTAGTATTTTCTTAGTCGTTTTGTTTAATTAACTCTTACTGATTTTGTTATTAAGGCTATTTTAACAGTAATTTTACTGTTTTTAACCGACTTCGAAAAAGGAGGAGGTTCTATGTTCGACTGTTTGTAGTTTTTTTTTTTATGTATGTCCACTCATTTCTCTGTCAATTGTGGACCGATTTTCAATTTTTTTTTATCCGAAAGAATATACTCCCGAAGTGGTCCCATATAAATTTTATCAAAATTGCTTCAGCGCTTTTTCAAAAACTGAATTAAAAAAAAATACGTTTACATAGATGACTATTGGTTTTCTCCAATTACGACTAGTTCTGGAGCAAAAAGTGAAAAATAAAAATCTTTTACAAAAAAAACAACCGAATTCCAAAAAAGAAAATACACTGAAAAAATAATTATAAAATAACTTTAGATTTCGGAAGTCGTTGTCAAATAACGACACGTAACGACAAATAACGATACAAACACCGACTTCCGAAATTAAAGTTATTTTTGAATTCTTTTTTTTAGTGTATTTTCTTTTTTGGAAGTCGGTTGTTTTTTTGTAAAAAAGTTTTTCATTTTTCACTTTTTATATTAAGGCTATTTTAACAATAATTTTACTGTTTTTGACACCTAGCATTAACAAACGATGGATGGGAGGACATGAAATAATCTTTGTGACTAGTTGGAATCGCTGGCAATAAAGATCCTTTTCCTATAAACTGGATAAGAGAGCAGATATTATTATTTACTTACTTTAGTAGATTTTGAAATTCTTGGGTCTTCTTTTTTTAAGCTCTGAATTGCGGCTTCCTAGCGCAATTTCAAAAAATGTTTTGGATCTATGACTATACTCGTAATTTGGTTATGAACGTAACGACAGATTAATTAAATGCTTTTTTTTAAATGATGCTCTTATTTGAAATTTAGATTTTTTTTTTAAATATATAATGCACACAAAATTCAAAGTATAAGTCTATATTTGTGAAGCAAGTATGTGTTTTAATGGTTTTAAAACTATAACGTTAACCCACATACCTAATGGCATTGTAATCGCACTGTGTGGGCTGCGAATCGCTGCAGCCATTGTAATCTAACTTTTTAGTTTAACGATTTAATAGAAAGTTTTTATGGTTCGATTAGATGCCATTCTAGTGTATTGAAAAGTGTATGCAAAGAGAAATGCACGTTTTGCAAAAACTGTGAGGATAGTAAAAATGTCCGTTAGTTCTGAGAAGTAGACTAGCATTTTCCTCCGGGTTTACTCTCGTGGCCTATTACTTAAGATCTAAGCATTTTTCTGGAATTAAAAGTAGCCTCACTAAGCGATAGTGTAGATCACAAAAAGAAAAACATATTTGAATTAGTACCAGGCCAGAGATTACTGCGTGCAAACAAATTATTTTATACCTCTTTTTTAATATTATAGTTTGGATTACTAACCAACAAAGCTAACTTCATGTTCCACCTGAAGTTTTAGGATCCAGCTTTTCTTATGAAAATGGCCGCAGCTGTCAAGTTTCAAAGTCAATTCAAAGTCTGGCCAGTAAAGCGACGTTAGTCTAAAGTCTGGGAGCGGTAGCTTAGAAAAAAAATATTACAAAAAATACAACCGACTTCCAAAAAAATGCAAAATAACCTTAATTTCGGAAGTCAGTGTTTCTAGTTTTGTTTCTTCGTTATTTGACACTGACTGCCGAAATTAAGGTTATTTTGCATTTGATAGCCCCGGAAACATGGAATTTGAACATAATTGATGAAATTAGGGTGACTCAGGGTAAACTGTAAAAATCTGTGTACCCCTTCAGAGCGTATCAGCGTGATGTTATGTTATTAAGTGGTGTAAACATTAAACAGACATGCGATTGCAGCAATTTTGGCAATTGAAGAGTTCCATTGACTATAACTCCGAAGTTGTTCATCAGATCTTCACCAAATTTAAATGGGACTTAGGAAGAGAGACTTTCAAACAAAAAAGAATTTTTCAAATCGGCCCAGGCGCCTTCGAGTAATCGGGGAACATACATAAAAAAATAATTTTGAAAATTGGTTCACAACTGACGGAGAAATCGCGTAACATACATACAAAAAAAAAAAGAAAAAAAAAAAGAAACATACAGACGAATTGAGAACCTCCTCTTTTTTGAAGTCGGTTAAAAAATAAATTCTTCCGCCGAATTATTGTTAACATCCTCCTTTTTGAAGTTCGGTTAAAAATACGACTTGGTTTTCAAACCAATATTTTTCGAATCAAAAATATCACACCAACTATATCTTCTCATGCTTGCGGTTTCGCCCACGTAGAATCAGTACTTCCCCATTAGAAATTATAGCCTATGAGCTATTCCAGACTATAATCTATCTCTGTGCCAAATTTCATTCAGATCCGTTTAGCCGTTCTGGCATGATTGAGTGACAAACATCCATCCATCCAAACTTGGATAAAAACCGGTGAAAGCGTGACGGTTGACAGGATGGAATTGAAGAAGAAAACGTGTTGCGCCAACCCCACGTAATATGATAACGTAAAACCAAAGAATATATTGATCATAAATAGCAGCATGATCAAAAAGCAAGGAAGCTAGAAACAAGAATCCATCAACATTTCAATCAGAATGTAGACAACATTGCAACTAACAGAGAAAAAAAAACGATTTCTGACATCTATGTTTAAGCCAAAGTACTGCTTAATAACTAGCAATTAATCTGTTAGTTAATTGCTAATATAACTGATGAAGAACGACTGCCGAGTAGGTACTAGGAGTGAAGTAGGTAGTAGGAGTCTAGTGATGACTTGAGCGTTGGAGGGCGTCGGACGATTCGCCATAGTTTAGATTGCGTTGGCGATGTTAAGGCATTGACACTTGACTAGGAGACAATTTTTTCTACACAATAATTGTATATAAGTATGTGGCCATGTGTGATTTGCTTTAATATAAAAGTGGATGTAGAATTAAAACATTACAAAACTGGCATGCTTTTGCAGCCGTGAAGACCATGTGAAGACTAAAACCTTCCGAAGGGTTGAAATAACCCAATAGGGAAATATGCATGCCATTTTTTTAATATCTACATCAGAACCGAAGTTATGTTTATAGGAAGCTTTAATATATATATATATATATATATATATATATATATATATAAATATACGGTCGAATAGAGAACCTCCTCCTTTTTTTTTTCGTCGGTTAAAAATGGTAAAAAGAAAGAGAGAGAAGTACGACGTAGCATCTGACGTCAAAGGACATGACGCCCATACAGCTGCCATAGAAAACGGCGTTTTCGAGAGAGGGACAGATATATATTTTTTTAATTGTTATATCTCGTTTGTTTTTCGATATTCCCTAATGCGGTATCCTTTTCCAACTAGCTTTAAGTCATTTTATCATCATCATTCCTGCCGAAAGACGTCCACTGCTGAACATTAGCCTCAAATGTCACCCACAACGGTGCTGTGCGTCTCGCATCCGTCGGATTTCCAGCGCTGCGTCGTTCTGTACGCGGTCGCCACTCCAGAACTTTTCGGCCCCATCGACCATCTGTTCTGCGAGCAATTGCAGACTATGATGACTATGACTAGGTGATCATGTCTCCATTTACAAGTGTAACTTATTTCAAAAACCAACAACATTTAACTTGATCCTACATTCCCACGCAAAAGATAGACCAATCACCTTCTTTTACTTACCTAACGACACAGTCCAGTATTGGAATTTAGATTACAAGACCATAACGACATACTGACGATCTGAAGAAACAAGTCTCCGCAAACACGTTACGTCTTCGATGATTCAGGAAGTAAAGATGGATTACAAGTAACTACATATTTGATATCATCTGTGTGCGATCATAGCTCCGCGTATGAATTACATAAAACATATATAATCGCTGGCACACGTTCGTGAGTCCATAACAAATGATCTTCAGAGGATAGTGAGATGAACACTGTGATTTGATGGATTTCACCGGAAAGGATGTTACGTTTTGTTTGGATATCGGCAAAATAAAAAAAGTTAGCATAACAAGCTATTAAATCTATCGAACAATGTTTATCAGTCTCTAGTGTAACTTAGACCTAAACCAGCTTATATATTTTTTATTTGTTTGAGTCGTTTGGGGTTGAACCACTAGTAATTCAACCCCAAACGGCTACCATACATGATCCTAGGGTCATGGGGTCAGAGAGCTCATAGAGCTTTTGGGATATCAGCAAACAAGTACTCGACTCCTCACGTGACCAGAGGCTGGGCTTTTCTTTGGTCAACAAATCCACATTGCTATTCAATGTGTCAATGCTGCCAGCCTTCTGGATATTTTTCCCATTGACAGCGATGTGGATGAATTTTTTGACGCCCAATGAGTGGTTTCATACGCGTTTGTACAGACTAAAGTGTAGGTATGAGACTCGGTTAATAAAGAAGTCTGTAAAGGGAAATAAAACTACTACAAATGTTTTTTTTTTAAACAGCTCATGTAAAAGATAACATGGTTCAGAATTAAAAGATTGCAAATAAACGAGAGATGGGAACGGAAAAATTGTAAAATGATCAATTTTACCTACTTGCAGAATGGAGTGGAAATAATATACTATTAATGCAATATTAATTTAGCGATTGGCAATCCACACCATGTGAACTACTGATATTGCCTACCTGCATTGGGTTAGATTGGACGAGCTACGACCCAAAAAAAATTGGGATTATGGGAAAAACCTAGGTAAATGATTAATTATTAGTTTTGTTATAATCAAATTTTAATTTTTGCGAACGCATTAACCATTCATCTTGTCATGCATATTGTAAAATCCCACACTACTTCGCCATTTTTTTTTTTTGGTGGGGTTGGGAAATCGTCCAATGACTTCACCCGCTCTGGGTGGAGCGGGAGGGCGTGTCAGACTCTTACTGACTAAAACCCACCCTGTTCCTTCCCTGCCTGAGTGCCCAGGGGTGCGGTAACTCATTCGAATTTATCCTCAACCCCCGGGCAGGCATTGGCCGTGGCAGGCCCCGTCCTTTGCTGACAACTCTTTGAGGCGCGCGTGGAACACTACGCGCCGTCGACTCACGAGACACTACTTCGCCTTAAAATGCAGTTTTTGTAGGTACGTCCGCCTCTCAGACATTAGTTACCGTTACACTTGAAACGTCACTACCAAACAAATATGGCCGAACACTGACCGGGTTTCCAGATTATACACGACACAGAAATCTTTTAGATAAAAGTGTACGACATGACATGTGACAAATTTTGTCGTTTCTTTGTTAATTTTAGCAAATGAGTTGAGGTTGAATGTAGGCTATGGAGGAATATTTGCCTGTGATAAATGGCAATGTACCTTACTAATAGGGAAAATGCATGAAAAAAATATTTGTTAACTAACCGGTTTATCGATGAATATACTAAAATAGAGTACGAACAGTGAGAGAAGAATCAAAATTGATGAAAATTAAACGAGATATAACAATTTTAAACAAATATATCTGTCCCTCTCTCGAAAACGCTGTTTTCTATGGCAGTTGTATGGGCATCATGTAATTTGACGTCAAAGAACACGTCGGACTTCTCTTTCTAATTATCAACTTTAATGCTTTATAACTTCGTCGCTGATGAAGATGATGATATTTTGAAAATTCCTTCATATTTGTTCACTATAGTTAATAAGACTTCAATTGAACAAATAAAAAAATATCATGCATATTGCCTATTTTAAGAAACTAGCTACGCGAGTTCGTCCACATAACATTTATCGACCATCACCATCAACCACCCATAACTAACCTCCATACCATTCACACACACATGCGCTATTCATCACATATGTGTAACGACAATATTACTATCAATTGTTTTAGTTTTAAGTTTATTTTCTTTTTTATAATTTTATTAATAATAATTTAATTTACTTACATAATTCTTTTTTTCAAATCTAATATTACTATTTTAATTTCATTTAAATTTTGTATTACATAAATTCAACTAATGTTTGGGAGAAGACGCTGATTCCTGTAACACAGGTGTTTCCACCTAGCATAGGAGTTCGCCCTCACTCTACTTACACATTTTTATGCCATTTAATTTATCTTATTTATCGAGGAGGACCATCAGGTATTTTAAATAGACTAGTGCTTGTAAGCTTTAAAATGAGAAATATAAATTGAACACTGCGAAATATTTAGCCTGATTTTCACAAAAGAAGAGAAATGCTTGGACTACCACTGTCTAGAGGAAGTACCGATTAGTTTTTTTTATCTAAAGATAGCTATCGATTTAATGAAGTGTAACACATCCTGTAACTACCGTTACCAAATCCAATTCTAGACTTCTACAAATTGCTGACTCAGTCGGCGGACCCAACACACAAAAGGCTTCCCATGATTAAAGTTCAGATAAACATATGACTCACGGTCACCTAACAGTACAATAAACGACAAACATGAACGTATTAATCTTTTATAAAATCACAATAGCACAAAATGTCCGACTCATCGCGTCATTCGATACTTCCGCCAAACCTTTTATTAAAGCCCCATCAGCTAAAGCAGAAACTGCAAACAGATAACTTGCTACACCATTTTAAACTTTACTACTTTCTAATAAGAGTCGTGTGAGTGGTGTAAAATCAACAAAGTGCCGGATGTGGGCAATGGAACGGTTGTCGGGTTACCTGACATGCGGGTCTTGAGTGCACGGCAGACCACAAAACGTGGATGGCTGCTTATAGTGTGCCAGTCTCACGATCGTGGTAATGTAAAGACTTACCCTCGGTCACAGTAAGCTTATTCAATTACATCTGTTGACAAATCCCATGAATTGATAAATGAGATGGCTGGAATAGTCAAACTACATGTGACTTAACTGTTATTCACTGAAATTATTAGAATCTGGATTCAAGAAACTGGAGACAACGAAAAAATATTGAAGGAACTTTATAGGTGTACTTACCTATAAAGTTAGGTAAAGTAGGAAACTGGAACAGGAACTTTATAGTACACCTATAAAGTTCCTGTTCCAGTTTCCTAAAGAACGACAATACATCAAGAATTTACAGAACGTAATGAGTTGCATACTTCATATGATTGATAGCTATAAGGAGGTAGGTATTGGCACAAGAAAAGAGAGGCATGAACCCAGCAGTGGGCGAAGTCGGGCTGGGGATGATAATGACGAAGAGTCGAAGAGATGCTAAAAAATATATTTCAGTGGTTAATCTCATATTGGAAACGTAAACAACATAAAATCCGACTGATTTGTTCTCAGTATAATATCTTTTGTTACTACATTAAAGATCACTATATTAATAACCCTTTCCATAGAAGAATTCATAAATGGCCGATATTATTATGATACGTTGCTCAAACGTTACACATTATTGTTAGCAGAATATGATGAGCATATTAAAGTTTATTACTCCATGCTTGCAAAACGAATTTGTGTAATAAATGTACATACTTTGAATTCTGAATTGTTCGACTAATGTTCAATATCATTATTGAGTTTATGACCAAACTAACTTGTAGATTGTGGAATAATATCATGGATAAGATGAATGGTCTTTGCGTTTTTACAGATTTAAAAAATCGAACGTTGAAATGGATCTTCGTGAGGTTTTTATTTTATATTTATTCTGTAGTATCATAATTATAATAAAAACCTATGTATGTGTGTTAGTAGTAATTATTCTTTCTTTGTCTAATAATATTATGTATTTTATTCGTGGCATCGATCGATAAAATTAAATAAATATAGAGATAGAAAGTTTTGCCATTTTGCCATTACTAGGTATAGTCTAGAAGACAGACTCCATTTAATTGTATGTTTTCATGCCGAAACAATGTTTGTCTCTGCGTCAAGGCTGAAAATATAAATTTTTATCTTAATCTATCCTAATATATAATAAAGAGGTAAAATTTGTGAGTTTGTGAGGTTGTAGGCGGTAATCTCTGGATCTACTGAACCAATTTTAAAAATTCTTTTACCCATAGAAAGCAACGTTATTTGTGAGTGTCTTATGGGGTTATTGTAAATTCGCCACAACATAAACTTTTTGAAAGTGAAGTCTTCAGTAAAGGTACTTACATCATTTTTTCATAAAGTACCTACTGGTAGCAAGCAAAGTTAATTGTTTTTAGCGTTCGAAATGAAAGACAGATAATGAGGCAGGCAAACCAGCCTATTGCAATAAGGATATTTAATTGTAAGTAAAACTATGTTTTTTTATGTAGACGTGAATTAAAATTAAAAGAAAACGTGATTATTACCAGTGATTTTTTATGGAGACGTAAATTTAAATTGAAAAAATGTGGTTACTGTGATTTAATTATATTTCTATTGTTTTTCTTATAATTTTATTATAAGAAAAACAATAGAAATATAATTAAACACCACATTTTTAAGTAAACCACATTTTTCACATGTTGTAAGCAAATCAGCCACTTGCAAAACATGTTTATAAGGATTAGGCATGTCACGCTGTCCTTGAAAAAGCGGCATTAAAAACGAACAAAACCAGACAATGGTGTTGATTCTGTTATGCACAAACTAAACTTAATTTAGGCTATTGCTATCTTTTTCTTTCTAATAAAACAAGAAAGAGACGGACGTAAATTAGAGCTGTCAAATTTAGTTTGAACTAATATTTCCATACAAATTAAGGGTACACGTAAAAACATGTCGTCTAAAAACACGGCGAAGCGCAAGGCGTAAACTAGTTTGACATCTCTAACTTAGTGCATAGCTATAGCCGTCCTTTTCTCGCACTGCCTTTTAGTAAAAGATAGCAATTCTCTAATTTTAGTTTAGATATTGAACAAGAGAATCCGTGCCATTATCAGCGTATAATTTAGTTGTAAGTAGAACTATGATTTTTATGTAGACATAAGGGTAACTTCTTAAAATCTCTGTGATTATGAAAAATAAATAAATAACGTTTTTATTCTACTTATTGTTTGATTTTTTTTGCTGTCTGTGCGGAAATAAACAATTTGACGACACATACTTTTTTTCGTGGCGAATTTACTTTGTGGCGAATTTACAATAACCCGTCATAGGCTATACATTTTTAAAGTCCACGCGGACGAAGTCGCAGGCGAAGTGATAATAATAACTTAGTTTCTAACCTTCAATTCACCTGTTTATTTTCTATTTCGCAAAACACTACAGTCATAACTAGTAGTCTAGATTTTTTTCTGAGCACAACCAGTTTAATTCAGATCAAGTTTAACACAATTTGGGCCAGTCAAGCATTCGACTGTGGGCCACAGAAAAGTTAATCCAGTTTTTCTACAATGAAATGCTCCCAATACGAGTTTTTTGTGGGAAATGTAGCGTGAAATAGATTTTTTTAATACAAGTTGAATATAGGCAGCGGATAAAGTGACAGTTATGGTATCGAATTACTATTTTTGACTTTTTTTGGAAACTTCTTTGGTGTTGGCGCGTGCTTTACAAGAATCAAAATATTATTACCGACGTGAAGACAAAAGTTTATATCTCTTTTTAAGACGCAGTTAAACCACTTTTAATTGTTTTTAATTGAACATCACGTCTAAACGACTTGTCTGATTTCTTTGAAAAAAATATATGTTACTCTAGATAATTTCCTTCGTAATTTGTTCTCAGAATATTTGAAATTATACTTTTATAACATAGTGTAATTAATTTGTAAAGTTATGTCTAACTCGGATAAAAAATTGATAATCACGCAAAAACTATAAAGCGTATTTTTATGAAACCTTCACCATTTTAAAGATAATTTAATTATTTACAATTTAGTTTCAGTGTTTTAGTTTAGTATTTGTTGTTTTATGTGTAATAAATTAATAATGCGTCTAAATTCGGCCAGCGCTCCTTGATGGGCGAGTCCTATATATTATAATGTACTCTGTGGGCGAGTCCTATTACTGGGTGGACATACGACGCGTTGCGTGAGCTCAGCGCAGAACACGCAAGCTAACCACTGAAGATCGTTGGCAGCTAATAGCGCCTTAAGAATATGACGCGTACGTAGTGTGTGTAGATGGCATAGTTAATGTATATATGCAAAAAGAGTGCAGAAAATATTTAAAAAAATATATATATTATTATGGTCGAATGTTGACCACAGTGTGGTAATTAAATGCAAAAAGATTAGTAGAGAATGATGAATGCATAGACACCATACTTGAGTTAAATTACTTGTAAAACATGGAACCAAGTTAGACAGAATCATGTGTTACTAACGCATTGTATTGACATCTCTGCTTCTTTCAGAATTCACATACATACCTACCTACTGTTTGTTTAGTATTTCATTGAGTCAAAAGGTGACCCACTACATTAACCTCAGTCAAATCTCAGATAACGTTAATTCACCAGTTCCTTCCTGACGTCAACCAATGACGTGGTTGTCTGAGTTTCAAAGATGGCCCCAAATTGACGTCAGGAAAGGGGGGAAGAACGTCAGAGGCGACTAACCTTAACCTGATTTATTATAGGAATACGAGGAATAGTGACGCGGGGAACTAAAAATAGTTTGGGGTTGAACTTGGGTAACCCCTTGTATGTAATAAACGATTGCGGTGATGAATTGATACTGAAAGAGGGCGGGAAAGGTCGTAGGATCGCTACAAGTTTCTTTGGTAAATTATGTACAATTTTGCTGACATCCTCGTATAGTTTATATTTTCTCGGCTATTAATCGTGTTTCGGTCGGATACTATCAATATTGTAATTTAATTATACCAACCCGCACTGGATCCGCGTGGTGGATTACGGCCCACACCCTCTCTCAGAGAGGAGGCCTGTGCCCCAGCAGTGAGGACAATAAAAGGCTGATGATGTGAATCATCCGAATACTGTTCTGGGAGAACCTGTAGTAAGGGATCATGAACATAAACAATTTGTCTCTAGTCAACGTATTTGTAAGTCGCTGGAGAATACAGTTGCTATTGTGGTTATATTATGATTTAAAGAGTTGGGTCCTAGTTGAATGTATTAAGTTTCTGGCATCATGTGATGACGTAGACTTAAACATTCCCCTCTCACTTTTGGACGTCCCATTTCTCTTTCCAAAAAAAAATCCTGCCAAATTCCGAAGCGTAAAGCCTACTGTATGTACGATGCCACTATGATATAATATCATCATATGTATCTGCACACCTCGCGTCACGTTCACGTTTAATTAGACTGCGCTCGCGCAAGTGAAAGCGAGCGGAAACGCACACAAGATGGCGTCCGGAATAACAATGGCGTACTTATTAATATCTTGCGTGGATGATTATGAAAGATTAATTTGTCGAATTTTAATGGTGGTTATAAAATAGTTTGTTGAGTGTTGTCAGTTGTTTGTGTGTTTTGATGATGGGAAACTTGTGGGAAATGGAATTTAAGGAAATAAAGGGACTATAAATAATGGAAGAGTTAGAAAACTATGTCAAGGTTCATCTTGTCAACTTATTGTTCATAATGATTGAGAAGAGTATAACTTTAAGTAGGTACGTATAGAATATATTGATTGTTGCTTTCGCAGTACGGTAAAGTATCTATGATTGCAGAATTAGCAGTAATAGATATACTTACTGCACAAAATTACACTAACTTTACAGTAAATGCTGTATTTCTATGTCATAATATAATTAGGTATAGATCAAAATTCTAAATGAACTTAACCATCCATCTATTCCAGCAAGAGCCCGTAGTTAATAGAATTTCTTATAATAAATCGTAGTTTAAATGCGAGACTTGCGCAATGTGCATGTGGGTTATCAAAAATGGCTCGTAGCCAGGCGTAACTATAATCTATTTTTGTTTAACAACGTCAGTGCAATCTTGTGCGTTAGTCCTACCGCGACTTTTAGCTTTGGCTTGGTTTGATTCTTACCCTGTGAGTAAAGTAAGCTATTATTGATTTTGAATTAGCTCTGTTTATAGATTTCTGTGTTTATGTAACAAATTGCCAGTTTGACACGTAGCGCTAGCAGGCTACGTCTAACTTGGAATTCTGTGTATTGTTTGGGTCACCAAAATACATGCTGCGCCTAGTTTGGGACCCGTTGATAACTTGATAAGGGCATTGTTAGTGTTAATCCTTCCCATTCAATATTAATTAATGTGTAACTGTGTGTAAAACTAAATAGTAAAGTTATGCCCGAATACCCGGGCCTGTGGAGGGCGAGTAGTGGGTAACTCGCCGTCCGATCAGCACCAGGCCCGAGAGTCGACGGCGCGTAGTGTTCCACGCGCGCCTCAAAGAGTTGTCAGCAAACACGACGGGGCCCGTCATGGCCAATGCCTGCCCGGGGTTGAGGATAAATTCGAAAGAGTTACCTCGACCCTGGGCATTCAGGGCAGGGAGGAACAGGATTAGGTTTTAGTCAGTAAGAGTCTGACACGCCCTTTCGCTCCACCCTAGAGCGGGAGATGTCATTGGATGATTTGCCAAAGGACAAAAAAAAAAAAAAGTTATGCCCGTATTGATAGCCACAAAAACATGTAATTTGAATTTAATTGGTGAAATTAGGGTGTCTTAGGATAACCTGTACAAATCTGTGTGAGCCTTCAGAGCGGATCAGCATGATGTTATGTTATGAAATGGTGTAAACGATAAACAGACATTCGATTGCAGCAATTCCGGAAAGTTTAATATAATTTATTGAAGAGATCCATTGATTATCTCCGAACCTGTTCATCAGATCTTCACCAAATTTAAATGGGACCAATTGGGAAGTATACCCTTCCAAACAAAAAAAAAATTTTCTAATCGTTCCAGGCGTTTTCGAGTAATCGGGGAACATACATTAAAAATAAAATTTTCCAACCAATTGTTAACCTCCTCCTTTTTGAAGTTCGGTGAAAAAGATATCGTGCTATGGTTTTGGGCTAAGGTGGACTGGTTACCAAGAATTATGTAAAAACTATGTCCCCTGACTGAACAATGTTATTAAAATCATCGATAAAAAGGGCCCCTAGGGGGTGACTTGCACACTCAACAAATGGGCCTCAAAAACGGTCGCTAGCACGTAGTGTGACGAAGCAACAAGGAGGCAAGATATTTTGAGGCGCTTAAGGAGTGGAGAGGTATGTATAATTGTCTATCAGGACAATCCCGGAAGCACGGTCAAGTATTCATCATCATTATAGCCGAAAGACGTCCACTGTTGGACATAGGTCTCCCCCAAATGTCACCACAACGGTCGGTCCTGAGCGTCTCGCATCCATCTGATTCCCGCGGCCCTCTCCAGGTCGTCAGTTCACCTTGTGGTAGGCAGTCGTTCAGTCATATGAGTGTAACATCCTGCACTACCTACAGCAGTTAATAAGTGGTGCTAAATTTTACCAGTGTTGAATTAAAACCCTACTAGAATTAAAGATGATAGAAAGATAAAAAAAAAAAACCAGAATGGATTTTTTGATATTTTATATTTAGATAGTGCCCATCCGAACTATGTGAACCTTGTGCTTATTTGAAGGATACCTAGAAACCTATTTCATGCAACTTACGAAATGTGTGCCTAGACAACCTGAAGACGAAGGTAAATGGCCGTTAGCAGTTGAAAACAGGGCAATTTTAAAGTTCATGTCACGTTCCAAACTTCCCTAATCTCTTTAGTTACATGTTTCACAGGTCTTTTGTTTAAAACGAGGCAATACCAGCTAAGGCATTGACTAACTATTGGGCAATGAAATTCCTGACTGATTGTGGTAGACCGATGACCTTTAAAGGCTGGGTTGGACTGGATAAGGTAGGCGGAGAATTGGTTGTCATGGCGTAACTTGAGCGGGGCCTATGCCCAGCTGTGGACAGTAATTGTGGTAGACCAAGTATTGAATCTTAATTTGACCAAAAGAGAAATGTTGATGAATGGAGAGGGAGAGGAAGAACAAAGAATTTTTTTTCTTTATCCACTCATGGTAAGTGATGATGTGGTCGAAGATGGATTTGAATGTATGTAAGATGGAGCACGCTTGCCTAGAAGTAACCTATGTTTTCTTATTTAACTCTCGGCTTAAAGACTTCCAGGTTGTAGCTATCAGAAAACACAGACCTTGGCAGGGAATGCCACTCCTAAGCTGTATGCACAATGAATGTGTTCCGATCTGTTAACGATGGATGGATTGTGTGAGGATTGATATGAAAGACGAGGGTGAGAATGCGTGACGGCAAACAGGAGAGAACGGAAGGAGAAGAAATTGCACCAACCTTTAGTAACATAGAAAAAGGGGATGGCGGGAAGATGCAGAGGATGAATAATGATGTAAGAAGTTGAGTTAATATCCAGGTTACTAAATTCAAAATTGCAAAATATGGCAGTAACATGGCAGAATATTTTCTATTTAGCCTCAAAGTTATATGCAGCATTGTAACCATCCTGGATTTTAATATAAATCAAGAACCAAGTAATAAGTTGTTAGACATTTTTAATTACAGCATAATAAGAACGTCTTTCTTTACACATTTCTTAAGACTTACACGGAAACCAAGTCAATGAGTTGCAATTACGTAATTTTCCGTTCCATGCCATGAAAACACGCGCGACCTCGAAAAGTAACATATTTTTTGTAACTATTAACATTTGTAAATAGCGCTACACTAATTAATAAGTAGCTTGTGCCATAATTATAAGATGCACAGCAATTATTTTAAGATAACAATCAAGACGGTGATAATTTAGAGTAAAGTTAGGTAGGGACAGGCTATGAAGATGGCGAGCAGAATTACGATCATTATAGTTTTGGGATGAGTTGACTGTATATATGCGTATTAGCAGTTGCCATTGTCATAAACAAAGCTTTCAATGCTGGGAGCGCTGGTACTCAAAAGAAACATGAACATAAGAGAAATGTTTAAGTATCTTGTTACAGCATCAGTACAAAAATTCGAAATTAACAAAATCTGCCTTGAATTTCAAAAACAAGCCACTAGATTTGTTTCGTTTCATATTTGGACGTTCATTCAAATCTCTATCTCTCTCTCAAATCACAGTAGACCCAAAAGCATCAACATTATTCTAGTTATTCTCTGCACTAGTTTCCAACCACCAACAATTCAGTTTACCGCAAACATTGTAAATACAATTCCATCTAATGAGTTCTCCGCGGTTCTAGTGGCCTATGTTATGAAACCATATTGCCGGTATCACGTATATCTCTGTTGTCATCACAGTGCGTAATAGTTACTAACAGAAGTAGGCAAAAATCATTATTTTAAACGCTACTCTGAGACAGTTTAGGTACCTGCAGTTTTTGTGGTACTAGTTTTTGAAAGGATCTGCGCAAAAAATGTTAAGGACAGATGGGCGAAATCGATCAGCTGCATGGCATTGAAAAAATTGGATTAAAAAAACATAATGCAACTTTTTTAACATTCGAAACTGTATTACAACATTGATTAATAATGCAACAATTATTTCGGAATCCTATAAATAAAGAATGCATAAAAAATCGCTTTTGTTGCATTTGCAAGAGTGAAGTGTATTTTAAGGTTTAATTTTATGTCGATGATTTTGAAAGATTTGACGCGGGCTCATGTTTCTAAGACAACAAAAGTATTTTTTTGAAAACTATCACATACTTTAAAAAAAATCCGCAAACCCTAAATTAAATAAACCGTATCTAAATAATACATACATATTATAAATAACCGATGTTGTACTTTTGATACAGAATCTCCAAAAGAATGTATGTAGTTACAATCGCTGTTCCAGTAACAATTGGATTGCCTGCGAAAGTGAAAGGAAGCGAAGGGCCAGTTGTCGGTACAATACTGACCTACCGTGATCATGTCGGGCGTGAACTCTCGGAATGTGAAGTTGCTCCTTCAAAGTTACTAAATAAAGTGCGATTGCTGATTTTATCGGACCAAGTTCTGTCCCTTGGTGGACACCAAAGAGATTTTAGTTGTATGTATTTGGTGACAGAGATGTATACTGTGTGGAGTTACATATTAAAAGAATTACATAGGTACATAATGTTTAAACTCAAAAGGTAGTAAATTATTGAATAAGGAACACACAAAAACGATAAATCATGTTGTAGAACACAAAGAGAGGGGGTTAAGATGATGAAAAGCTCCTATTTTTGAGATTTGCGTCTGCATATTGAATATATTGAGAACTAATTGAATACCAACATGACGCGTCTACGACATTCAATACAAGAGCAATGCACTTTTAGAAGCCATAAAAATAAACCATAATCTAAGCCAGTACGATTTAAAAATTTCTTACTTTGCTACTGGACAGAGTTTTAATAGGATTTCGCCATGGACGTATAAAACGGTGATTTCGCTTCTCATAGGATTTATATTGGAAATCTCTTCAGCTTTACTGAATCCTAAAAATGTCTGTGAGTGACAGCTATCTATGAGAAGTGCTCCAGTGTATAAATGGTTGTTGGATTGGGTATCACATAATCGTTTGCATGATATATTGAAATTACAAATATTTTGTAGTTGTGCGTTAAATTTTTATTCGATTCCATATTTCTGTGTTTAAAGAAAATCTCTGGAAGTACAGATCCGATACATATATTTTTTTAATTATTGATAGGTTCGCGTTTGACCACTATCTCACCTTACGGTAAGTGATGAAGTGGGCGACAATGGAGCATGCTTCCCTAGAAGTAACCTATTCAATCTTGACTTAAAAAATCTCAGATTGTAGCTATCAGGAAGCACAGACTTCGACAGGGAATTCTGTTCCTTAGCTGTGGGCACAATGAATTTGTTCCCAAAATTCTTTCAGTGTTAGAAACTAACATTATAGCCAAGTGCCATAGGTTACTTTGAATCCTTTGGTGACGTGCAACACGCTATCAGAGGCTTAGGGTAAGGGATCGAAGCCGTGTCGAAAATCTAGTGTTTTATATACTGAATCCTTATTAGCTGTCCACATATAGTTTTAAATTATTTTACTGCCTGAAATTTCAAAATGTTCAAGGTTAATTTGTTTCTCCTTGTTTTTTCTGTTTCCATTTTAAGTTAAAGTGTTAAAACAGGTCACTTACTTCTTTCTCTGCATATTTCTAAAAGTCAACAAAGAGAAACTGGTTGTTCAGGTGCACGTAAACAATAGGCTTGCAACCTGTTACCCTGTGCAATAGCATTGTGGTAAACTTTAACTCGAGAACTTAAGTGTGTATAAAAGTAAAGTACTTTTGGCCTAGGACTTCCTGGTTCAGGTCCTCCTTTGCTTTAAAGCTATGGTTTCTCAGTTACAAGTAAGTTTTTTTGCGAATAGCTTACAAATAGAGACGTAATTGTGTGGGTTGTGGTACATTAACTATTTTATTTTAAAAGTTTTTTTTTTCGATGCAGCTTCCTACCCAGACTTTTAAGGGCCTAAGAGAGGCCTCTGCCTAGCAGTGGGCAAAATTTTGCTGTGGATTTAGATAGTTTCTAGGTAATCCACCCATCTTTCCACCTTAGAATTACCCAAGAAAACCAAATTTTCGACATCTCAATTCAAGCCTACGTGAAATAATGTCTTCGGAATAATATTTTCTTTATCAACTTCAGTTAACACTGTGACGGAACGAGTTAACGAGATAACTTTTTAATATAAGTGTGAATTACTTTATACTATATTTACCTCTCACATAATATGTAACGATATCCTCCGACTAACTTTTACGTAACACGTAGGAAATGGCTTTCAGGCACTCGGCAGTATCACGCGGAATGTACGTAAGAAATGGATCGTAAGTGCGAACTACAGGCAAAGATTAGTGTCCCAGAAACTTATATCTTTTAATTGGTTTTGTTGCTTTCAGTTATGTTATTGTGATATGCCGGAAAGATATACAGGGTGTTACGGAAATCGGTGTCCATATATTAAATACTGTTTCTGCTCATAACAAGAACAACTTTCTTCAAGAACGATATGGTCCATTCCGAAAAAAAAAATTTGAACCTCCCATACTAATTTTGATCAGCTAATGATAATAATAATAACCTTGTAGCCAGGATTATCCATCAGCAACTTGCTCTGAAGTACTCTCTTGTGGAATCGGAAGTGCCGTACTACAGATATGCGCCCGACCCAGTTCTCGATAATGGTCATATCTCATTGTACTGGGATCGGTCCATCATCACTGACAGGACTATTGTAGCCAATAAGCCTGATATAGTGGTGGTGGACCGAATCGAGAGGCGTGCAATGATTGTTGATATTACCGTCCCACATGACGAGAACCTCGTGAAAGCCGAGAAAGATAAACAAATCAAGTATATTGACTTGGCTCGCGAGGTTGTCGACATGTGGGATGTGGACTCAGCGTTTTTGTATTTATTTATGTTTTTCTAAGTACCTAAATATTTAAAAATTTAAAATTGTATGTATATAAAATTGAATAAATGGAATAATAATAATAATATTCCACAACTATCACACAACGCCATCTAGTCCCAAGCTAAGCAGAGCTTGTGTTATGGGTACTAGACAACTGATAAACATACTTATATATTTCTAAATACATACATATTATAGATAAATTACACCCAGACACAGAAAAAATGATCGTGCTCATTACACAAACATTTGTCCTGGGTGGAAATCGAACCCACGACCTCCGGCATAGCAGTCAGGGTCACTAACCACTAGACCAACAGGCCAGTCTGATAATGATAACTTGGACACGAAAAAATAACAAAAAAAAATTGTTGTTGCCATAGTAATAATTATTTGTAGTATTAATTTCTATGGGGTGAAGCAGTATCTAAAAAATGAATATGCAATCCCGTTACAACCTGTTACAAAGTTCTTCGTTGGATATGGTTACATAGGTTTAGATTATTTAATAAATACTTCGCTTTACATTGACATGACCTATATGATCATCAGAATTTACTAGTAGGCTATTGACTATAATGGTAGGTATAGGTACTATATAGGATAAGTACTTGGATGAATACTCAAAAGGCTTTAATTCATCATCGCTTTATTGCACCTGCCATGTTTTTGTCTCTGCATCACCCTTAGGTAAGGTTAACTGGAAGAAAATGCCTAAGGCATTAAGTTCGCATTTGTCCAGTGTTTTTTGCGTGTGCATAAAATTTTAATAGATAAATTATCTCCCTGCCCTTGTTCCAAAAGGATGCCTTTGCCGAATAAAGTATTCAAAATCTTGTTCTGTTTCTCTCGATCGTGATGAAATAAATACAATTCGTGAAATTGAATTTTGACATAGTCCCTGAAGCAAGCAGCTGTTTCGTTAGTAAGTACTGTAATTAGACGGGCTGTTTCGTCTCTTTTAATTACCCCGCCAGCTTCATGTGGCCAGACTATAAAACTTAATTGCTCTTTGATTTCGTCTCTAATTGCATCAACCTTAATTTCTAAACAAAGCCCTTTCTATAAAATATAGAGCATCTAGAAATAATCTGTGGTTATGTTTGGTCGTTCATAAGGCCTTGCCTTAGCCAGGTTTATAATGACATAACTATAGCTTAAAGTAGTGACTCAAATGCTCTAATCTAGATATTAGGAGTGTTTACCCAAACCTTTAATAAGGTCGCAGCCGATTAACTTTCTACGAATGTTTACTCTATGACCGGCGAAGAGCGCAGCCGTCGTGCCGCGCTCAGTTGCGACTCGGCTATGGCGCGGTATACACGTTATATTTCCTGCGCGATTTTCTCTGAATTGTTTACGTGAATAAGCCTATTTCCTACTTTATTGTTACTACCGACTATTGTTGACGCGAGTGGTATATGATCAGTTTGTAGTGTGCTTGTGTTGTGTGTATCATGGCTAACTTGACGCTTCGGTACCTGGATGAGTTGTCCTATGTTTTGAACAGCAGAAGGCATTTGGCGAATCAGGCGAAAGCATCTTCTGTTGGGGATTTGCTAAATGCTGAGGAGGAACGGTTCACACCGGTATGTTATGACACTGTTGCACTAAGATTTTAATTAGTTACTGACAATTTTGATTTTGAGATCTAAACAGTACAACTGACAATCACTGACTGATGACGTTGGAAATTCCATTTCACAAAAAAAAAAACAATTACTTTTAAAAATGACGTTTACGTTCGAATTTCGTTTATAATGAGGACGCTGTTAAGGTGAGTTTTGACTGCATGCGATTAGAGTAAAGATTGTAATCAATTGATTGCGGCTTGTCGCAGAGATTCAAGGTCAAATTAATAATTCAGTGATTAGTTTTCCAACGTTAAATCGATAGACCGAGCTACTACGGCTGGAAGGAAAGCGATTAATAGATTACTTATTAATAGATATAGCCCTTTGTGTGTGTATTTATAGGTAGGTAGTCACGTGTATCGATGTCATTTGCGATAAAATACCAAATGCATTAAATATTATCGTTGATTTATTGCACCTGTCCAATGTATATTGCCATGGGGCTTCACAGGTTAATGTCGGTCAAGAATCGAATTCAATAATTCTGCTAGAATAACAAAAAATCATATCCGTGAAAGGACAACGAGAACGTCGCAACGGCATGCGACCTTTCAGATGCAATCCTATAAATTAATTCGGTTGAGACTAATGCAATGCTTGTCGACATAATAATTTATTACACGTTGCTTACAGGAATTTACTAAACTGTTCATAGATTTCATAAAAATCTATGAACAGTTTAGAACCTGGCTATTTCAAATTGTAGGTAAGCATAGGTATAGTGAGAGATTAGCTAATCAGTTGCAAATCTGGTGCTAAATAGTTCAGAGATTTCATGCGTAAGACCGCAAGTCTTCTACGGTATGATGAAGGTCTGACGAGAGACAATTAGGTGAACAGTTATCAGAGAAAGTACCAATCGAAGATAAACGTGTAATTTTATATTGTAATTTATAATCCCACGCCAATTGTCAACTCACTTTGCACTCATAAGCTAGAACAAGAAAATCATAAAAAGTTAACATTCAATCTTATTTCATAAAGACATATCTAGATTATCGACATTCTGTGATCAAGTCTTTAGATTCGACACAGGAATCTTCGGAACTCCCCCTTAACTTAATGGTAATCAAAGACAATGATTTCACATGGAAACCTATTTGCTTGTTGCAAAAAGAGTATTATTGCCTAGAAAGGGTTTGAATCGCTCTCAGATATCGGATACAATAGGAACCGGTCTCATTGCGGTTCAACGCATCGGCGACGACGGCCATTCATGAGAATCAGCTCTGTGACCGTTCTGTTTATTCATAAAACTTTGAAATGTTCGAATTTCAAATTGAACTGTTTGTATTCAACGAGCCCAGAAGTGCTTGTGACTAAATAAATAACAGCCACACGGTTTGATCTTCGACGTAAAACAACGCTTGTCGTGGTCGTTCTGCGGATGGGTGTCCGTATATTAAATACTGAGACTCCTCCGTGCCTCAGAAAGTGTAGACCTTTGACAGTCGTTACCGGTAGTCAGAAGCCAGAAATCTGGCATCAGTCTTTGCTAAGGGGTATTGTGTTACCCAGTTACTGGGTTTTGAAGGTCAGATAGGCAGTCGCGTCATGTAAAATAATGGTTCTCAGCTGCATCCAGTTCGACTGGATGCTGACCCCAATGTAGTTACAGCATTTATTCTGCAGATCATTTTGTTTTGAACAAGCCCAGTAGCACAAACTATATTGCATTGTGAACTTCCGATGTCAGACTTCTTTAAATTTCAGATACGCTATCATTTTTATTTTCGTGTAATGTTTCAAGATTTTTTTCTTATTATTTTTGATGCTCAAAGCCGGTTGATCTTTTTCAGTCTCTGTTTGTACAAAAAAAGGTTGTCTATAGGTACGAATTCGCTTTTTTTAAGTCTTAAAACAATCTTTGGTCAAAGTTTTTCTAAGTTTAGCTCTGGCTTTGCTTTCGTGCTCATATTTTATTTAGTTTCTTGGTCTTAGAATAGAAGCCAGGCAGACCAGGCAGGCTTCTCTGAATGGCATTCATTGGGGTTTATATGAGAAAAAGAGTCTTCCAGTTTTGTAGCTTCAAAAATCTTTTTTTTTCACAAAAATAATCGATCACCATCAATATGCTGAAATTTAGCAACAGTTTACTATAGTTGGTGTGAAAATATAACAATAACAGCTTACAACATGATTGTTCCATCAACTTAATCAAGTTTAGACCCAGAGTTCATTATTTTACAGTATATTTTGCTTCAGTAGAAGCTCCAAGTGAATCGTGTCGTGTCTGGAGAATGGATTGATGATTTTTATTACGAGACACGAACGTTTTCGCTTATTTTTTTAATGTTAAACGGTTTCCGAGATTGAAATACGACTTCATACTGTGTGACTTCAACTTGATGAAGTGCAACTCCTGATTTTGTTGAGTTGATTTCGTTTATATCTGGTTTTATGTGAATTTTATTTCTACGGTGGTGGATATTTGTTTCACAAGATCGGAACTTCATTGTCCTAAGTTCTACTGTCTCATCATCATTAGTCTGTACCTGGTACAGACTAATGATGATGATGATGATGGACTGTCCACTGCTGGACATAAGTTTCGCAACCTTTACCTCGATCCTCGTCACTTATTCAGCTGCAACCAGCCACCCTGCTAAAACAGTCGCTCCATCTAGTTCTCCTTGTAACACTTGTTTGTCAAGTTCATTTAAGTTCTCCCACCAGGTGGACCGATGACCTGGTGAAGATCGCGGGAATTCGATGAATGCGAGACGCACAGGATCGGTCGTTGTGGTGACACTTGGGGGAGGCCTATGTCCAGCAATGGATGTCATTGGGCTGAAATGATAATGATTTAAATTCACCCGTAGATAGCTACAAATTCTGAGAAAGTTTTTGGTTTCTTAAAATTGGGTGAATTCTCAATTACCGCGACATAAAAATGTGGTCTAGTAGAGATTATTCTTAAAATTCCTTTATCCCATTTATAGAACACTGGCATAATATACCGCATTTATCCATCAGCAACTCTCAAGAACGTAAATAGTTCCACGGAAGAATAATCAAATTAAGCAACATTTGCTAAATAACGGGCACGCTTGCCCCATATGTATTTAATTCTCATACAAACAAAGAAATCTAAATGATGTCGCAACTAACACAAACAATATGGACAGAGGAATTACTTGTGGACAATGTGGATCAGCCTGATGTAGGTAATTTTCTTTTGTCTTTATATTTTTTTCTCATTAATCATTCGTAATGGATGGCGGTTTTGAGATCAATATCAACCTCACACAAACTCTTAAAATCAGTTAATATTGATTCGACAAAATGATTCCTTCCTTAACGTAACTGTTCTGAAAGATAGTGTATGATTTATTAATATTATACCAATTTTTACTATCGTCAATATAAACTCTAACAGAATGTAACTCAGAAATCGAACAACAGTGAAAGGATACCAAGTGTCCTCTGGGGTATATTTCATACTCCCAAAGGCCTGGCCTGACACAAGACATACTTTGCCCTAACGTTGAACGACGTACGAGACGTGAGGCAACGTTGGAAACCCGCTCAGAATTATAAGCAGACCATCCATAAGGATTTTCTCGCTTTCCCGGATCAACATACATAATGAAACCGAGGACAGCTTGATCCTGGAGCATGACAAACATGTAACTATGGATCACCTTAATTTTGTTGATGACAATAATTATCCTCATTTGATAGGGGTAAGAAATTTTCCTGGCATAGGAATGAAGGTATTGGAATGAGCATAAGTATCTACGCCTGGTTAAATACATTAATACAGATAAGTCAAATTCTGCTTTAGTTACCATCATATTTGAAATTGTATCAAACCTTGAAGAACTTAAAACATTTGTTTCATCTGATAGAGATGTTACGACTTCTTCACGGTAATGTTGGGGTTTTTTTTAAAGTGGTACATAACAGTAACGGAGAAGTTGTGTGGAAATCGGTTGTCATGGTATAGGCATACGATGCGGAGGAACGAGAAAAATGTAATGAAGAGTATGAAAGTGAATTTGTTAGAAGAGTTGGAGAAGACCAAAGAAACGATGGATGGGGGGAGATGATGACTACTAGATCGCTGACCTCAAGTAAACTGGGATAAAGGCAATATAATGTTCAAACCCAGGCCGCTTTACTTTGTGTAATTTTTTTCATCACCTCTGCTCTCAAAACGGTTAAGGAAAACATCGTGAGGAAAAAGCATATCCTAGAACCCAAAATTCGAAGACATGTGCCATCCAGCAACTCTCACTGGGCCCTCCAGTAGATTACGGTCCATTCCCTCTCCTAGAGAGGAGGCCTGAGTCCCAGAAGAGGGAACATTATAAGGCTGATTAAGTGATTATGCTTGTGATATGCTTAATGTATATGTCAAGGTACTATGAATATGATTTAACATTCACAATAGGCGATTGATACTAAAAATAAATAAAATTATTTGTCAATAATTTATTTTTAATCACTCTAACACAAATCCGTTACTAAACAGGGAAAAAATTTAAAAAATACCTTCACTCACTCACTCACTCATCGTTCACTCATTTGTTATGTGCTATTTACTAGCATATTTTATAAGCGTTGCGTTGTTGCGATTAGGTAGGTACTTTAGTTAGTTAATCAATTCGTTTCCCTTTGAACTTTGCTTTGTGGTTAATCTAATAATATGTTTTTTTTTAATGCATTTAGTTCTTCTGCAATATATTTCTTTGAAGTTTCGTATATAGGTGTAGGTTCTCGTGTAGGTACTCTGTTGTCTATATTTTTTGCATCTGTCTACGGTTTTATGTTGTGTTAGCGTCAATATCCTGTAGTTGGGTTCCTCTTGCATCTAAATAATACATTTGTGATTACTTAACTACAAATTATTTATTTTTGGTAAATTCTAAATGTGTTTAAATATTATGTGGTTCAAATTCTAAATGTAAACAGTGTATCGTAATATTGTCAATGTTATGCTACCAATATCTTCGTCCTTCGATATAAAATCGATGGTAGTTTAGTATAATCTTGAAAACAGATATTCGATCCTTACTTTTTGTGCCTTTCATACTAAAAACTTAATGCAATCAAGGCTAACGGACAATCAAAATCTAGCTTTCAAAAGCGATTCCTCCATCAATTTCTATCCGTTAATGGACAACAAACTAAGCGTGTATAATTTTTATAGTCAACTTTCATTAGTCTACGTCCGGCTGGCTTCCCGACCTTCCTTATTATGATTGTCTATGGCTTACATAACCTGTGACGTCAGAAGACATGTTTTTTTCGACTGTTGATTGTTTATGGTTCTTGGTACGCATTGGGTAGTAAATATAGCGTAGTATTGCCAGTATGTTTTGTTTTTAGAATCGATTTTGAATGCAGTGAAGTTTGTGGTGTTGTACTTAATTATAAACAACGGTTTATTTAGTAGTTTTGTTTTGATGTCGTGTCGTAGAGCCAGGACGGCATCGATATTTTGAAGAAGAATGAAATTTGTTGACTTCTTCAATTTTTTTTTAGAAAAGCATTGTTTCTTGCTGTTAACATTATGTCTGCGCTTGCGAATAAAAAAGCTTAGTGAAATATTAATTAATTTGTCCGTACTAGTTTTTTTAGCTTATAGATTAAAAAAAATATTAGAATCCTTTTGGTTGAATACTGATAGAACTATCTGTAGAACTCTTAGGAAATAAGTTCTTCGATGTAAATCTACTCACTAATAAAACCAGTAAGAACTTACGTGATAAACCACGTATGAATGCGTAACGAACGTGGTGATATCTATAGCTGTGTCGTTCTGCTGAGCGTGACATTACAGTGACTAAAATTAAAATTAGACCAAATTGTTGTAAAACTGATCCCAATAGAATTTTATCATCAATATTGAATTTGTATAAAGCGATCTTCCAGATTAGTTGATCGATTACATTTGTCAAGCATTAGTGAAACAGACCCCAGTATTCTGAATGGTGTTGAAACAAGAAGTTTGTTTATAAGTAGTTTCAACTGGTTCGTTGGTCCGCCAAAAACGTTAAACATTTCTGTCTATCTTCTTTGATTTGATAGACCACAGCTACAAATCTGCATGAATCCGCATATGGATTTATTCAAACAACATTAAAATTCATGCACAAACAGTTCAATACTTAAAACACATTCAAACATAAACAAGCGAACTGTCAAACTTATGTGACAGCATCCGCGTAGAGATTTACGCAGTGGCCTTTATCGCTGATGCAAAATGAACCTTATATATGTGTATGTTAAGGTTGATGGGTGAGTCTGTTTGTCGGATGATAGGAGGAAACTGTGGGGAGCGACAGGATGGCTGCAATTGAATGAGTGCCCTTGCCAGAAGATCATCCTGTTCGTTTGATTGCGTCTCGGCCATTGTGTGTCGGCCGTGACTGACTGACGTAGCCGTTATATGTCATATGGTTGACTGATGGAGGGACTCGAGGCTAAATAGTACCCGCACGGGTCAATCGAAGGTAAAGCTAAGCTTGCTAAGGTCGGTCAAAAGATGTTTTTTTTTGTGGGGTGGGAAATCATCCAATGACATCTCCCGCTCTAGGGTGGAGCGGGAGGGCGTGTCAGACTCTTACTGACTAAAACACACCCCGTGTTCCTTCCCTGCCCTGAGTGCGCCTCCCTCTTTGAGGCGCGCGTGGAACACTACGCGCCGTCGGCTTGGTGCTGATCGGACGGCGAGCTACCCATTACTTGCCGTCTGCAGGCCCGGGTCTACGGTGGCCTCGCGGCGCCGGAAGCCCCAGGCGTCTCCTGAGGCGGCTGCTGCTGAGGGCGTGAGGGCGACTCTGTTGTTGAGTCTCCCTCACCCATGCCGCCTCCCTCTTCGCGAGCATTACTGCTTCGCAGAAGGAGGAGACAGCTTCCCATTCCCTCTCGCCCCGTACCATGGCCTGAACCAGGGCAGGGCGCGAGAGGCCGCAGCCGCCTATCGCATCCACGAGGACACGGTGGGGCTCCGCCCAAGCGGGGCAGACCTCCACCGTATGCTCCACCGTGTCCTCTGGGCGATCCGCGCGTCAAAAGATGGGTGAGCTTCCATTTTATATAAATACCCCTCGCGTGCCTCAAAATCTCCCTGTCGTAACGGGTACCTAGCTAACCAGAAGCTTGAAAACCTGATAACCAGTCTTACTAAAATATATTACATTAAAGAGTAGGTACAGGTAGAATTAAAGCTTATGGCGGATCGGAACAAGCCGTGGGTCGCTGCGCAGTAGCAAATTCATGTGACTGCGGGGTTGAGGGGTGGGGTACTACGCTGTGAAACGCGAACTTCACACACGTCATTAACTTTGAATCGAACTATATCTAGGTTGTGGACTTCTGCAGGTTTTATTGAAAGGCGATCGTTCTACACAAAAGTACTGTTCTACTTTTCTAAATTTCTACTGTCTGTCTGTCTTTCTTCCTTATACAGCATAACAGCTACAGTTCAGTTTCATTAATATTATTGTTTTATTTTTGTGTAAATAACACTATTTCCTATTGAACTTTATTCACAGTGCACGTTATCTAAACATAACACTTATAACACTTTTTTACCGTAATTTTCCTTGGTAGGCCGCCTATCGAGAGGAAAACCGCTGATATTTTAAATCGGGAAGAGGTAACCGCAGCCGCGTTGACATCATTATCTATACCTATGTACATATACTATGTTGGACACCTACTTGGTCTTATCAATATCAAAACAGCGGACGGCGAGTAATGAGTAGCTCGCCGTCCGATCAGCATCAGGCCCGAGAGTCGACGGCGCGTATAGTGTTCCACGCGCGCCTCAAAGAGTTATCAGCAATAATGACGGGGCCCGTCATGGCCAATGCTTGCCCGGGGGTTGAGGACAAATTCGAAAGAGTTACCTCGCCCTTGGGCATTCAGGACAGGGAAGGAACACGGGTGGGTTTTAGTCAGTAAGAGTCTGACACGCCCTCCCGTTCCACCCTAGAGCGGGAGATGTCATTGGATGATTTCCCAACCCATAAAAAAAACGCAGAGCGGGAGAAGCTATTTGATGATTTTCCAATCTACAAACCTACTGCTGGGAAGAAAGCGTCGGCTCTTTAATAGGCAATGGACTGTTATCCACCACGCGGGCCCAGTGTGGGTTGGTGAGTGTAACAATGACTGTTTTTTTAACTAGTCCGCCACACTATTCCCTAACCACTGTCACTTCTGTAAGCCAGAATCAACAGTGGCGACCACCAGAAAAAACGCCGAGGCAAGGATACTCGACGAGTCCCAGAGAACGATTAAACTGTCTTGGGTCCCGCAACGAAATTTATCAGAAAAGCACAGGACAGGAGCAAGAAAAGCATAATTTCCACTTCCCTCCTAATCAAGCAGGAGACAGAACAATGACACGTTATCGAATTTATGCTTGTAAGACATCACGATTGCGATTGTTTTCTCACGATGTTTTCATCGTTTTGAGAGGCTTTGGTCATAAAAAGAATGACCCTGAGTAAAGAACCACTATGAGTTCGAAGTTCGAACCCACGAAAGACAGGGAAGTTACAACAGAGCCACCACTGCACCCAAGATTAGCATAACACCTCAATGACCTAGGTACCTACATACATCCCGCCTGCACTATTTAAGACAGGTGGGAATCCGGGATCGCGAGTTGCCAGAGTGACTCTGTCCACCCACCAAGTGATCCCAGGAAAGACGATGGCACAGTGTTCACGTGCTGCCGTGTACAGTGAGGCTCTGGGACACCCCTGTACAGTCACGCCAAGGATGTGGCTTTGCATGTGTCTTTCCACAGGCTTTGTACGGACCCTCGGGGTGGTTCTTTAAGAGGACACTCAACCCTGATACTCACCTGATATTCACTCAACCCTGATATTCACCTGACCTGATATTCACCGGGTGGTTTTAGTGAGGTAAAAATCCTTGACCTTTTTCTTTCCCAAAAGTCCAGGCCTTTTAAAGGTATAGGTAAGGCATAATTTAGAGTAACAGTGAGAAACTGCTTGATTAAAACTTTCCATCTATGTAGTGAATGAAATATGGTGCAATCAGGGAAATGAGTAATAAATAAGTAGCAGGCAATATTCAGATGAAGTTATTGTTGATATATTATTATATTATATATTATTGTGATAGTTGTGGCATATTATTATTATTATTCCATTTATTTTATAGTTTAAACATACAATTTACATTTTTAAATATTAAAATATCAAAATATAAAAACATTTAAAAATATAAAAAATAGTATCCCACCGGTATCGGGATAGGGTCCAAGCTACCGGTGGTCAGGGCTCCTGGGAGAGGAACCTCCTAACTATGCGCGCCGTGTCCAGGAGTACTGCCTTCTGGATCAAGCCCTTGATCCAGCTGCCCAACGAGAGCCTCCTTAGGTGTTCGTCGAGGCTCTTGGCTATTAAGCCATTGGCCGTCACGACTATCGGCACAATGACTGCTGTATCCACCTCCCACATGTCAACAACCTCGCGAGCCAGATCAAGATACTTTGTTTTTTTATCTTTCTCAGCCTTCACGAGGTTCTCGTCATGAGGGACAGCTATATCAACAATCATTGTGCGACGCTCTAGTCGATCTATCACCACTATGTCAGGCTTATTGGCAACAACAGTCCTGTCAGTGATGATAGATCGATCCCAATACAACGTGATATTGCCATTTTCGAGAACTGGGTCGGGCTCATACCTATAGTACGGTACTTCAGATTCCACAAGATTGTATTTAAGAGCAAGTTGCTGATGGATAATCCTGGCTACAAGGTTGTGTCTATGCAAATAGTCTCCGTTAGCTAGACGAGAACAACCAGAAATAATGTGTCGGATTGATTCCCCGGGTCGGTGGCATGCCCGACAGATGTCAACCGTACCGTCCTTCACAATATATTTCCGGTAGTTATTCGTCATCATAACTTCGTCCATAATCGCACAGACAAAACCTTCGGTTTCCCCGAATAGGTCACCAAAGCGCAGCCAGGATACGGACGCTAAGAGGTCTACATCAGGTCCATGTAGGACCCGGTAAAAGCGTCCGTGAAGCTCCTTGCTCTGCCATACTTCCCTGCGGTCATTAGTATCCAGTACTTTAAGTTTGCGCCAGTTCTCGTTTGCCAAGGAGAGCGGGGTGAGGCCCTTGTCCACAGCGACCACATCTCGATGCATACCCACGTCGGTTTCTAGGAAATATTCCCTAAGGCTGCATACCTCGCGGTTGTGTAGGGTCTTAGCATTTAAGAAGCCACGACCCCCACATTTCCGCGGGATATACAGCCTCATCACCGATGATCGTGGGTGATGCATCCGATTTGCGGTCAGCAGTGTGCGGACCCTCCTATCCAGGGCGTCAAGTTCCGTCTGAGTCCATTTGAGTATGCCGAAAGAGTACATCAACACCGGCATGACCCAACCGTTGAAGGCGCGCACCTTGTTCCCGCCTGATAAAAGACTATTTAGTACTTTATTCAGGCGGCCAAAGAAGCGCTCCTTCAGCGACTGTTTCACGTCAGCAGTATTGATGCCTAACGCTTTCGACATACCCAAATACTTGTAGGTTTCGGTTGAGCAGAGGGATCTAAGGTGTATGGAATCCGAGAGTTGAGTTCCCACGGATTCCATAATCTCCCCTCGTTTTACATGCATGACTGCACATTTGTCCACACATTATTATTATTATTGTTAAAATAAATGATTCACCAAACATGGACAAACAAAATAAATAGTATTTCTGTTCTGATATATTTAGAACCACTCTTATTTGAATTTATTAATAAATAAATCCGTTATTAGTTTATTATAGAAGGAAGAACATCTAACCTAATAGATGAGTGACAACTAACACACGAAAAAAATCCAAATCCTATAGATATTTGTTACAGGCCAGAACGGCTGAACGGGACTGAAGGGAATTTGGCATAGAGATAGATTATAGTCTGGAATAGCACATATGCTATAATTTATAGTGGGGGAAGTACTGATTCCACGCGGGCAGAAGCTAGTTAATAATAAAGCTATAGTGGTACTAACCTATATCTATGTAAAAGGACATATAAATATTTACTTAGGTACAATTATGTGTAGTCTATCGGTCGTAATAAGCTGAAGCCAAACTATCTCACCGCAGCTCGCAGACCAGCTTAGAGCTATCTTAGTCTACGTTGGTGTTGACTGCGGAATCACAGGTTTTTCTATCTTTTTAACCGACGAAAAAAAAGAAGGAGGTTCTCAATTCGACCGTATATATGTTTTTTTGTTTTTTTTTTTTTTGTGTATGTTCAGCCCTCACTCCGTCATTTATGAACCGATTTTGATTATTCTGTTTTTGTTAGATAGGGTACACCTCAAGAGTGGTCCCATGTCAAGGAAGTCAGGATCTGACAGTGGAATCCTGATAAAATTGAGAGAAAACCTCGAAAATTGTGGGCACGTTTAGCGTTTCTGTATGTATGTTCAGCCCTCACTCCGTCATTTATGAACCGATTTTGATTATTCTTCTTTTGTTAGATAGGGTATACCTCAAGGGTGGTCCCATGTCAAGGACATCAGGATCTGATAATGGAATCCTGATAAAATTGAGAGAGAACCTTGAAAATTGGGCACGAATATTGTTTCTGTTTACTTTTCATAACTGAATCAGGTATTTGCATTTAGGAACCATCACATCATGAAACTGAGCTGATGATGGAAACTATACCTTTCCTAAACAATAGAAGTCAGATATAAAAACTGGTTTTAGTGATAAATACCACTTAATATGCTTTGACGAAAAGACGTCTTTACAATATTGGAGGTAACCTCAACTGGTCAATATCCTGGGAACTTCATGGAAGGATTGTTATATCATCAGCTCAGTGGCAAGAGGAATGACGAAGAATTAGAAATTACCCTTAGAGTGTTAAAAAATGATGCGAGCCACAAAAAATCATAAAATAAAAAACTTTTTAACAAAAAAATTAACCGACGAAAAAGAACTAAAAAGCAAAAAATAAATAAACCTTTTAAGTCTTGAGTAATGAGCTTATTTACCTAAATAAAATATCAAATTTTATATAAACTAATTTTGAGTCGGCGCCAATTAATAAAATGATTAATTACCTACTTACACCCTTCTTCATTTGTAAGTACTTATAAAATTTAGATATTTAATAATCAGATTGTTGTTTGGCGCCGACTCAAAATTAGTTTATATAAAATTTGATATTTTATTTAGGTAAATAAGCTCATTACTCAAGACTTAAAAGGTTTATTTATTTTTTGCTTTTTAGTTCTTTTTCGTCGGTTAATTTTTTTGTTAAAAAGTTTTTTATATTTATTAGTCGATGTCTTCGCGTGTACTTTTCTCATTATTGTCACTGTGAAGTACCTACCTATGTATTTCAATAGCCAAATAGTTGGTAATTACGAGCGTTTTAGCGAACGCGTGTTTGACATAATATACAAGTTTTGATTAGAATACCAAAACCCATGGGTTTCGAGGAAATCCAAGTTTTCGATTTGCAATTTTTACAGAAAAGTTATGTTTGTAATGAAAGGTTATAGACGGAACGTCATAATGTGTGAGTGACCTTGATGAACGTAACGATGACGTATGGGCTTCTCATTTTGTCTATGTGAGCTTATTTCGCGTGTACAGATACAAGCCGGCTTCTCATTCTGGTACTTCAGATTGCTGGATTTTGACAATCCGTCTATAACCTTTCATAGTCTAAGGTTTGTAACGAATTCTGGGAAAATTTCAAAAACACAAAATTTTTCCTCGGGTGCTTAATTGTTGCAAATAGGTCACATTAGCACGTTCTGCTGGGAATAACTCGAGTTACCAGTAACCTTACCACAACATAATCTTTTCTTTTTTACTACGTGACATTTTATTGTTAACCACATTTTCTCATCAACAGGATATATTTTTCGCTGATTTAAATACTTAAGTATATATAGGTACTGTAGGACCCCAAGGCGTCCCCAAGTACGTACGTCCTGCAGGGATCCTGAGACGTTCTAGTAGTTTCAGGGTAGAGGTCTCACTCGCTGGCAACGCGAGAGTGCGGTGTATAAAAGGGTAACTGGCTACAGGTGGATAAGAAAAGAGATGAGGGCGCGATAGACTCTATATTGATTTTTATAAGAATTACATGTGTGCCCACTTTCAAGGGCAAAGCTCTAATCTAACATAAGACAAAAGTGACACCTATTCTTTTATAATTATTCCAACGACTCTCCAATAATCTCAATATAATTATATAAGAGTTTGGCTGTGTTTACAATCGCCACAGTACCTATCATAAATAGTTTAGAAATATTGATAAATATAGATTTTAGTTTGGGCTTTATTTTCTGGCGTAAACTTGTTACAATAAGGGCCATAATTATAAAAAAAATACCTTGTAGTCAGTTTAAATACAAGTTGTTTACAATAAGGGCCATAATTATAAAAAAAATACCTTGTAGTCAGTTTAAATACAAGTTGTTTACAATAAGGGCCATAATTATAAAAAAAAAAAATACTTTGTAGTCAGTTTACATGTATACAGTTTAGCAGGTTCTTAATTCAAAAATTTTTGTGAAGAAGTTTAATTAGAATCCGCTAATCAGTATTTAAACTAAGCACGTGGTTAGCGAGTTTTATAAAAAAACGGCCAAGTCCGAGTCGGACTCGCGCACGAAGGGTTCCGTGCCATTATCTATAAAAATGGCATAAAAATCATGGCTGTTGTATGGGAGCCACACTTAAATAATTTTTTATTCAGAATTTTTAGTATATGTTGTTATAGCGGCAAAAGAAATACATCATCTGCAAAAATTTCAACTGTCTAACTATCACGGTTCATGAGATACAGCCTGGTGACAGACGGACAGACAGACAGACAGACGGACGGACAGCGGAGTCTTAGTAATAGGGTCCCGTTTTATGTAGGTACGGTCCTTTGGGTAGGGAACCCTAAAAAGGCTGTAAATGTAATTGCTGCAAAAGATTGTGGGTAAAGTAAGTAAGATATACATTTTTATAAAATAACATATTATTATGCTTAGTTTATTTTATATCGTATCGGTTAAACCTATAAATAACGATTTCAATTTGTACGCGTATTTGGATCAAAATATTATTCAGAAAATTTCGGGATTTCCGTGGCTTGCGCTTTATTATTATATTCCTAATTAAAGTGTGGTAAACACTTGCGATTTTGACGTTCAAGGAAACATGTTCACGCAAATAAATCAGAATCAAGTACAATAGAATCCCACTAATCTAGCAGTATTAAAAACCAGAGGGGATTATCAGAATGTTCCGATCACTGGATTGTATAGAAAAAAAAACTATTTACAAAAAAATATACTCGTACAGCCGACTTCCAATACTAAAACATGCAAAATAACTCTAATCCAATTCAATTTCCGAAATTAAAGTTATTTTGCATTTTTTAGTATTGGAAGTCGGTTGTATTTTTTTTTGTAAAAAGTTTTTTATTTTTCACTTTTTAGTTGTTGTACCCCATTATAAAACTAAATTAATAGTAAAGTTATGCCCGAATTGATAGCCCCAAAAATAGGGAATTTGAACATAGTTGGTGAAATTAGGGTGTATCAGGGTGAACTGTACGAATCTGTATACCCCTTTTTTTTTTTTTTGTTTTTTGAGGGGTGGGATATCATCCTATGACTTCTTCCGCTCTAGGATGGAGCGGAAGGGCGTGTCAGACTCTTATTGACTAAAACCCACCCCTGTTCCTCCCTGCCTCGAGTGCCCAGGGGCGAGGTAACTCTTTCGAATTTATCCTCCACCCCCGGGGCAGGCATCGGCCGTGGCAGGCCCCGTCCTTTTGCCTACAACTCTTTGAGGCGCGCGTGGAACACTACGCGCCGTCGACTCTCGGGCCTGGTGCTGATCGGACGGCGAGTTACCCACTACTCGCCGTCCGCAGGCCCGGGATCTGTATACCCCTTTTTTTTTTTTTTTTTTTTTTTTTTATTTGAAAGAAAAAAAAATCATCAAAATCGGTTCACCTAGTAAAGTAAAGTTATGAGGTAACACATAAAAAAAATACAGTCGAATTGAGAGCCTCCTCCTTTTTTGAAGTCGATTAAAAATCAAGATAAATAAAATAGAGCATTTCAGAATGACCTAATTTAATAAGAGACCATGTCGCAGGCAATGGGGTAGACCCGGGTGGAGGGACTAATGGATCTGCCGAAGTACTGAAGTGCCAAATTAGTGAGAGTTCACTGTATTGTAATAAATCAATTGGGGCTAAAAAATCTCATAATAATAATTCAGTAAACACTTACAGTTTCAGATATAACAACATCCGTAATTACAACGAATACACCTCAACAAACTATATAAAAAACAATTTCTACCCGATAAACAAGGAATCAATTTCATTTTTTAATCACGAACGGTAAATAAGGAAATCGTCTATCAAGTTTTTTGCATGCAAACGCAGCATTTTATATATTATTTTATTGAGTCTGAGCATGTTATCACCGTTATGTCCAGTTATGCAATAAATTCTGTGATCTCTAGTATAAAGAAATCTCAGTATATATGCTTCACGCAACATTGGGTTATTGGGCAGTGGACCTCGGCGTTTATGCTGTAAGAACAGCTAATGATAGACCTGGGGTTTACCGTTCAAGTTTACCTGTAATTGTTATTAAATTAGTTAATATAAGCGGTTTTAACTGCCTCGTTAGTCACGTGATCGCAAGGACTGCAGAGCGGGTCCTGGGTTCTATTCCCGGGTGGGGCAAAAAGTGCTATTGGGTTTTTCTACTAGAAATTACTCTGTACCAGCTCGGAGACCGCAGGTCCAGCATCTGATCAGTCCCCGGTCGTGTCATGCTGTCCCATCGTACTATGAGACTAAAGGAACAAAGAGTGCACCTGTGTTTGCGCACACGCTGGTCCACTATAGTTAATATCTCCCGCGGTCTTGGCTAATCTCTGTTGAGAATATGGCCACCGCGTGGTCGAAATTCAATCGGGAGGATTATAGAGACGAGGTAGGAGAGGAGGCAGTAGAAGCTGAGATGAGGGGTGTTGATCTGATTGAAGATGTAAAAGACACGGTTGATGAAAGCAGGGTCAAAGCACTGGGTAAACGCTGTCAAAGTTGAGGGGACAGCTGTTGGTCTATTCACTGATGTAGGAAATATGGTAATTGAGCTGGCCTTGTCATTTCTCCTATGTCGATTTGCTGTGAAGATATTGTTTTATATTTCTCTAATCTATGAGGTTAGTTTTGCTGTTTATGTTATAAAAATAACTTACTAAAGAATATGTATTTTTATAACACAGTTTTGTTCGCTTCCCCTGTAATTAACTAACTATGTATGGATATAAAATCTTGGAAGTTAAATTTGACCCACTTCCCGAATTTTTGCGTGCATGTTCAGTTTAGATGACAATGCACGGTTAGATAGGTGACGTCATTCTAAATCCAATATGGCGAACTCCCAAAGATGGCGGACTAGTTATTTTGTATGCATTGCCATGATATGGGTATCAGTTGTATCAAATGGTTTTCTAAGAACAACACGAAAAATAAAAAAAAATTAAAAAAAATATATATACGGTCGAATTGAGAACCTCCTCCTTTTTTTTCGTCGGTTAAAAAAATAAAGTGTGCGTTTTAGTTTTTTTTAAGTATGTATAGTACTTAGGCCACATTGTTAACGAGACCTTAAATGATGACGCAGATATTGAGAGAGAGCGAAGGGCATTGTCGGTGCGCGCGAACATGTTGGTGCACAGGTTTGCGAAGTGTTCAGCGAAAGTAAAGGTAACTTTGTTCAGAGCCTACTGCCAAAGCTTTTACACTAGTGCCCTGTGGACGTAGCGGGCCTACAATGCTCTAAGAGTTCAGTACAACAACGCCTTTAGGGTTCTGTTGAAACTTCCTCGGTTCTGCAGTGCCTCGGGCATGTTTGCTGACGCGAGAGTGGACGACTTTTACGCGTTAATGCGCAAGAAGTCGGCCTCACTGATACGTCGAATTAGAGGTAGTGGCAACGGAATCTTAAGGGCGTTCGCAGAAAGACCAGAGTCGGCAGTGTGGGATAGATTTGTTAGGCTGCATATTTTATGAGAGATTTGCAGCTTAATATGAATGATTTTAAATGATGACATGATTGTGAATTGATTTATTATTATTATTTTTGTGACTAACATAGATTTAAGTTTATTGCTACTAACATAATATGGACATAAAATTTATTACTGGTCTGAATTAAATGATTTGAATTGAATTGAATTGAATATAACAAGCATCGCCAAATGCCTAATGTAACCATCAATGAAACACGAATCCATTGTACCAATGATAAAAATATCGTATTTCGACGACCTTGTGTCTTGAAACAGAAAAGTTTCGCAACAGCACGGGTTGCCTACGTTACATAAATTGATATCTCCAGTTATGTGTGAAAAAAGTCGCGAATATTCCTTTGAATTTTTAAGTAGTGTTAGGTTATCTCACTCAATAGAACAACCATATTGGGAGTTACATGTTTGAGCCGTTTGGGGTTGAAACACTAGGGCCATGGGGTCCGAGTGCTCATCGTGTTTTCCGGCATATCAGCAAGCTGTTAGTCGACTCTTCACGTGACCAGAGGGCTGGGCTTTTCTTTGGCCAACGAATCAGCATTGCTATTCAACGTGGCAATGCTGCTAGCGTTCTGGGCACTTTTTCCATTGACAGCGATGTGGATGAATTTTTTGATGCCCAGTGAGTTGTTTTTTCATACGCATTTGTACATGTTAGGTATTATTGTTAGTTTGTATATATATCTTTTAAGTTATTTCTATTGAATAAATTAAATACTGCCTACTCAATAGTAATTAGAAAAGAAAAACCCAAGGTAGATCGATGGCAATATGACTGATGGTGAGACCAAGGGTGCAATCGCACCCTGTCTCTAATCTTTGTTAATGTTGGGTGGTGTGGCGAGTTGCCGCCACTCTGCAGGTTGGGTGGGGTTGGTATCACGTCGCGTGTGTGTCTCGCTTTAATTTGTCAGACAGACGTGAGTGGCCGGCTTTACGCGAGGTATAGACAATTTAAAATGCAACAATCGACGTCACGTCAGTTTGACGTCAGTGTGTGTGTCTAACGCCGCGAGGCACAGCGCGCATCTCACCGCAGACTAATGTCTTAAAATAATATCGTCCCCGCAAATACGCTAAAATCCCGAGTAAATCCCGTAAACGTTGGGGATCCTCCGGGAATAATAAATAACCCATATTTACCGCGTCCGTTAACTACTGAACAAGCATAATCAGGAGTGTTGGTGTGAAGAGAACGAGTGGCCACTCGACAATTCGACGTGCAACCATCGAGAACAGCCCGGAAAGTAAGGTACCACTTGTTTTACAAATTGTGAGTAGGGCCACATTCGCCGACTGCTGCCGACCACTCCTAACTTGAAGTTATACAGACAAATATAGGCAATTTTGGGCCAGCATTCCCTCCAAGTGCTTGGTCGTACTTCTGTTCTACATCCGCAGAGACCCACGGCTATTTACACGCTTGGGCAACTCCATTAGATGGTCCTTTCGAGCCTGGATAGGCATCAGTAAAATTCAGTACAAATTAAGTACAAGTCATTACGGTAGGCACATAACTTTATTAGTGCCCCAAAATGGCGTCCCGCAAGCAAGAAGCTAAATTGGCTCAGCTTACCGCTAAAAAACAAATGATTTTCGAGCGAGTTAATCGCATATATAATGATTCCAGAAACATCTCGAACTATGATTCACGTTCAAATGAGACATTCTTAGCGCAGTCAGAAACAATTACTGAGCAATATAACAAATTTGAGGAAATAGTAGAACAAATGGATGAATTGCAATTCGAAATTGACCAAACCGCACCAGACTATTCGAGTCTATATTCTATTGAAGACTTATATTCTAATATTAAATATAAACGTAATCTCATACTTTCGAAAAACGAAACATCGGAACACAAAGTGGGTACTCGGATAAAATTACCGCCCATAGATTTGCCAACGTTTGATGGTAAAGCGGAAAATTGGCCCATATTTTATGAAATGTTTCGAAGCAATGTTCATTTAAATACCGATCTGGTTGACTCGCAGCGTGTCCAGTACTTGATCAGTAAATTGACTCATGATGCCTTGAAGCTGACCGCGGGCATTGTTCCTACAGGTGATACATACAACGTTATGTGGAACAGTCTCGTAAAAAGGTATCAAGATAAGCGTAGTTTAGGGATTCATTATCTCAATAATATACTGGACATTAAACAATGCGCCGGAAATGCCGCGAGCCTCAATACTTTTGTGGAACGATATTCAGCGTCCGTCGCAGCCTTGAAGCAGTTAGACATTCCAGACTTACTGGATTTTGTTTTATTACACTGTGGTTTAAGAAAGGTTGACGCGCAAACTGTCTTACAGTTTGAATCACGTGTGAGTGAAAAAGAATTACCTTCCTATGCGGAGTTTATAACATTCATGCAAGCATATGTTAAGGTACTACAACGCTCATACGGTAATAATTTACAGACGGAACCGCGCGCTAAGTCTAGTTCAGTTAATCATCAAACAAAAAATAATACCGCTAAGTCATTCGTATCGCGTAATGAACCGGTTTCGAATGGCAAATGTACGTTGTGCGATAAGGATGACGTACGACATCAGCTGTTCTATTGCCCGCTGTTTAAAAATATTAGAACACCGCTTGCACGTTTTGAATTTATAAAAGCAAAACGTGGCTGTATAAACTGTTTAAGTCTATCCCATTCTTTGGTTAAATGTAAGTCACGTAACGTTTGTAAAATTTGTAAGAAGAACCACCATTCTCTCTTACATTTCCGAGAAAAACATGAGTCATTATCGCCCGAGCCGCAAGCGCCTACTAAGGATACATCTGTTTCGCTCACTACAGCTGTTAAAACTGGGTCAACCATTTTGCTAGCGACCGCGCAGTTATATGCATAAGCGACATCAGAGATAAGGAGGTGGTTCGGTGCCTACTAGATAACGGATCGCAAAATAATTTAATTACTGTGGACTGTTGTAAACGTTTGAACTTACCCATAATTAAATTACGCAATTCATTTTTACAAGGTGTTGGAATGTCATCGAAACCAATACACGGTTTTATTCATCTCAACATAGAATCTCGGTTTGACCCTCATACGAAGTTTTCGATACAAGCGTTAGTTGTTGATTGTATTACAGATAGACTTCCCGCGAAATTAATTAGATTACATAACAATGATAACATGTCATACTTAAGTAACTTGCAGCTCGCTGATCCGCTTTGGAACGTGCCGGGCACGGTAGACGTCGTGCTTGGAGCACAATTGTTCCCCTTTATTTACCTGGGAGACAGGGTCGAAACAGGTACCCGCGCACCCCCTGCTGTACTGACTAGCTTCGGTTATGTACTTATGGGTGATATTGATTGTTGTAGTAGTGATGTGACACACATTACATCTTCGTTTACCGCGCAGGCCGACATTGAAGTCGAGTCAAATTTATATAAGTTTTTTGAGCTAGAGGAAATTCCACCCGCCGCCACCACCGCGCCGCGCCGCGCCGCGCCGCGCCGCGTTCCGTTATTAGTCCGCACGAATTAGAGTGTGAAAATAATTTTAATTCTTCAGTCTTATTTGAAGACGGCAGATACTTTGTCGATCTGCCTTTTGCGCGCTCACCCGGCGGGCTAGGTAGCTCGCACGGTTACGCCCCTGGGCGCTCACTTGCGCTTGAGCGTAAGTTTGCGTTGGTGACCCTACGCGAGAATTATAATAAAACTATCGCGGATTATATAACTCACTCGAGGTTGTCGCTCAATGACATTTTGCATGTCGGACCTAATTTGCAAGCAGACTTGTTTTTGTTATTACTCGATTTTCGTACATTCCCTGTCGCGATGACAGCGGATATAAAACAAATGTTCTTGCGTATCGGTGTAAGAGAGCACCACCGCAAATATTTACGAATCTTGTATCGTTTTAGCAAAGGTGAGCCTATTCGCACCTTTCATTTTAACCGCGTTCCCTTCGGACTAAAACCTAGTCCTTATTTAGCGATGCGCACATTGCGTAACTTGGCGTGTGAGCAAAGCGACCGCTTTCCTGAGGCTTCTAAATTGGTAGAAACTCAGTTTTACATGGACGACTACGTCTACTCTGTTTCGGACGAACAGACAGCTATGCGTCTATCCCGCGATTTAATTGATTTAATGAAGGTAGGTTCCTTTGACTTAGTCAAATGGGCTACCAATTCACCCGCTTTATTAGAGATTCTCCCAGAGTCTCACCGCTTACCAGTTAATTTTTCTGGCATGGATAATGATGTCCATAATTTCAAAATCCTTGGATTAACCTGGGAACCCGCTGATGATTATTTTTCTTTGACAACAATCGCCGCTTTACTTCTGTCTAAACTTGTTCGCGTAGTCAAGGAAAAACTTTCCGCTCGTGTACCCATTGCAGGTGTCCACGCTTTCTCGGACTCCACCATAGCTCTCTCGTGGATCCACTCATCTCCCCATAGATGGTCTATTTTGGTCAGCAACCGCATTGCTGAAATACAGGAAAACTTACCTGCCGCTTGTTTCCGTCACGTGTCCGGGAAAGAGAATCCTAGCGATTGTCTGTCTCGCGGCATGCTGCCGTCGGATTTAATAAGACACTCGTTGTGGTGGAACGGCCCCACATGGCTCCATCAGCCCATGAGCGAGTGGCCTTTAAAGTTCGCTCCTGCTCAATGTGAAACATTGCCGGAGTTTAAATCAAAGGTTTTTCTTGTAGAAACTTCGAATACTGAACCGCGTATTTTAGATACTATAGCTGACCGTGTTTGCTCATGGAATAAATTGTTACGTGTATTTATGTACATTCTTAAATTTACAAACAGACTACATAGTCATAGTTCTGTTGAAAACATTCAAACCGCCGAAAATTTCATTGTTCGATTAGTTCAAAGTTTACATTTTGCGAGCGATTTAAATTTAATTAAAGCAGGTGAACTTCCAGCTAAGAAGTTGCGCTGTTTATCTGTCTTCATTGATAGCTTCGGAATCTTACGTATTGGGGGCAGATTGTCTAAATCTGACTTACCGTATGAAGCCAAGCATCCCGCGCTTTTACCTAAACGCGACCGCGTAGTCGATCTAATTATCGATCACTATCACAATACGTACTGCCATACGGGCCCAGGGTTATTGATGTCCATTATAAGGCAGCGGTTTTGGATATTGGATGGCCGAACGGTTATACGTTCTCGTTGTCGGAAATGTAATACTTGTTTCCGTCTAAATCCTAAGCATCCAGTACCCAAAATGGCTGAACTTCCTGGATACCGCGTCCGTGATGCTAAAGCCTTTGTACACACCGGTGTAGATTTCGCCGGGCCGCTTGCTTATATACCTATTCGACGTAGAGGTCAACGTTCGCAGAAACTTTACTTATGTTTGTTCGTATGCATGGTGACTAAAGCCATACATATCGAGCTTGTTTCGGATCTCACATCTGAGGCTTTCCTATCCGCATTTAAGAGATTCATTTCTCGCCGCGGTCCAGTGTCTGTTATGTACTCAGACAATGGTACCAATTTTGTTGGCGCTAAGGCGCAATTGGATGATATTTATTCTTTTTTATTAAATTCAACTGTTCAAACGGATATTAAAAATGAGCTTCTTAAATCACGCATCGAGTGGACAAGAATACCGCCGCGAGCTCCACACTTCGGAGGTATTTGGGAGTCGAATATTAAGAGTGTTAAAACTCACTTGTTTAGAGTCGTAGGTAAACAACTTCTCACTTACGAGGAACTCTCGACCGTATTGGTGCAAATTGAGTGCCTTTTGAACTCTCGACCACTTAGTGTCATTTCGTCAGACCCACATCCGGAGGTACTCACGCCCGCGCATTTTTTAATGTCCAGTCCACTCACGTATTTGCCTTCTTCTGAATTGGCAGAAGAAAACATAAACCTAAACAACCGCAAAAGGCTCTTGGATCAGCTTGTGTTATCCTACTGGAATAAATGGCGAATTGAGTACTTGCACACGCTGCAAGTTCGCCAGAAGTGGTGAACTCCCGATCGCCCTATAGAGATAGGTACTGTCGTTCTCTTGGGTCAAGATAACGTACCTCCATTGATTTGGCCATTAGGTATCATAGAGGAAGTTTTTCCGGGATCGGATGGTGTAATTCGAGTCGCTTCAATAAAAACCGCGTCAGGCACGTATAAACGTTCTGTCACTAAGTTGTATCCTTTGCCAACTCAATAGATTATTATTACTACGTAATTTAGTTTAATTTAGTTTAGGGTTCATATTATACGTTCCAATGGTACGCCATTACATAGTTGTAATTTAGTTTATTCGACTTACCATAGTCAAGTCGAACCGCAATTCATTCTTAGGACACTGATAATTATTTTTCCCGAGCATTATATCAATGCGATGGTGTTTCGGACTGCTGCTTGGATTTCCCTCAAAGCTCTTCAACAAGTTAATGCTTACATATCATCACCGCTTCTTGAACCTCACTCGCTCCGCATAGATTAGCAGCTTTTGAAAGCTCCTGGACCTTTCAAGGCGGGGAGCATGGTGTGGCGAGTTGCCGCCACTCTGCAGGTTGGGTGGGGTTGGTATCACGTCGCGTGTGTGTCTCGCTTTAATTTGTCAGACAGACGTGAGTGGCCGGCTTTACGCGAGGTATAGACAATTTAAAATGCAACAATCGACGTCACGTCAGTTTGACGTCAGTGTGTGTGTCTAACGCCGCGAGGCACAGCGCGCATCTCACCGCAGACTAATGTCTTAAAATAATATCGTCCCCGCAAATACGCTAAAATCCCGAGTAAATCCCGTAAACGTTGGGGATCCTCCGGGAATAATAAATAACCCATATTTACCGCGTCCGTTAACTACTGAACAAGCATAATCAGGAGTGTTGGTGTGAAGAGAACGAGTGGCCACTCGACAATTCGACGTGCAACCATCGAGAACAGCCCGGAAAGTAAGGTACCACTTGTTTTACAAATTGTGAGTAGGGCCACATTCGCCGACTGCTGCCGACCACTCCTAACTTGAAGTTATACAGACAAATATAGGCAATTTTGGGCCAGCATTCCCTCCAAGTGCTTGGTCGTACTTCTGTTCTACATCCGCAGAGACCCACGGCTATTTACACGCTTGGGCAACTCCATTGGGAGTTAACAAAGATTAATTAGAAGATACCTATGACTCAGATATTAATAATATACTATTATTGTTAATACATTTATTTCAGATTAAAATATCCATACAAGATCATTACATTTAAATTAAAAAAAAAAAAACTCAGAAACACAAACAAATCACATACTGACGATAATGTGATATAAGTATGTAATCTTTGAAAGAAAACTGTTCATATGGGTAGAAGCAGTATTTAATATATGATCACGAATTTCCGTTACAGCCTGTATAACGAAGAATAGTGCTGAGGAAGGATTTTTGAAAATTCAATCTCAGGGGTAAAAAAATAGGCATGAAGTGTGTATGGAGATCATCATATTTGCCGTTGGCAAAACCCATCACGCGTACGTCTTGTGGTACTTTTTGATGTGTGACATCTTTCCTCTCGCTTTCCTGCAATCTGTGGGAGTGATTTCGAGAAATGGGACGGAAGTGTGTAACAGGAAGCCGGGGAAGCGCGCGCTATTTGATTTGACAATTGAGCGCGCGCGGTGGTAGAGTGGTCCGTCAGATGGTAGAGCGCGAACACGATAAGTCTGCGCGCGGTCAAAATTGGAACTAAACGTTTTAATTGTATTTTTCAAGATAGAATTTTAATGTTGCTTATTACCAAGGTGAGTTGTCAAATGTTACACATTATAATTATGCGACTACTATATGTATAGCTCACTCGTTTTTTAGGGTTCCGTACCCGAAGGGTTCAAACGGAGTCATTATATGGTCACTCACGTGTCCGTCTGTCTGACTGTCCGTCCGTTATCTGTCACAAAATTTTGTTACGAAGAATTTTTTAACTTCCCATTGACCTATCAACTTGAAATTTGGTTTATTATTACGTATACTTTACTAATAAATACCAATATTTGGTACGGAACCCTTAATGTGCGAAATCCGACACGCATTTGGCCATTTTTTTTTCTCTAAGTACATTTGGGTTGTGTCTGTGTCGAATAAATGTTCTTCTATTCTATTCACTATCGAATATGATCTTTTTGCCAGTTCAAATAAGCGCTTCTAAATTGCCTGTAGCAAGTTCTCTCGATAGTGTACCTTTTATTTTACTGAAGAATACGTAGGTAATCAATATTTCGTCTAGCCCTACTGAAACGGTAACTCTATTTAGAAAATTTAATCAAATATAGCTAGCTAGCTTTTAGCACAGACTTCACAGATCACGTCCGGGACTTTAGAATTCGATTTCGATTTATTATGTTACGTTTCGTGTTTCAATTTTTAGAATAATCCGATCCATATTTATTTGAAGATATCGAATAAAGAATAATAATAGAGCTACGATTATGTCTTGGATACATTATAGTGTCTATGTTTCAAATATTTCTTAGGAGTGTAGAAAATCATTCTCAGTGTTCGACTCGTGTCTTATATTTTAAGGGGTCGACTTTTTTACCGCTCATCTTAAGGCGCAGTTATAAGACTTTTAATGGTTTTTAATTGAACATCACGTCTAAACGACTAGTCTTATTTCTTTGAAAAAAATATATGTTTTTTAGACTATTTTCTTCGTAATTTGATCTGAGAATATTTGAAATTATATTTTTATAACATTGTGTAATTAATTTGTAAAGTTATGTCTAACGCGGATAAAAAATTGAGAATTACGCAAAAACTATAAAGCGTATTTTTATGAAACCTTCACCATTTTAAAGATCATTTAATTATTTATAATTTAGTGTCAGTGTTTTAGTTTAATACTTGTTGTTTTATGTGTAATAAATTAATAATGCATCTAATTTCGGACAGCGCTCCTTGGTAGGCGAGTCCTATTATTGGGTGGACATACGACGCGTTACGAGAGCTCAGCGCAGAACACGCAAGCTAACCACTCCAGGTCGTTGGCAGTTAATAGCGCCTTAACATTATCATTTCTCACAAAATCCTTCCATTTGGTTGGTATGTCGCTTTTGAGTGGTCTATTTTCGTTTTAGTCCAGCCCCACTTCTTTCAAAATCCCTTAGTTAAATACTAGGTAATCAACAATATCGTTATTACAATGTCTGAACGTGAAAGAATCCGAGTCTTCCACATTTCACTAGCAAAAGCAAGAGACATGTAGGTACATCTGCATAAATACAATTATGAGCACTTTCAAAACGTTTGCTCGATGAAAGTCAAGCTGGAGCCGTTTCTTTTCTTTATTACCAGCACTTTGGCTGACTTTACTGATCGGCAGAACTGTGGCATATATTACATACAGGGTCAAATAAAATAAAATGGAGAAACTCCGCAGACGTGATCATGGGTATCGGGATCAAAATACGATATCACGAAAACAATATTTGGAACATTTAGTTGTTTTTTGCAATCAGGTTTTTTTTTTTATCAAAACCCTTTGTTTTGTATCACACATGACCATGTAACAAAAAAAAAAAACTACCACACTTACCTAATGGCGGCCATCTTTTTGTTAGTGTTTTTTTCAAAATCTATAAAGGCTGTGCTACTTTCGGTTTTTTTTTTGTTCCTTCTGGAACAGGCTAAGGTCAGAGACCATGCTGCCTAGTCATCAGTAGTGTATTTTTATTTATGTTTTCCATTAGAATGCAGATGTAACACATACTAATGTTTCTTGCAGTATTTGGCAACAAATGTGTTGAGTCAGCCTTCTGGGCAAACTTCGCTGAGGTAGTCAATACTACAATAAAATTCTCAGCTCCATTTTACAGAGATCGCACCTGTTTCAATGATTCCACATAGAATAGAATAGAATACTCTTTATTATGTACACCATATAAGTTACAATAAAAATATGAAGAAAAAACATCACATATCACACATACACACACACACACACACACAGCATTGTGCAGTTAGACACTTGAGACACAAAAGTACACCAATTTTACATCACAATATCCACTAGGAATCAATAAGCGAATAATTAAAACAGCCACTGAACTTCAGTCGAGAAATCCCGCCAAAAAACCTGTCAAGACCAATCTAATCATACGAGGTGCATTCAATAAGTACCTAGCCTCATCGCCAGAGGGCGCTGTAGTTTCAAAAGAGTTTTACCGCAGTGTAGCACATTCTTTTTTAATTCTTTTTTCAAATTTTCATTCCAATCCCTTCATTTGTTTTAATTTGACAACTTATGGAAGCGAACGTGTCGATCGGTTTTACAAAAATGGAAAAAGAGCAATATCGTTCGGTGATTCGATTCCTATTTTTGGAAGGGAAAACGCGCATCGAAATCAAAGAGCGCTTGGATGCTGTGTACGGTGACTCTTCTCCATCGATGGCCACCGTCAAGAATTGGTACAACGAGTTTGCACGTGGCCGTACGTCGGTTTTTGATGAACCACGTCCAGGTGCACCGAAAACAGCTGCTACGGAGGAAAACATTAAAAAAATCCATGATCTCGTATTGGCAGATCGCCGATTGAAGGTTCGGGAGCTAGCTGAGACTGTAGGCATTTCAGAAGGAACAGTGCATCATATTCTTCACGAGGAACTCGGCATGAGAAAGCTGTCGGCGCGATGGGTGCCGCGTTTACTCACACCAGAAAACAAGCGCAACCGTGAGACCACATCGGAGACGTGTTTGGCGCTGTTTAAGCGGAATCCAGCGGAGTTTTTGCGTCGTTTTGTGACCGTCGATGAAACCTGGATCCACTGGTACACACCAGAGACCAAGGAGCAATCAAAACAATGGATCCAGACCGGGGAACGTGCTCCAAAGAAGGCGAAAACTGTAAAATCAGCCGGAAAAGTTATGGCCACCGTTTTCTGGGATTCACAAGGTGTGATCTACATCGATTACCTCGAGAAGGGTAAAACAATTACAGGGCTTTACTATGCCGATTTATTGGGCCGATTCGACGCCGAATTAAAGAAAAAACGACCCCATCTGGCGAAGAAAAAAGTGCTGTTTCACCACGACAACGCACCGGTTCACACGTCTGCCGTTGCCATGGCCAAATTGGTCGAATTACGCTACGAATTGCTGCCCCATCCACCGTATTCTCCAGATTTGGCCCCTTGTGACTTCTTTCTGTTTCCTAATCTGAAAAAATCACTCGCCGGGAATAGATATGGATCGAATGAGGAGGTTATCGCCGCCACGGAGGCCTATTTTGCAGAGTTTGACAAAAACTATTTTTCGGACGGGTTAAAAAAGTTGGAGCATCGCTGGGCTAAGTGTATCGAACTAAAAGGAGACTATGTTGAAAAATAAATTGCCACTTTTCCAAAATTTTCGTTTACTTTTTGTAGGCTAAGTATTTATTGAATGACCCTCGTACCTCATTTGTTGAAATCCACCGAGCCGTTTACGCTAAAGGGTTAATGGCCGATGGTAGTGTACCCGAAATTAATAATTTAAATGTTTTTGTTTCGCTTTAGCGTAAAGTATTAGTTATCAATACCTACACGCCTGCTCAGTTATGTCTGTTAATTTAATTTGACTTTGTTTACTGTGTTTGGGACAGTAGCAAGTATTTATATACCTAATTAAACTAAACAAAATTAATAATATAATAAATTGACAAACGCTACATCTCACAGCAATTTTTAACCAGCACAGCTGCTCTTCTGATCTATTGAACTACAGAACAAGATTTATCTCAAAGTTATCGCAGTACGAAGGTTCAAACTACAAGTGTGTAATTAAGATCTTGTTCGTAATCCTAATTAATCCGGTATGATTACGACCATTGTGAGACAGTGTGGACGTACTTGTAATTGTCGTGTTCTTACTCAAGGATTTACGGCAAACTAAGCAGTAATTAATAGTTATAGACCCCCGTGTAGCTAAATAAACAGATTTTTTTTAAACTTTGATAGGCTTGCGCTTTATCACTCACTATCTCGCCTGATGGTAAGCGATGGTGTGTTCGACAATGGAGCACGCTTGCCGAGAAGTAACCTATTCACTCATATCTTAAACAGGTTGTAGCTATCAGAAAACACAGACTTCAGCAGCAATTCCACTCCTCGAGTAGATGGCGACGGTATTACAATTAATAAAAACAATGGCCATACTCATCCATCATTCAATCTACCTAGCCTTTTCCCGACTATCTTGGGGTCGGCTTCCAGTCTAACCGGATGCAGCTGAATACCAGTACTTTACATGGAGCGACTGCCTATCTGACTTCCACGACCCAGTTACTGAGCAATACGATACCTTGGTAAGACTGGTTGTCCGGCTTTTGGGCTTCTGACGACCCGTAACGACTGTCAAAGATGCACGATTGACAGCCGGGACCAACGGCTTAACGTGCTTTCCGAGGCACGGAAGAGTCTCGCATGTAAAGATGGTCACCCATCCATGGACCAACCCCGGCAAGCGTAGAATAACCTGTGAATCGATCCGTGCGGCTGTTATTACTTTAGCCACGAGCTCCTCCATCATTACGAACAACTTTGACTAGGACCACACTGAAATCACAAAAGAAATATCAACAGCTTACATGTTTTCGAGCTAAACAAACTTAAATGTTTGGGGCAGTTTTATTTTTTTCGCGATTTAAATGTTGGTCCCATAATAAAAGTTGTTCATAATGTATTGCCAGTGTTTCTAATATTGCCGTATTGTTATTTCCACATTGTATCAAACTCAAAGCATTTATTTCAATTATTTTAAACGACTGACAGTATCAGGGATAATATAAGGAATTAAAGGAGGCTTTTGATCAGCCGTGGGATACTAGGGGCTAGCTATAAACCAACCAACAGGCACTTTTGTATTGCCAGGACCACATAACATATCACATGTTTTCCTCGAAAGGTTTGGTGGAAAAGGTTTCACCCACGTTTCGCCCGTTCAGCAGTGTACCTTAACCGGGAAATTGAGCCAGGCTAAAGACAGTCTATTAATAAATTAATATTGTTCTAAAGATATAACTCAGTCCGACTTACAAATAGAACGAAACTGTAATAAGTATCGATTATATTTCTCTTGATGCATTAGTGACGTCAGAACTTCCACCTGATTGGCCACGAGTGTTCTCCTCGACTGGATTCGTTAACCTGCATCTAAGTTAATTTGCACTTGGCTCTAATATAACGGTAGTGTCATTCGGTGAATTACGCGCCTTCCGAATTACAGTGTCCGTGGCCAGTATAAGTTAACAAACGGCTAATTTAAGAACTATATTGAAATATACCGAATTCGTATCGCCTCGGACATTTGTCTTTGGGTAGTATAATATACCGTTTCTCTGTTCTGTTGAAGGCAGCTGTTGTATTGGTTACTTTCTTGATAATCAAATTATCATCATCTCGAAAACATAATGCTGCTAGCATTGAACTTGTTCGGATCAGTCAGTAATAGGGTCAATAAAATATTGGATCACATCTATAGGCTGGTGTTGATCACCACATAATATAGCCGAATTTAAATGCTTCAATGAGACATGTTCATGAGACATTTCAACTTTGCCTTCAGGATGATGACTCTTTTCCGGTCGGCGTGACCACACAACATAATTTGGGTCAACAGTTTAACCCACCACAACACACACAACTCTCCCTAACCTTTTCAGAGTACCTACTAGTGTAATGTTATGTTAAGTTAAAAATCTCATATATCACTACCAAAGCCCAAGGTTTAAATATAATACCGTAAATTTACCTTTATGATCTGTGATTTGCAGAGATGGCTGTAGCAATGTCTCCTCTGTATTACACGCACTTTAAATTTTACATACCCATAAATATTGAACGAATGCTAAAATTACACTGCCTTCACATGAAAACCTTCCTTATCATTACGTCACTGGCAACATGAAAACACTTTTATGTGACTATATACAAACACTCCTACATAGTCACAGTATTACGCTATTCCTCGCTATTTAAATACGCATATATTTGGAATAATTCATATCTGGCAGGGAACCTTATATTCTTTTATTTTATTTCATTTTATTTGCATCTGTATTCTGGAATTGTCATTCTAGTTTGTATGATACAGAAATATATGACGAGTTTGAGTAGAAGTGGTACGTGTGTCATTTGTTACAATGAGTACACCTGACTTTTTCACTTTGGAAGTGTTCTAAGACGCCATAGGATAAGTTGAAGTGAATCAAATTATCACCAACTCACACCAGTAATTAGCGTCATATTAGTAGTTTCGCAAGAAAATCCTTTTTTGTCCCAGCTACGGGTATTTTATGGTCTGTCATTCAAAATTAAAAGCTAGCTATCCATTCCTGCTTCCCATATTACTCGAGGTCTCCGCAACACGCTTTTGTTCTCCTCTCTCTCCGTCAACCGCCGCGCTATCATTCGCTATCATTTACTCCTTTTATCTTATCATACCGTTCCTTACATTAGACCATCATCATCATCTCTTCTTTAGTCTTTCAATAGCTAGTTACAGTGGTGATACAAAATAGTTTGTCAAATTCCTTTTCTACGATTGCATGTTAATTACTTAATTCTTCAGTTCAGTTATAAAGGCGATCCGTTGCCTGTAACTATTGTGTTTCACATATCTGTCTTTACGATAACGATAACACAATCTTCATTAATATTTTAAACGTTGTAAAGTAATTTTTTCTTCCACCGGCTAGCGTCAGAGATATTTTATGGCATGAGACCCTTGTTTACCAATCCTCGGGTATACTGCGCACGTGGTTTGTATGTAGTAAATAAGAGTCCTTTGAATTTGGTCTTCACATTTATCACATTTATTGCTAACACTGCATCACACCAGATAGCACTCAGTACACAGAAAATTGTATGTTGAACTTACAATTTACGATGAATCACTTTTACCCTATCCTTCGAAGATCGAAGATTAAAGGTCCAGTGGTGAGATCCTCAAGCAGTATCTAAGCCGTGGTCATCTAACCTTAGTTATCTCTGGACACGTGGATGTTTGTGTTCGGAACCCTTTGCTAAGACCGCATTGTTCCTCCAAAACGTAGTGAAATCTATGATCCGACCATTTTATAAAGTTTTTCCATATTATCAATTAAATCTAACGTAGGAACCCTGCCGACAAGAAAACATTCCGGTAAGACTCATAACTGCCATGCTTATGACTTAGCGTCAGTACAGAAAATCCCAAGAAAAGTACTTACATTCTTATGCTTACAGCATTTGAACTTGACTCTGGTCGCTTTCACACCTCGAGACATCATTAGGTGCTTTTAAGAAGTCTTTTTCCAATAAATAAAATCTAATAGACAGACTCTATTCTATTCTATTTTTCTCTTTGGCAATCGTGCCGATGTCGACAATTCTGCCAATGTCAGATGTGCTATGAGAAAACGTGTGCATGGAGAGGAGAGAAAAAAAGGAATATAAATTAAAAAATGTGATAGAACTCTATTTGCTAAATGACTCGTTGCAGATCAAGTTGGAGAAAAAAACGTCAAACGACAATCTGTCAACTCGCAAAATAACGCTCCATTCCACGAATCTAAATTTATTCTATTTTTAAGTGTTACAACGTTGCATTTGTATTCATCAGCATTCATATTATTATGTCGACTCCATATAACTCTAGGTTATGGTCAATATATTCAGATTATGCTGAGAGAAACGTCGACTCTAATAAACAGATAAATGACCACTAAAATTCGTCTGGTAGCATTTGCCTAGTCTTGATGTTTATACATAAGGAGTGACCTTAAATGTGCAGATGTGATTTTTTTATGATCACGTTTCTTAACGTTTTAATTAATAAAGTTTCTTTTATTAATTTTTATTTCTCACAGAGGTATTTTTAGTAATTGTCCTTGAGTTCAGTTTTAGATGCAATGTTTTTTATTCAATCAGCGACGTGTATTAGTCAGTTGTGCCTTTTTTATTATATGAGGTGGATTTTTGCCAACCGAGCATTATGTTCTTCATTTAGATCATCACTTATTCATCATGTTTTAAAATGCTGAAAAAGTGAACTATCGGAATAAATAACATAAGATAAGAAAAATGCATTCATGCATATTAATAGCAATACTGAAATAGGTGAATATAAAAACTGAAATATCTCTACTACCGAAAGAGTCATACAGAGTCGGCTCCATAATATAAACTTTAAATGCGTGGGCGTTTATTTATGAGCAGTAGGTAATAGCTAAAAAGATTCGAATGTTTCCTGTAAGTCTCGCTGTAAATACAGTAATTGAAACTTTTAAACAAAATGAAGACCTTTCTCCTGACACTACTAACTAATTGCAAAATGATGCGTCTGGTATCACAGATACCTGAGAACCTCACACAATGAGTGCTGGTAACAAACGGTAAGATAATGCATACTTGTTTGCTCAACGTTACGGAGAAGTTGCAAATGGAATGCTCATGTACATAGGTATAGGCAAATGTACGAAAGATGACCGAAATATAAGTGTACTCTCTCGTACTCATACATTGCAAGCAATCAGAAAAGGAGAGTTTTAAGTAGGTAAAGTCACAGTATGAATCAATGAATTTAGTCTGTCTAAGTCCACTTCTAAAGAAAACCCTGTCTCAGAGTTGCGTGGCTGTGCCTGACTGCTAAAACCACATGTTTCCGCCTTCGGCATTTTCCAGTGATACCCTAACGATTATATTCTAAGCTCATTCTACGAGCTCTTCTCAGGTAGTCGATCGCAATCTATAAAGAGCTGGTCCAGAAATCGGTTACGTGTTTTTTTTTTTATTTTGACCTACGACCGTTGGCATTCCATTTGCTCATTCGTCTGTGGTTAACCCCGACTATTGTTATTTTTGTGCACTTTGCGCAAAACGGGAATTGAATTACTGCCTGGTATAGTTAGCTGAATTTTATTTTAATGCCAAGGTGTCCTGAATGACATTTGCAAGGTTGTGGATGCCAATTGTTGCGTCAACACACACGTTGAAATTGTACGGAAAACAATGAAAGTGAATGTAATAATATGTAGGTACGTAGTTGTATTCATTAAATAATTTCATTGGAGTTTCTGTTTTTATGTATTTCTTTACTTATTCGATAGACTTCTTATTCGTGTCGCTGGCACTACAGTGCTTTTAATTTTTTCTGGCCCAAAACGTTCACTTCCACAGCGTCATCGGTGGCAGCGCAACGGTCACTTATACTGCATGTTTACTTATTCTATAGTAGGTACTATTTGTATTAGTAGTTTGATGTATAGTGTAGCAAGTATACGCTTATGACACTAATTGACACCGCGCTGCATAACTCAACAGCGACACACTTGGCTTCTTTCACATCCTGAATTAACAGCAGAACTTCGTTAAAATGTTCATAATAGAGCAATAAATAAGATTACAGCCGACCGGAGCGAACAGACCGGTTGCTATTACACAAAAATTAAATTATCGGCAAATTCTGTAGCGATCCACGCGGCTTTGTAGATATAGTCACCTATTTACGTCTATCTTGATAATAGCGGTCATATCCTTCGATTTTTTCGTCTTTACGTCTATTTGCGGAGCACCTTTGTGCTCTTCTATCTGTATTTGCTCATTTTTCTGTTGTAATTGTTTTTGTGTGTGCATAAATAAATAAATAAATAACACAGGATATACTATACTATCCTAACTATGTTGGGGTTGACTTACAATCTAACCGGCTGGAATTCAGTAACTGGGAAACACGATACCCCTTAACAAAACTGGTGATATTTTCTGGGTTACGAATATCCGTAACACTGTCAAAGATACGTAGGGGTAGTAGGTAGGTAGGTAGTAGGGGGTTTTGGGTAGGGGGTTTCCCTGTTCTCTTCGTAGACCACACACTGTCAGATATTGATATATTTAGCAAACAGAAGAATTGTAGGATCGGTGCCAAGCAGTCAGAAAGGAAACAATAGAGTCAAGTTTAAATGAATTTCTTATATCGCAACTTGATCAAGACTGTATAAATCGGCGGGTGATCAGGCTTGAACAATGGACAATGCGCGATGTACCAACATTATCATGTGTGTTCGTTATAGACGCTAATGTAACTACTACGGCGAAGGAAAAGAACGAGAATTTGAACTGTCCAAGTATTGTTATTGTAGTGTTTCCTGCGGATTGGCCACCCAGTCTTTTGGATATTAGAGAAGTTATGGCATTTTGGGTACTAGAGAGCTTTATATGAAGACCTACAAAGTAAAGGGTAAATCTTCAAGAGACGCATATTATTATTTATGATAACGAATAGATTGTTAGTGCATTACATGATATAAGTTTTTTTGGTACTCTAGTCACTATTATGCTCCTTTGCTAAATTACTAGTATCTTACCGACTGTAGGCAAAAAATCTCACCCGTATTTTTGTACACCAATACTTATTTGTCGTTTGGTGTACTTAGTTGTCCGGCAGAGGGAATATGCTTTAACATAAATTAGAATTTTTAAAGACTGACTATGTAAATATTTATATTAACCTTATCTTAGTGACGGGGCTTACAAGTGTTGAACCTGCTTGTTGATTATTTTGTTACATCACCTGCTGAGAGACGTTGTCCAGCTTATGATATAATATGGTCCTTCATCAATATCGCTATATCATAACAAACAGTTATTTTTTGTAACGAATGATGAGAGCATTAGGTACTTAATACTAGTGATCGCCCGGTGATCGAAATTAGACCATTAAGGTTTTATTGTCAAAGACCACAAACATGGCATGGCGTAATATGTGACATGACTGCGAAGCATAAACAAAAGACACAAAAGAGTATATACGTGTCAAAGGCATGGTAGTGTGTGTAATTTTTTTTTGTATATCTAATGCATATTTTATAAAGAAAATAGCTTTCTGCACTCCTTCTTTTTAGATAAACTTAAATTGTGCCAAATTTCATTATCCTCAGTCCGTGTAATTTTCGTAAAAAGGTGTTCCTTCACGTAATATACAATAGCTAAGAGTTATCTACCAAATTATCCAGTAGGTAATAGTGTTTTATTTGGCACTGTGCAATTATTGAGCTCCTTTGCTACCTTATGTCTAACTGATCGTATAGGCGAAACATTTTATGAAACTTATTAGACACCAAAACTACCAATAGGTAGTTTCCAGTTAAGTGTTGTTTTAGGGATCAGGGAACATAGGGAACCCGCAGGATGAGAGAAGCTCAGGACAGGTCGATGTGGTGTTCCTTTTCTTGGAAGAAGCCTTTATGTCCTGTAGTGAACGTGTTTCAACGCAAATGGTGATTCAAATACGGAATAACCTAAACTTACGAGTACATTTTGATATACCTTTGCGACAGTGCTATTTTTTTTCGGGTGTAAAATCGTCAAATAACTTCTCCTGTGTTCCTTCAGTTGCCTGTGCCTGGGCCCACGGGGACTCAGGGACAGAGCTACAAGTGAATTGTTTAACTTACTTGTTGTTTATTTTGTACCATCACCTGCCGAGAGACGTTACCCAGCTTATGATTTAACATGTTCCTACTTCAATAAAGCCAGGACCGTCAGCATAACAAACAGTTCCTACTAAATTACCTCACGAAAAGTAAACTTAAATATATTCAGTGACGTGAAGTTAATTTGCGTCAAAACAATAAGCCAGCCTGCGTCTGCGCACGTTATAAAAACTAACCAACGTGTTTACTTTCACGACGCAAACGCCACAAATGACTTCCACAGTTTGCTTGTTCAGCTGGCACATACGTCCGTCTCACTCTAACTTGAGACTTTTGAAGGGAGTGACAGGGATATAAAGAGTAGTTTATGACGATTTTTTATGGAAGGAATGTCTCGTTTTGCATTTCCGTAAACAAATAATGTAAACTGTTCCAGGTTTTTGTTTGGTAGCTTTGAAGTTTGTTGCTATGTTCAATGGAAGTTCAAAGAACATTTTGTAACAAGTGATGGAGATTCTAAAAATCCATGAGGAACTTAAGATATGGTAGATCTTGATAGTTCTTCAGATCAATAGAATATCCTGCCAGGGTCGCGGGACTTATCGAAAGAGAAGGAACTCAAATGTCTCGCTGATGGTGGCGCGTGTGTTGGGTCATTCGGTTCCCTTCAATATGGTTTATTTTTATTGTTTATGAATTGTATATTTAACATTGTTCTCATATAATAGAAGCAACAAGACATATGAAACCAGGATTTTTGTAATACATAACATGGTTTAAATGAGTGTCCATGGAGTTTCTTGCACGTTCTTCTCCATAGAGATCTACGCCTTGGAATGTGCAATGAGCTTCATCTTTCTGACTGACCGACTTATTGACAAATCAAAAGTGCCTGTAAGTAAATGGTTTATTTGAAACTTTAAATTTTGAATACGGCCCCCTCCCGCTCCGCCAATCAGTTATTTGATGATTTCAAACTCTATAAAAAAGGCAAATGGAAAATGAGTCCAGAACTTGATCTGAGTGATTAAACCAGATTTTCAAGACTTGTGAGTCCATGGCTACTTCCTACGGATTTGATAAGGTTTTAGCCTACTGAACAAATCTGTATCCGTATTTTTTGGTAGGTAGTTATATATGTATATGTAAAATAATGTTTTCTTTTTCCTGTAAAGATAAGAAGCTGAAATAAATTATGTTAATAACAAGTAACACGTCATTCTATTTAAAGTTACATTAATGAGGTGTTTAATACTTTCCTCTTCGCTACAATCGGCGCTACCAACATCCTTTTACGAACGGATGCCTATTAGAAATCTTGTTAAATTGGCTTTTTTTACCTGCCTAAACTCATAACTCATTAGGAATGATTCGTTACCTATGTCTATTATGCTATTATATACTACTTTAAACCTTTGGCTTTACCCACGTGCAACGTGTTTTATTTAAACTCTGAGGCAAGAGTACTACCAGGATTAAAAGTATTAGCTGGTGGTGGTGGTGGCATATGCCAGCGGCTTTGACCGCGTGTATTGTTAGTCCGAGGCAATGTGCTACCGGGATAATCAGTGTCTAACTACATCATTATACAGGGTGTAACGGAAAGGTGTGGTCATATTTTAAATACCGGTTCTGCCCATTGGTAATGAACAACTTTCGATACGAAAAAATAGGAAATTATAAAAAAATTGGACTTTCCATACAAAGTTATCATCAGCTGATCAATATTTGTATAGGAGGATTTTTTTTTTGGAGAATTTCCTCAGGTTTTCTCGAAGAAAGTTGTTCACATCGATGGGCAGATGCTGTTCTTAAAATATGATCACACCTTTCCGTTACACTCTGTATACCCTTATTCCGAATTTCATCTCTCAGATTCTTTCTTTATCTCTGAAAACTGTTCAGCCGTTGAGGTGTAATTAATTAATAAACGTCCAAACATACAGACGTTCATATTCACAACATGTATGTGTAGTAGGAAGCAGGATTTCCTTAATCACAGACGGTTAAGATAATCGTGAGAACAAATTGTAAGATCATGTTCCCATTAGTCGAAATTTACTCCAAAAAGACAACAAATATTCTATAAACCACCCACGGTCCAACGCCTATCCGTTAAGAGGACTTTCATATCCAAAAATAGAAATAACCGTACAATTTCCTTCCAATTCAATTTCTCTTACAAAGAAGGCTCTTCTAAAGATAAGATAGTAAAGAAACTCATTCTATTTGATCTTTAACAAACAGATTGTTCTGGACAGGGATTTCAATCGTGTGTTACTAAGATAAAGAATTCTTTAGGCACATATTCTTAATACATGTAGAGAACTTATATACAGAAAACTTTGAAGTAATTCAGATGGTAAAAAAAAAAACAAAAAATAATGACGAACGTAAACTATTTTAACTATGGGGCCATCACTGAAATCTTGAAAGAAAACAGTTGTTCTTTACAAAAGCTTGCAATTTGTACCTAGACATAAGAGATGAAACAGCTGATTTCAAAGTTGGTCTCATAGAACGATCGGTTCTAGTTCATGCATATAGCATATTAAGCATAATCAGCCGTATATTGTTCCCACTGCTGGGACTCAGGCTTCCTCTCTGGGAGACGGAATGGGCCGTAATCCACCACGCGGACACAGTGCGGGTTGGTGGATGTCTCATGTCTTCGAGTTCTTGGTTCTAGGACATGCCGGTTTCCTCACGATGTTTTCCTTCACCGTTTTGAGTGCACGTAAATGGATAGACTATACTTATTGTTAACGAAAAGTATAACACAGCCACACAAATAAGAATATTGTTTCAAAGTCAAACTAATATAGGCCTTGTAGATGACGGTAGATATAGAATAGAGAACGATCTAAGAGGATAAGGCATATAGTCGGTCACCACGCATGGCAGACTAATTGGTAATCGCAGGGAGATTTTATCAGCACACAATGGAGTTGTTCTAGTGCACTAGTAGATTTTGCAATGCTTACACCACCTATGATTTACAGAAAAAGGGTTTCGTATAAGGGCATTCCGGAAGTTTAGAGTTAGTCTTAGTGTTGTTATCTTGATTTGCACTTTAGTGATTCGATTTCAAAATCGAAAGGCTTAACGTTTACAAGTTACAACGAGGTTGAAATAAAGCTTATGTCATATTTCTTCATGTTTACCATCATTAACATCTTTGATGACCTGATCATCATCACCACGCTCTTGCTGCTGCTCTTCATCCCAATGTAAGTAATTGGAGTAATATAAAAATAAAAGATCGTTGCTAACAATCATCTTATATACAATATGTCTGGGTTCGGACTGTACAAACTTTAGGGAGTGATATTTTGCTCTATTTTATCACTAAAATCATTCTACAGGTGGGGTCTAAACCCAACGGCCTCTGAATGGCAGCCATTTTTGTATTTTGGTTGACTTTTTCGTAGCGTCCATACTAAAAGTAATGTAACTTTGGAATTTAATGTCCGATTATCGTAAAACAAAAACTTCCCATAACGGAAAAGTATTACCAATGAGATAAATAACTCAAATAATTTTAATAATTGCTGTATCATATTAAAATAAATGCTAAAAGATCAATTTTACGTCAAAATTAACATTGTTTTTTAGTTTTTCAAGGTTATTACAAAAAACACCCCTGAGAACTACCTCTTTTTACGCACGTGTTTTACAGATGGTAAGTTTACCTAAATAATGACACCAAAAACTTGATTCTATGACCACTGGTTTAAGAGATATTGTTGCTTGAATGCAGCCCTTCCGTGCGTAAGATATGAATGAGCGCACCATTCCATGGGGAAGCAGGTAAAAAAATGGTTTATTGCGTATTATTGAAGTGAGAACGGGACAAATGAATACAAAAGAACGGGGATGCGCGGGGGCGATGTGAATACAAAAGAATTAGTGTTCGTCAGATAAAACTCGACTAGTTTAATTTTTACCAGTCCGTTTCTTCTGGTTATTGTGACTACACATAATTTGCTCCTGTGCGTATTGTTCTTCACTTACAAGTGTCGTGAAGTTCTAATTATTCGTTATGGGAACTCGTGCTCGTGAACACTCTAGTAGACACATTGCTGATATGCATTTCGTTTACGGATTTTGCAATGGAAATGCAAGAGCTGCTGTGCGGGAGTATCAAAGACGATATCCGAATCGATCAATACCGAATCATCAGACATTCAGTGCAATTCACGCTAGATTAGCCGAATATGGAATAAGGAGGCCTCAAGGTGAACGTAACGCATCTGTACCTGTGCATAGTGAAGAAGCGGTGTTGCATTTAATCTTCAGTGATCCAAGACTCAGTATCCGTCGTATTTCAACGCGTTTAGGCATATCACGATGGACAGTCTGGAAGATTTTGAAGAAAGAAGGACTACATCCATATCATTTAAGACGTGTGCAGGATATAAGAGAGCCAGACAATGCTGCACGATCAGTATTCTGCTTGTGGGTAACTCAGAATATGCGACGTACACCAACATTTTTAAAACGCATAATGTGGACAGATGAGGCATCATTTACAAGAAGAGGAATTACAAATTTTATAAATCTACACTTGTGGATGGCTGAAAATCCACATGCTGTTAGACCTTCAACGTTTCAGCATGAATTTTCTGTAAATGTGTGGGCCGCTATGATCGATGATCAATTGATTGGCCCTATCGAACTCCCAAGAAATTTAAATGGCCCAAGATTTTTAGAGTTTCTGAACAATGAATTTTTTGAAGCGTTATTAGAATTACCATTGTCATATCGGCGACGCATGTGGCTTCAGTTAGATGGAGCTCCTCCACACTTTGCCCGAGCGGTAAGGGCACACCTAGACCAATATCATCCACAGTGGATTGGCCGCGGCGGTCCTGTAGCCTGGCCACCGCGTTCACCAGACTTAACGCCACTGGACTTTTATCTCTGGGGTTGGATGAAACAGAAAGTTTATTTTGAGCCAGTCAACACCAGAGAAGAGTTGCTGGAGCGTATTCGCGTTGCTGCTGCCGAAATTAAGGCTGATCCGAGCCAGTTGAGACGGTCAACACAGCAGGTAGCGATCCGGGCTACTGCGTGCCTTCAAAGTGGCGGGGGACATTTTGAACAATTATTGTAAATCTACTTTTGTTATTAAATAATTAACCTTTGTTATTTTGTTTATCTTTGCTAATCACTGTAAATATCTAAAGAAAAACCAAATCGTTGTGAATTCACTATCTACACAAGCCTATGTTCCAACATCAATATCTCTTAAACCAATTGTCATAGAACCGAGTTTTTGGTATCATTATTTAGGTAAACTTACCATCTGTAAGACACGTGCGTAAAAAGAGGTAGTTCTCAGGGGTGTTTTTTGTAATAACCTTGAAAAACTAAAAAACAATGTTAATTTTGACGTAAAATTGATCTTTTAGCATTTATTTTGATATGATACAGCAATTATTAAAATTATTTGAGTTATTTATCTCATTGGTAATACTTTTCCGTTATGGGAAGTTTTTGTTTTACGATAATCGGACATTAAATTCCAAAGTTACATTACTTTTAGTATGGACGCTACGAAAAAGTCAACCAAAATACAAAAATGGCTGCCATTCAGAGGCCGTTGGGTTTAGACCCCACCTGTAGAATGATTTTAGTGATAAAATAGAGCAAAATATCACTCCCTAAAGTTTGTACAGTCCGAACCCAGACATATTGTATATATATCTCAATTAGGTTCAGCTATATTATTACCTGAGCTTTTCCTTCCTTTTTAGCCATATCATCTCTATTACAATCGCTCTATCTTTACAATGTTTCCTTCTTACTGTCGTCATTAAAACTCTGATTTCATCATTATCATGTTACTGGCTTTGTCATATGTTACTTGAGGTCGGCGTAATACGTTTTCTTCCGTTCTCCCCTTCTTCACAAAACTCTAATTTACATACGTATAAAATTGAGCGATACTAACAAAATCTCTGCAGTTCCAATCCACTTTATTACTGCACTATCCAACACTCTCGAGGCCGTCCGTTCACTCGCTCTTTAAAATCCCGCGCTCCATATTGCACCACACGGTCTATACAATATACATAATACACGTATTATTTTTATTATATTGCTACTTTTAACATTTATTATGCCAATCCATGTATAATTAATCGTATTGGCCAATAAGGTTACGAAGATTATTCCGGTCTTGAACGGTACTCAGATATGAATAGATTTGAATTAAGTATTTTATGCAATCCGTCAGTTATATTGGAAACAATAATTAAGATAATTTCAGGAATAAAGACAATAGAGAATTGAGAAACACACATTAAGAAATATTGGTATCATGTAATGGATGGACTTATTGTTGGAAATAATTATTCAAATGAAACAAAACTGCAGAATCCACCTGTAATTTTGCAAATAACTGAGTTACTTTCATTGAATTAACGTTAAAATCAGCAGTCGTGCGTTGCGCTTAAAACAAAACAGAATGTTATAACCTGTGTAGAATTTAAACAAAAATATGTTATCCAATGTTATAGCTAATAGAAAAAGACAAAATAATTTATGGGCAAAACTACAAAATAAAAGACAACAATGCATGATAAATCATTTCTAGTGCACGTGTTTCAGAGTAACATCACATAGTGAGATAAAGACGCTTCGCTGGCCAATCTCGTCTGGCCAATCTTTGAAGCCATTATTGTAGATAGTAAGAGTATAGAAATATACTCAACACTGAAATTAGGTGATGTAATTCAATCGAGTTTATTAACTTTGTAAACTACAAATTTATCATTAGTTCCGTCAAGTTCAATTTTCTTCGTGTTTTGTCATAGAGTGTGATTCACCATCGTCTACATAGCCTTTACCCAACGTTGTTAGGGTCGGCTACCAGTCTAGCTGTATACTAGTATTTTACGTGAAGTGACCCATCTGACCTTCATAACTCAGATACTGGGTTACTGGAGTAGAATTTGCATATGATATTATCTTGCTAATTTCATTGTTAGTATTTTTAGCATCATTGGTTCCTTTATTGCCTTAAATAGGTGTTCGGTCGTGTAATTCGTTTCTAACGATATACGAGACAAAAAGTTTGTCTAGTTTTTTAATATGACCGCTATTAATATTTCTTTGTTTGCCACAACAGTGACCACACTTATAATTATTATGCGTAATTTTTTCATTGCTTTACGCATAAGTTTCAAGAATTTTCGTAATCGACGCATTAATAATATCACTTATAACATTATTTCGTAACATGAACTTCTTATTAAATTAATGCTACAATACGTGCCATTTTAACAAAAAAATTACACGCGATTATAGAATTTTCCTCAACAGAATAAAGGTTATATTCGAGTGCTCTAAAAAGTCTAAATAAAACAGTAGTTTCCCCGTTTTTATGGTGGTTATTACGTACCTACCGAAAAAAGATCTATTGTGTGCAGTTACATCAGTGGCTTGCGGTTTTGGTTTTCACCGAAAATTTCGTTTCATGCTTTGTGAGATGTTGCCGCCTTGCCAGCTGGTTCTTAGACCCACGGTCGTTGAATATTGCTTTAAAATCTCTTTACAGTTCGAGTAAATCTCATGAATTTTGAGTTAGCATAATCGAGAAACAAGATACGTATAATTATATGCCGTTCGTTGCTACTTGCATGTTTTTTTAGCCTTTTAACGTTCACAGTACTTCCCTCTGCTGGGATATATAGGCCTACTCTTTGTGAAAGGACGGAGGCCTTAACCCACCACGCGGTCCCACTGCGCGTTGGTGGATGTCACATGTCTTCGATTTTTTCTAGGATATGCCGGTTTCCTCACAATACTTGTTAATTTTAGATAACTTTGTTGTTCGTTGTTCTTCATGAATGTCTTTAAATCTTTAATTTACAGTAACATCATCTGGAGAATATATTAGCCAGAAAAGTTCATGTATGTAAGTTTTCATTCGGTTTCATTATGAAAGATAGTAGCTGCATTTCTTTTTCAGAGTTCAAACTCACTACTGTTCGAATTTTCTTTAGAAAATATACATCCAAATCAACACTTCTTTAATCTTTCCGATTCAATGAATGGTGTTATAATAAACACTGAAAAACCTGTTCCCCATAAAAGGTAGACACGGTTAAATGCTGATACTGTTACCTCCCAGTTAAAGCGCTAACTACAGTTAAACACAAGTTATTGAATATTGAAGCCTTGGTGATAACTAGTGGTATAACCGGTACGTTTTATAATACACGCGGCCAACTTGATCTTGATAATGTTAATAATAGTTATTAAAATATAGATGGAATAAGACTTTTGTTAAAATCTCATTTGTTAACTTTCTATGGGAATTTTTTGATCTATTGTTTTTTTTTTCTAATTTCACTTTTACCTGGAGATTATATTTTTGAGTGCTTGTAAATGACTTGTGCTAATGTTAGTCTTCATTTCTTTTGTCTAAGCTGCGTTTTTATATCGCTTTGTTGCTTATTTCGAGTTTTTTTTTTTAAATCATTGCCACCACTAGGAATTTCTCCTGTATCGTGGGTGCGTTTACAAACACCCAGACCCGGAACAACCATCTGTAGGCCATACCTACAAATATTTGTTAAGTGCGGGAATCGAACCTGCGACACACAGCGCACCAACCAATATGCTCAGCTACTGCGGCTACAGTGTCTTTAAACTATTCACTCTGTCTGTCAAAATTGTCATTAAAATTAAAATGGACTAAGGGTTCATTATCCCTAGTAGATAAGGTATTATCGACTCTCCTTGCTAAGTCATGTTTAAAGTTCATCACGCTAACACGGGCCTTATTTATAAATAAAAAACTTTTTTCAAAAAATACAACCGACTTCTAAAAATTGTAAAATAACTTTAATTTCGGAAGTCGGTGTTTTTTGTTTTTTGTTTCTTCGTTATTTGACACCGACTTCCGAAATTAAAGTTATTTTACAATTTTTAGAAGTCGGTTGTATTTTTTGAAAAAAGTTTTTTATTATTCACTTTTTAGGTTTTTTTTATTTTTATTAATTATTTTTTATTTTTTTGTACACCAGAAGTAAAACTAAATATTAAAGTTATGCCCGAATATCTATAACGAAAAAAAATTTCTATGGACAATTTTTATTAAGAATCTGCTAATCTTTATTTTAACTGAGCACATGGCTAGCGAGTTTTATGAATAAGGCTGCATGTATATACAGATCCTCTCTCTCGCTCTCTCCTACACGTTCAGACTTTAATTTATCACAAATCGATGGCCCTATCTTTATCTACCCATCTACTGAACCTTCATTAATCAGTTTTGCGGGCAGACCTTTACAATGTTCTATCCTTTTTAGTACTTAGTCAGCTTTATTATAAAGCTCTTCTGCGATCATTTATGTAATACTAGCTTGTGCCCGCGGCTTCACCTACGTCGTGGTTTGTTGATAAAAGTATCCCGTGGGTTTCTCCAGGTCGATGACTTTATCTATGTTATAAAATCAGCACTCAAACGTTAAGAAAAGTGAATTATGTAATACTCAGCTTTAGCGCCTGATACCGATAAATTGGCCGTCGGCCCAAACTACCAGATATGTATGCGTACGTTCAAAGAGAGAAAAAAAAAGAAAAAAAATCCTGGGGCATCAGCCTATCCGAGTGGTCATAGATGGCTGCTCGTCTGTACTGCTGGCTATTATTGCCGGTGTTCCTCAGAGGTCGGTGCTCTCGGCAACATTTGTTTTTGCTGCATACTAACGATCTTCTAAAACCCGGTACCCGACGCACGAGCTAGCGGGTCTCAGGTCCGGTCTCTCCGAGAGGCTATGGTTGGGCGCTTGAACTTGTCCTTGCAGGCTATCTCAGAATGGGGCAATGCCAATCTGGTCAAGTTCAATGCTGCTAAGACCCAGGTGTGTCTTTTTTCCGCAAAAAAGAGCCAATTTCACCCGGCTCCATCTTTCCGAGGTGTAACCGTGTCGATAACCGATCAACTTGATCTTCTTGGTCTTACCTTAACATCTACCCTCAATTTTGGTCCCTTCATAGAGGCAAAGGCTCAAGTGGCTGCGAAAAAGTTGGGGATCCTCGCAAAGGTGAGACCATCACGCCGGAACAGCTGCTCCAACTCTATCTAGCGCAAGTTTGATCGTGTATGGAGTACTGCTCTCATCTTTAGGACGGATCTGCCAGATATCAGCTTGATGACCTTGAGTCAATTGAGAAACGAGCCAAGAGGATCATCGGCAATGTTAGGCTCGTTGAGTTGAAGCTCCGAAGTCTTGAGCATAGACGGCAGCTGCTAGCCGGTCGGTTTTCTTTCGATTACATTTTGAGGAGTGTGCGACGGAATTGCATAATTTGATTTCGCCAAGCCCGTTCCATCAACGGACCACAAGACGTACGGCGATGTGCCACCGGTATATGGTGAACATTGCATCCACACGCACAAAACGTTTTGAGAACACATTCATTGTGCGTACAGCTAGGGAGTGGAATTGGTGGCAGTTATTTTAGTTCAATTATTGATTTCATGCCATCAACTGCATCAGACTGCTTGAAAGGTGACTTGTGTGGAACATTTTAGTTGTTTTATACAGTTGGGTTTTATGAAAATATTTTTTATTTTCTACATTTTAGTGAGTTATATTTTTGGAATCGCCTCTTCGAACCCTTTATTTTGATACCCCACTTAAGAAAGTTCGTCGACTTTATTTTTTTTCTTTTTCACAATATGGCGTCTGGTGGTCGTCATATTGTATTTTGATAACTGTCATGTCTTAGTAATATGTGTCTTTAGTAGCACTCGCAAGATTAAGACGAATCAATTGACGTAAGAATTATCAATATTTATTTTTAATTGATGCACGCATTTAGTCTCTATAGTGCCACAAAGGAAGAAACATACATACAAACATAGGCTGATAAACACATTACCCTTCCTTGCGTCGCGCAATCGGGTAAAAAGAAAGACAACCTCAAAGCGAGTCTCCAATACTTCACTAACGACAGGCCTAAATTGAAAAAAAGTCTCCGCGGCTCTGGAACGCAAAGGGCCACTGAAGGAACACGAGTGGCTTTTAGTCAGTAAGAGTCTGACACACCCTTTCACTCCAATCAGACTGGAAGAAGTCATCTGACGATTTCTCATCCACAAAAAAAAATGGAAGAAGGACCAGGAGAAAGTAAGACAGCCTCAAAACGAGTCTCCTATACTCCAGTAACGACAGGCCTTAATTAAATAAAACATAAATCTACCCAACTTGATCGGATGCCAAACACAATACAACACGAGGGGCATCCCACTAATTAAGTCTACCGTAATAAAGTATTGTGTGCGTTGCACGGAGCGATGAGTAACGTGTCGATTACCAGTTAAATGAGTGTGATGACCTTAGGTGCGCGTGCGCTTCCTAGTGCGCCGACGCTGAATATACTGGCGGTGGCGGGCTAGAAATAGTTGAGAATTTTATACAACCTGATATTTTACCATACATTTTTTTCCAGGCATTAGGTATCACTAAGTAAAACAGATTTTGAACATTTTAAATCATATGGTTTTAAGCTGTCTTTTTAACCGACTTCAAAAAAAGGAGGAGGTTCTCAATTCGATATGTATTTTTTTTTTTTATGTGTGTTACCTCATAACTTGTAACTACGTGAACCGATTTTGAAGATTTTTTATTTGAAAGCTGTTGCTTTACATTTGGTCCCATTTTAATTTGGTGAAGATCTGATGAAGGACTTCGGAGATACACAACGGAACTCTTCAATAAATGATAGCAAACCTTCCAGAATTGCTGCAATCGCATGTCTGTATATTGTTTTCACCACTCCACAACATTACATCACGCTGATGCGCTCTGAAGGGGTATACAGATTTGTACAGTTCACCCTGATACACCCTAATTTCACCAACTACGTTCAAATTCCCTATTTTTGGGGCTATCAATTCGGGCATAACTTTACTATTAATTTAGTTTTAGAATGGGGTAAAACAACTAAAAAGTGAAAAATAAAAAACTTTTTACAAAAAAAATACAACCGACTTCCATAAATAATACTAAAAAATGCAAAATAACTTTAATTTCGGAAGTCGGTGTCAAATAACGAAGAAACCAAACTAGAAACACCGACTTCCGAAATTAAAGTTATTTTGCATTTTTTAGTATTATTTATGGAAGTCGGTTGTATTTTTTTTGTAAAAAGTTTTTTTGGTATTTTTTTTATAGAATGCACTGAGGCTTCACACGAAGTGATCACAAGAAGTGATGACTTTATAAGAATAAAAATAATCTTTATTTTTCCATACGTCATATTTAAATACTCCGTCTGCCCATAGAAATAAACAACGTTCTTCAAGAACGTCAAAGTGAATTCCGAAAAAAAATAATTGTAAGTGAGGTCCGTACTTATTTTGATCAGCTAATGATAACTTTGCAAGGAAAGTTCAATTTTTTGGGCAATATACCATTTTATTTTTTGGAGGTGGGAAATCATCCAATGACATCTCCCGCTCTGGGTTTTTTTTTGTGGCGTGGGAAATTATCCAATGACTTCTCCAGCTCTGGGAAGAGCGGGAGGGCGTGTCAGACTCTTACTGACTAAAACCCACCCCTGTTCCTTCCCTGCCTGAGTGCCCAGGGGTGCGGTAACTCATGTTGAGTATTTATCCGCTACCCCTAGGCATGCAGGCACCGGCCACGATGGGCCCCGTCAGTGGTGGCTGACAAACATCTCTTTACCATGACGTAGATACTTGGAGAAAGTTATTCATCTCCATGGGCAGAAACAGTATACATATTATAAAATATGACCACCCATTTCTGTGACACCCTGTACAGTTTGTAAATTCTGCACAATCATGAGCATATACATAGAAAAACAACAACGGTATAATACAGATAATTTTCTGTAGTTTAAAAAAACTAAAAAATACACTTTATTTTTTATATTTCGTGTTCTTTGTAACACACCCTTTCATTTGATACCTATATCATGGAAATGTACAAAATAACTAGTCCGCCATCTTTCAGAGTAAGTGACGTCATTCTAAATCCAATATGGCGGCATATTGGATTTAGAATGACGTCACTTAGCTAACCATGCGTTGTCGTCCAAACTATAGGTTACTTCTAGGCAATCGTGCTCCATCTTCGACCACATAATCGCTTACCATCAGGTGAGATAGTGGTCAAACGCCTATCAACAATAAAAAAAAACTCATATGTACGCAAAATTTCAGCTTAATCGGAAACCGGGAATTAGGTCAAATTTAGCTTCTAAGATTTGTTTACATAATTATTTAGTAATATGTTTATAAAAATAGAAAAATATTTTTTTTTTTTTTTTATGTTTGATAGGCTCGCGTTTGACCACTATCTCACCTGATGTTAAGCGATGATGCAGTCGAAGATGGAGCACGCTTGCCTAGAAGTAACCTATTCACTCTTGACTAGGTTGTATCTTACAGGAAACACAGACTCCGGTAGAGAATTCCACTCTCTAGCTGTACGTGCAATGAATGTTTTCTCAAAACGCTTTGTGCGTATGGATGGGATGTCCACCATGAACCGGCGGCACTTCGCCGTACGTCTTGTGGTCCTTAGATGAAACGGGCTTGGCGGAATCAAATCATGCAATTCCGTCGCACACTCCCCAAAATGTAATCGATAGAAAACCGACAGGCTAGCAACTCGGCGTCTATGTTCAAGACTTTGGAGTTTTGACTCAACGAGTCTATCATTGCCGATGATCCTCTTGGCTCGTTTCTCAATTGACTCAAGGGCATCAAGCTGGTATCTTGCAGATCCGTCCCAAAGATGAGAGCAGTACTCCATACACGATCGGACTTGCGCTTGATAGAGTTGGAGCAGCTGTTCCGGCGTGAAGTATCGTCTCACCTTTGCGAGGACCCCCAACTTTTTGGCAGCCACTTGAGCCTTAGCCTCTATGAAGGGACCAAAATTGAGGGTAGATGTTAAAGTAACACCAAGAAGATCAAGTCGGTCGGTTATCGGCACGGTTACACCTCGGAAAGATGGAGCCGGGTGAAATTGGCTCTTTTTAGCAGAAAAAAGACACGCCTGGGTCTTAGCAGCATTGAACTTAACCAGATTGGCATCGCCCCATTCCGAGACAGCCTGCAAGGACAAGTTCAAGCGCCCAACCATAGCCTCTCGGAGAGACCGGACCTGAGACCCACTAACTCGTGCGTCCGGCACGTATCTCTCGGCAACAGTGCTGTCGTCTGCATACCCAAAGGTACCGGGCTTTAGCAGATCGTTAATATGCAGCAAAAACAATGTTGCCGAGAGCACCGACCCCTGAGGAACACCGGCATTAATAGCCAGCAGTCCGGACGAGCAGCCATCTATGACTACTCGGATAGACCGATCCCTCAGGAAATCAGCTATCCAATCACACAATCCAGCGGGCAGACCGAAGGAAGGAAGCTTGCCAATTAAGCTGTCGTGCCAGACCCGGTCGAAGGCCTTCGAGATATCAAGGGAGACCGCAAGGGCTTCCCCTTGTTTGTCGATGGCCTCACTCCAGATGTGAATGGCATACGCTAGAAGATCTCCTGTTGATCGATTTCGGCGGAAGCCGTATTGTCGGTCACTTAGGATATCGTTAGCTTCTAGGTATGCTAGGAGCTTACCATTCAGTATACGTTCCATACTCTTACAGAGAACGGAAGTTACCGAGATGGGCCTGTAATTTGCTGGGTCAGCTCGACTACCCTTCTTGGTTACGGGTTGCACGTTAGCTTGCTTCCAAGCCATCGGCACTTTTCCAGTCTCAAACGAAAGGCGATATAGGCGTGTCAAGATCGGAGACAACTCAGGCGCACAAGTCCTCAGTACAATAAAATAATTCTAAATAGGCTGGTAGGTACGTATATTTACTTCGTTGATAAAGGTTTCAAGGTTCTGAAATGCTCGTACGCATTTACGTGTTCTTTATTTTATACCTAGGTAGGTGCCTAATAAAAACTCCTTTGTTTATTCGATAAGGCTTTGAAAGAAAAACTGTTGGCTTATAAATGAGCTGATAGTAAATGCTACTAGACAATTTTCTTTGTATTACATGGTACATAGTTGGATTGGTGTCATTATGAGGTCATTGACATTATTGGTATTGCAATAATGCTTGCCAAAGCAATTACAAAAAAATGTTGCAATTAGTGTCCGACCGAAGGTTCGTTTCGATTTCGGACAAAAAGTGGCCGAATATTCGGCTCGACCGAAATAAGCGTCTTTGTGCTGAAGTTTGTGATAGAGACCTCAATAAAAACGGTCTCATTCGTCTATGTCTATCGTTTGTTTGTAATGTTTTTATTTATTTATTTATTTAGCTTTAAGAAAGTTAGGTTTGATTTTTCAAATGGTCTGATAACTTCATCAGTACATTTCTTTTTCTTCTTTTGCAAATACATATTTCTGTTACTACGTGAGTTTCGCTTTCGCTTAAGGCGCTATTAACTGCCAACGACCTTGAGTGGTTTGCCTGCGTGTTCTGCGCTGAGCTCACGTAACGCGTCGTATGTCCACCCAGTAATAGGACTCGCGCATCAAGGAGCGCTGTCCGAAATTAAACGCATTATTAATTTATTACACATAAAATAACAGGTACTAAACTAAAACACTGAGACTAAATTATAAATAATTAAATGATCTTTAAAATGGTGAAGGTTTCATAAAAATACGCTTTATAGTTTTTACGTGATTCTCAATTTTTTATCCGTGTTAGACATAACTTTACAAATTAATTACACAATGTTATAAAAATATAATTTCAAATATTCTCAGATCAAATTACGACGGAAATAGTCAAGAGTAACATATATTTTTTTCAAAGAAATAAGACTAATTGTTTAGACGTGATGTTCAATTAAAAACCATTAAAAGTCGTATAACTGCGCCTTAAGAATCGTGTTTCAGTCTGACACTAGTTGCAATGACTTGAGTGAGAAATATGTGATCAGAAGTTTAATAAAAAAAAAAATTGTCACCACCAGATAAATGTAGAGCAGAAGGATTTTAAAAGCCTGGGCCTATCCTTCATCATAAGTTTGGAAAATTGAAAATTCAATTAACGTTGTTAAGGCATTGCCATTGATTTAATTTTTTTAGATTACCTTCTATCTTTCTGCCCTTCCCTTGATTGGAGAATCATAAATAAATCAATAAATTTAACGGAATAATATTCGAAATAAACATGACATTGGTGTTGATACTATTATGTTGTGTTTTGTTTGCTTTGATTTATTGATAACTGGAATATTTACAAGCCATTAATTTTGACCACTATTGAAACTGTGCTAACCACACAATAACAAGAATAATTATAATTATAGAAAACTGTGATTCATACCTTCATAGTGTCTCATTGGGAATAATTATATTATAAGTGTTACCCAGTTATGGGTTGTGAAGGTCTGATAGGCAGTCGCTCTATGTAAAATAGATACTGGTATTCAGTAGCATACGGTTAGACTGGCAGCCAACCCTAACATAGTTAGGAATAAGCTCAGAGACAGCAGAGTGGTTGGGAGTATTTTACCATTTTATGGAATTGTCTAGTACCAACTAACAAAGTGCGAGGAAACCAGAAAACACGATTAATTGAAACGTATACATTTAAATATAGGTAGATATACGCTTTAGTGTACACCATAACAAAAAGAATTAACAGGGTGTAACGTGCGATAAACCTTTTATATTTTGTGGCTTAAATTTCCACTAGAGCCACCAATCTATTTAGAATGTTATTGTTTTTTTATCTCTTAGGTTGTCAGCGTACAAGTACATAACAATGTAAAATGTATCATTTTGTAAAAGTAACTCCGGCCCCCAAGATACAAGCGCCGCTAGTTATATAGACTATTGGATGTCTTATTTTGTTAAAACACAACATGAGACCGATATTCATATAAAGTGATGTACCTTTTTAGCACAATGGATTTACATTTTATATTATTTAAAAAAAAAGACTCTTTGGGGCTCACCAAAGAGTCAGACACTTGCAGTATACCGATAATAGCTATAGGCATTTGACATTTTAGCTTCCTCCTTATATAATATACGTTGCCCCACACTAGGAATTACTCCTGTATCGTGGGTGCGCTCACAAACATATATACTCACATACACAAGACACCCAGACCCGAAACAACTATCTGTAGGTCATACAAATATATGTTCCGTGCGGGGATCGAACCCGCGACACGCAGCGCAGCATAGTTAGGAATAAGCTCAGAGACAGCAGAGTGGTTGGGAGTATTATACCATTTTATGGAATTGTCTAGTACCAACTAACAAAGTGCGAGGAAACCAGAAAACACGATTAATTGAAACGTATACATTTAAATATAGGTAGATATACGCTTTAGTGTACACCATAACAAAAAGAATTAACAGGGTGTAACGTGCGATATACCTGTTATATTTTGTGGCTTAAATTTCCACTAGAGCCACCAATCTACTTAGAATGTTATTGTTTTTTTTATCTCTTAGGTTGTCAGCATACAAGTACATAACAATGTAAAATGTATCATTTTGTAAAAGGGCAGAGACCTGGTGTCTTGAAAACCTGAAATACAGGCCCAGAGCGTAGTTTATGCACCAGTCTCCCAATATATTAAAATGTTGTCTGACTCTGACGCCATGTAATATGTATATTGTAATATTGCGGTGAGAAAAAAAAAATATGACAGTAAATAATAAACAAATAAGGTACTATTTGTTTATTATTTACTGTCATATTTTTTTTTTCGTACATGAATATATATTTAAACTTAATACAGCTAATATCTACCGAAGAGTGCATGCAGAAAGAAGTGATATCCTGATAGAACTTATCGTAATACTCGTACTTTAACGATAACACTTACCGACATTGCATTTACCTACGATTTTTCTTTGTTAAAATTTTAAAAAGTTCCCAGTCATTTTTGCGAATATGCACAAGAGACTAATGTGTTGTATATATATAATAATTTTGACTTACTACAACTACCAAATGTTACATGAGCCCTTTTCTAAAACCTTTTCCACTTATTGGAACCCATCAAATGCTAGTCGACATCGCGGTAGACCAAGACAAAGATGGAGCGACGAACTTGGCTCCTACCGAAACGACTGGCCCGCAATACCAGAGGACTCCGAGAGTTCCGTGCTCACAGGACCCATTATTATTAGTGTTTTAATCAGCGGTGGTTGGCAATTAGGCTTAACCCAGTTGTAAATGTCCCTTTGTATCTATTGGGCTAACTTGGTTGTGTCAAGTGGAAATTATGTTTTTTTTACTTCCCCGCTGTTCTTTTCTGATTAATTTCGTTGCAAGAACCCCAAGACAGATTCGTCATTTCTCCGGGACACGTTGAGCTTTATTGCCTCGGCGTTTTCTGGTGGTTGCCACTGTTGATTCTGGCTGTCAGGAGTTGCAGAGGTTGGGAACAGTGCTGTGATGGGCTTGTCCCAATTAAAATAGCAGATGACAAACGTGTGTGGAAAATGGAGGGGAGAATTTAGCTCAACAGTGGGATACAACAAGTTAATAAGATATATATATATTCGAACTATACCAGCTGTAAAACTTGGTATTAAACTTAAGTATATTACCTTATAATTCGATTAAGTGGGTCTCAAGATCAGCACAAATTTGCTCATTTAGACCATCGCTTCCTTTGTAATATCTACCAGAAACTGCACAGAAGCCTGCATTATTTATTAAACTTCTGAAACGACTAGCTAGGATATAAAATCTTCTATTTTACTTCTTTTCTTTGCAGTAGAAAATAATGTATTTATTGTAGTCTAGTTGCAAGTTCCATTTTATCTATCTAAAGCTAGATGTTCAACAGATTTCTTCAGGGATTTTCTCAGTACCTAGTGTTTTATTTTCTACAGATTTCTTCAATACCTGCTTCAACTTCTGTTTAATCTTATATTCGTAGTATTTGCAAGTAGTGTCGGATTGCCGTCCCATCGGACTATGAGCGTGAAGGAACAGAGAGTGCTCCTGTGTTTGCGCTCACACTTGGCTAATAATCTCCGTTTAGTTGAGATTGGCCGCCATGATTGAAATTCGGTCGAGACGATTATACAAGGATAAACAAAATTAATTGGAAAAAGTTCTCTATCTCTATCCATGACTTCGGTGAAGTTTTTATTATTGACTCTTGTCACACCATTTACTTAACACTTGTGTCTTTTTAACTGACTTTCGAAAAAGGAGGAGGTTCTATGTTCGACTGTATGTATTTTTTTTTATGTATGTCCACCGATTTCTCCGTCAGCTGTGGACCAATTTTCAAAATTCTTTTTTTATCCGATACAATATACTCCCGAGATGGTAGCTATATAAATTTTATCGAAATTGCTTCAGTGTTTTTTGAAAAACTGAACAAAAACGAAAAATACGTATGCCTAGATGACGTTTCGGTGTTCTCCAATTACGAGTATGTTTAAATTTCACGTTCCATGTTATTGGCGTTTTGAGTTCTGGGGTATAAAAACTAAAAATTGAAAAATAATAATCTTTTTTACAAAAAAAAAAAACAACCGACTTCCAAAAAAGAAAATACACTAAAATTTTAAAAATAACTTTAATTTCGGCAGTCGGTGTCAAATAACGAAGAAATAAAATACAAACACCGACTACCGAAATTAAAGTTTTTTTTTTTAATTTTTAGTGTATTTGCGTTTTTGGAAGTCGGTTGCTTTTTTTATAATATATTAAAATAACTCCGGCCCCCAAGATACAAGCGCCGCTAGTTAGGGGACTATTGGATGTCTTATTTAATTAAAACACAACGTGAGACCGTTATTCATATAAAGTAACGTACCTACCTTTTTTATGGTTAAGGAAATGCTTGTAGCAAAATGGATTTACATTTTATATTATTTAAAAAAAAGACTCTTTGGGGCTCACCAAAGAGTCAGACACTAGCAGTATACCGATAATAGCTATAGGCATTTGACATTTTAGCTTCCTCCTTATATAATATACGTTGCCCCACACTAGGAATTACTCCTGTATCGTGGGTGCGCTCACAAACATATATACTCACATACACAAGACACCTAGACCCAAAACAACTATCTGTAGGTCATACAAATATTTGTTCCGTGCGGGGATCGAACCCGCGACACGCAGCGCAGCAGCCGAACGCTCAACCACTGCGCCAACCGTGTCGTAAAAATATAAGTGAGTAGTAGTAAATATAAGTGACAGTGCTGTTAGTGTGCTTATTATTATAAATAAATAAATAATGCGTGTTTTCAAAATAATCCTAGTAATAATCGGATCGCTATCATAAGCATAATCAATAAAAAAAAAGAAGCTTTTGACGTTCCCACTGCTGGGACATAGTACTCCTCTCTGTGAGAGGGAATGGTCCATGACTTCGAACTTTTCGGTCTAAGACACATACACGATGTTTTCCTTCACCGTTTTGAGAGCAGTGATGATGAAATAATTTACACAAGGTAAAGTGCCTGCCTGGGTTTGAACCCACGACCTACGACACGTAAGTCTGAGCCATTACCACCACTACTCTCAACCACCTCTCTCTCTAATTTTTACTATTGTTTTATACTTTTTGTTTCATAATTATTAATATATCATCATCATAATTTCAGCCGAAAGACGTCCACACTGCTGGACATAGGCCTCCCCCAAGTGTCGCCACAATGATCGGTCCTGTGCGTCTCGCATCCATCGGATACCCGCGACCCTCACCAGGTCATCGGTCCACCTTGTGGGAGGCCTTCCAACGCTGCGTCTTCCGGTACGCGGTCGCCATTCTAGAACTTTTCGGCCCCATCGACCATCTGTTTTGCGAGCAATGTGCCCTGCCCACTGCCACTTCAGTTTGGCGATTCTTCTTGTCGGTAACCTTTGTTCTCTTGCGGATATCATCATTTCTGATTCTATCACGCAAGGAAACTCCGAGCATTGCCCTCTCCATTGCTCTTTGGGTGACTGTAAGCCTTCTGATGAGGCCCATTGTGAGTGTCATTAATGCATATATTTATCTATTATGTATTTATTGTATATATATTATTACACCTAAGACTACCTACAGTACGGTTTTTCCTTTACTCTTTAAAATCCATCCAAAGGTTGTCTTGAAAAGATCGCTTTTAGCGATATGGCCGCCCATTATGTCACCTTATGTAATGTTTTCTTCAGTTATATTTTCTGTAATTTATATGGTGTACATAATAAAGGTTTTTTTTTTATTTTATTCTATTCTTATTGCATGTTTTCCAAAATAATCCTAGTTGTAATAAGATTGCTATTTTAATCAAATCTTCAGTGACACTTTCTAAAAATACTCTATATAAAAATCTCCACTATAATATGTTTCCTGGTTATAAAATTAATAATTCTATTTAGTCCATAAGTTAGATTATCAAAAAATATTGGACACGTGTTTTTTGCTTTACCAATCTAATAAAAAATTACAAAGATAAAACGCATCGAAGTTCTGGAGTGGGGGTTTGTAACGTCACTAAACGTTACAAAGGGTATTGAACACGATACGAGATAACACGTCACGCGAAATTTCAACGGACTGTATCGTTCTCATTCTTGGTTTACGGGACCAAAAAAAAAAAAATAGGTAACCAATATTTTTTGGTAATATACGAGTATCAGATGACCTAATTAGATTTTTTTAGGATACTAGCCTATTATTTTTGTACCGCGATCGTATCAGACATGTAGGTAGGAACTATACACCCAAATTTATACAGGGATTTCCTCGTCGACCCGCTAAAATGTCAAGGTCGGCGTGACCTTGGCGCGCCGCAACTTCCCCCAACTCCCATCTCCCATTCTCTGGGGGAGGTGATCTCGCCACAGCCGCCTGAGGGTCGGTGTTGCCAAAATAGAGCCACGTAAGCGTTTAGTTGTAATGAAGTGTAATTCTGGTGTGAAATACGAGTATATTGTTATTAAGTTGGCAAGGTGATCAGTTTCTAGGAGTAATTTGCTTTTGGAAGTAACATTGCATATAAAGAGTATTGCAGTTTTTGGTCCCAACTGCCCAATTTCTACTGTAACACGAATCTGCCTCAAAAAGAATCTGCTGTAACCAAAATCTGCGGTAACCAGAATCAACACTTTCCTTAACCTTAACATTCCTTAACCGAAACCGCAAAATCGATATGACTATATTTTCCAGGGTCTTTTTTGAAGAGTAAGATTAGCTACAACTTTCGACTGAGAATGAACACGAGTTGATTACTTTAAAGATCTGCCTTTTGTAGATCACTGTTCATTTAGTCTTTCTTTCATTTAATTCCGCATCCTTCATCTATCATCATCATTCTCCTGCCCTCATCCCAATTTATTTGGGGTCGGCGCAAAATGTCTTTTTCTTCCATACACCTCTATTAGTCGTCATCTCCGTAGTCACCCCATTTTTGCCCATATCCTCTTTCACACAGTCCATCCATCGTTTCATTGGCCTTCCCCTACTCTTATAACCATCTACATCCATACACAAGACTTTCCTCACGACATTTTCTTCATTCCTCCGCATCACATGCCCATACCACGACAACCGATTTGCACACAACTTTTCAGTTAGCGGTGCCAGTTTCAGACTTCCTCCTATATACTCATTCCTAATTCTATCCATGCGCGTAACACCACACATCGCTCTTAGCATTCTCATCTCAGCTGCATGCAATTGCTGCATCCTTCATCTATTCTACTAATATTTCAGATAAAGAGGTACTTAAAGTTTGTGACTTTGTGAGATTGTAGGGGGTAATCTCTGGATCTACTAAACCAATTTTTAAAATTCTTTTACCAATAGAAAGCCACGTTATTTGTGAGTGTCACAGATTTTTTTTGAAATACACACGGTCGAAGTCGCGGGCGAAGTGTATAATAAATTAGGTTCCTCATTCTGTTGCCAATTTGATATACTTCCAAAAGAGGAAGTGGATGATGAAGTAGGACATTGCCCTCCCAACATTCAAATCATGAAAGAGTTGAGAGGAAAATGTCAGAATCAATGATACTTACCGTAATTCAAAATGGTTTAATTTGTTTCTTCCTTATCAATCTGTAGTATCATACAGTATTTGATTTGTCTCCTTCCTTATTCGAAGCGATTATTTGATTACCAGTTCACTAAAACATTTCTCAGAAGCATTTAAAAAAAAAGCAATGATGACTACTTTCCGTGTATTATAGTTGCAAGTGAGAAAGAATTGTTCAACAATAGGTTAGTTCTTAGTATAGCGGCGGAACTTAACAATTTGTGGAGTGGGTACTGCTGCTATCCAATGAGGATGACGTTTGATTGTCTAATTAGTGGTCAAATGACTGTTCCTCCAAATGGATCCTCCTATTGGATAGTTCAGTCATTGTGTTCACATTTGGATGATGACCTTGACCTCATAGTTTTGCATCGTATAGTTCATTGTCATGTCTGGATTTGGGATTTCTATACATTACATGTACCAAATCTAGAATTACAATGGCAGTTCAGTTATTGGACAAGAGGAGAAGCGGCATTCTCTTATTTTATTTATTTAATCATTTATGTACACACAGAGACACAGTAATAATAGTCATAATTATAAATATAGTACAAAGGAACTGCTTATTTCTTAAGAAATTTCTACCAGCAGACCTGCTCTCTTGTTCAATAAATGAACTAAAATTAGAGAATCGCTATATCTTTTACTAAACGGCAGTGCGAGAAAAGGACGGCTATAGCTATGTACTAAGTTAGAGATGTCAAACTACATAGTTTACGCCTTACGCTTTACCGTGTTTTTAGTCGACCTGTTTTTACGTGTAATTTGTATCGAAATATTAGTTTTTACTAAATTTGATAGCTCTAATTTACGTCCGTCTCTTTCTTGTTTTATTAGAGAGAAAAGACAGCAATAGCCTAAATTAAGTTTAGTTTGTGCACAACAGAATCGGCACATCGGTGCCATTGGACCCAGGTAAGTATCAATTTTTGAAAGGCGATTCGTTTACCAATAACTTTTTGGTTTTATATTCTTACGATGAGCCACCACTGCTATCTAGCAGAGCGGAAAAGGCTAGGCTAATGATTGAGTAGGAAGTAGGATTTACCATCGTAAATTATAGTAATAGTAATAGTAATGTTTATTCACATAAATATGTACATTTTTTACAAGTAGTTTGCTTATTCTAAACTTAAGGTACACAAAAGTATTAGCATTTGGGGCCGAACTAGGCATAACCTGTATTTCAGCCCTCAACGCCGAATCCCCCTGAGTTACAAATTAAGTATTTTAATGATTGAAAAGGTAACATTATAGGTGTCTGACCAGACCTCTCTTTGTGTGAGATGGAGGTGTGCGTGAATGAGTGTGAGAGGGTGTGTAAGATTGCGGAGCATGAATTTGTTATATATTACTTAGTTCATTTTAATTAATTAAACAAGCAGTTGAGTCTTTAATTGTTTAACTAGGTATTTGAAGCAAATTTTCTCATGTTTTAAATTATAAAACATGAGCTGTAATAATTTGATTCATGTAAGTAATAATAACAACTAAAAACACAATTTCTCGAGGCTTTACCTAAAAATATCTGGCAACACAATATGCCAGCGACATTTTTGTCCACTTTATTTCTGCAGTTGGCAACACTCTCCCGCCCGTTGTAAGTGGTCGCCGTTTGGGGGATGATGGATCGTCCCCCAACCCCTTTCGAGCACATTCCGTCGTATTTTGGGATCTGAATGTAGGAGAAACTTCATAGACGTTATAATCAGTATTGTTATGGTTCTATTTTGGTATGTTTTGTGTTCATTAAAGAATAGATACGTTTTCTGTTGAAAATCCTCTTTTAAACAAATGCGGGCTTGTATATTTGACAGTGAGTTCGACCCTTGTACAAAGCTTTTATGTCAACGATATCTGGTTATTTTTTTCATTTTTGATATTAGGTATTCATATTGGCCTAAATGTTTGCAAATCCGAAATAAATTGCGATTTTTAACGATTTTGTAATGCTTTTTGAGATCATCTAAGACACTAGACTCGTCTTGAATTAATACATCAGGCATGAGGAACCCAGGCTTACTCTACATAGTCCAGACCATATAAGGTCTAGAGTAAGTAAGTAGTAGAGTAACTCTTCAAACCACAGTAAACTATGGATCGTCATCTTCTCTATCTCCCAAATGCTATACAAGATATTAATTATTTTCAAAATTTTAAAACCCCTATCGCTTAAAAGACAAGCAAACATTTAAAAAACTATGAAACGGCTGAACCAATTTTGATCAAACATGTCTTCGAACCATCGCTTGAAAACCTGCTTTCAAATAAAAAAGACCGCGTCCGAATCGGTTCACCCGTTCAAGAGCTACGGTGCCACAGACAGACAGACAGAGAGACACAGACACTTAGCGTTCAAACTTATAACACCCCTTTTTTGCGTCGCGGGTTAAAAATAAAGTAGCTGTCTGCTTCTCTGTTTCTGCACTCTCCTAAACCATTTTTTTTTGGGGGTTGGGAAATCACCCAATGATTTCTCCCGCTCTGGGTGGAGCGAGAGGGTGTGTCAGACTCTTACTGACTAAAACCCACCCCTGTTCCTTCCCTGCCTGCGTGCCCACGGGTGCGGTAACTCATTTTCAGAATTTATCCGCTACCCCTAGGCATACTCTCCTAAACCATGCCTAAAGAAATTTAAATATTTTTTATGTATTTAGTAAATACAATTATAATTTAAATTACTAGGTACTTGAATCATCTAAATACATTTTTTTTTATTTGAGTTGGTTTTGCTCTTGACTCTAGTCTAGGTCAGAGGTGACAGAGACGACGGAGCGAGTTTACCCAGAAGAAGCCTGTTGTTGTGTTGTTGCCTGTAATTATTTATTTTTAACCGACGAAAAAAAAAAGGAGGAGGTTCTTAATTCGACCATATATGTTTTTATGATTTGATTTTTGACTGACAGGTCTAGTATTTGAACTACAATATTAATATTAATTACGCATATATGATGAGACTATTTTTTTAAATTTTGTACATGTATGTACCTACATACATGATCAAAATATGTGTGATCAAACGCGTGCCTACCAACAATAAAAAAAGAATACCTTTTTTTGTTTTCGGGGGAAACATTCAAAAGGCGCCTGGAATTTTCGGGAAAAGACGGTGTCTAGGAATCTTACCTCACTAAAACTACCACGGTGAACACCACCAGCACATGGAAGTAGCCCCGTTACTTCTTAAAAGACCACTCCGGCACCCTCTCTTTACAACGCCTGTTTATTTATTTATTAAAACTTCATGCAACACAAATGTACAAAGGCGGACTTAATGCCTTAGGCATTCTCAACCAGTCAACCAAGGGTGGTGGAGAGATAACATGGCAGGTGCATAAACTGAAAAAAAAAATTCTAAGACGAAAATAATTACAAAAGTATATATATATATAGTTAAAATAAACATACATATATATTTAATATAATTGGGGTACATCTTTGGAGAGACTAAAGGGGTTTCCTCAGAGTTTGGTTTATGGGATTTAGGTACCTTTCCCACTTGTATAAAGAGCGATAATCGAGGAAGGTTCGTGTGTATAATTTGCACCCGTGCGAAGTAGGGGCGGGTCGCCGCAGTATCTTATAACTTGATTTGTCTTCGTATGAGAAAGCCTTTGCTCTGCAGAAAGGCGATTCTAGCGTTTTCAGCCCTTATTAGTGCTTAGCCTTTCCTAGTCAGCGTTATGGGCTGAAGAATGATAAACGTTTAATAGTCGGTAAGCATCTTTTATTTTATTCCTAAAGCGATCACTGACTCTTAATCTTGATCATAAAGTCAAATCTGCTTATGGTCATCATGTTTTGATGTTACGTGTATGGAATATTGAAGATACGATGTTTTAACACTGCCCTTACATGGTTGGGATGATTGATGGCACGGTTTGTTCATCGTAAGTATATGAGGAAGGAAAAAATATTAAGACTCCTGATTTGGTTATCAGATTTTATAGGTTTGACGGCACTTAACCACCCAACCCACAGCTAAAACTTTTTTTAAATGCATTGAACTTTTTAGTAATTTTAGTCATTGTTATATTTTTAGTGTTATATTGTTTAATAGATTTGCGGCCCAAAGGAAAGTCAAAATCGAACACGGCATGGAGTTGAGGCATAATTTCTATCTGCCGTACCCGTACCGGGCTGAAGACAATAAAAAATTATCTAATAGTATTTATTTCAGAAAGTTTAATTAGTAGCTAGATATGGGGCTATGGACAAAGTGAAATTCTGTCAGCGATAACGTTGCCAAAAGAAAACCATTTTTGGGATTTCGCTGGCGTAAGTCAATCCTCTACATTTTGGATTTTCTTGAGCAATATCTCTTCTCAGCTATCTCTAAGTATAAATCACAGTCACTTGCCACGTAAGTAAACCACGCAACGGATTTAATTACATGCGGTTATCTATATGTATATATCTATAAAAAAACAACCGACTTCCAAAAAAAAATACACTAAAAATTAAAAAATAACTTTAGTTTCGGAAATCGGTGTTTGTATTTTATTTCTTCGTTATTTGACACCGACTTCCGAAATTAAAGTTATTTTTTAATTTTTAGTGTATTTTTTTTTTGGAAGTTGGTTGTTTTTTTTGTAAAATAGTTTTTTATTTTTTCACTTTTTAGTTGTTATACCCCAGAACTAAAAACCCCAATAACATGGAACGTGGAATTTAAACATAGTCGTAATTGGAGAACATCAATCAAATACTTTTTCTTTCTTTCTTTCTTAACTAGGTATACGTATTTTTCGGTTTTGTTCACTTTTTCAAAAAGCGCTGAAGCAATTTCGATAAAATTTATGTGGGACCACCTCGGGAGTATATTCTATCGGATAAAGGAAGAATTTTGAAAATCGGTCCTCAATTGACAGAGAAAATACATACTGTCGAACATAGAACCTCCTCCTTTTTCGAAGTCGATTAAAAATGAATCACTATTTCCTTGGTCACGGCATCACGCGTGAACGGTTGGCACGATTTAGCTAATTCTTTTTTTATTGTGTTTGTTATTGTCAGGAGAAGGTTCTTATGAAAGAAAAAAATAAGAAAGTTGCGCGGAAAATTAGACTAAGTATTTAAACTTCGCGCGTTTGACAGTTTATAGCTAAGACAGGACAACGTCTGTCGGGTCAGCAATATACCTAGTCATTGATAGAAAGAGAAATAAACGAGGAAGGTTTGTGTTTATAATTTGTAAACGTGCGGAACCTGGGCGATCCGCTACTCGCAGATATAATGTAATTTGGCTAGACCTAATTTTATTGTATGTGTGATGCTTCCCTGGTTTCGAACGTTAAAACCTGTAGCTTGGTTAACAAGAAGGTTATCTCTCTGGAAATAACTCAAAAAACTATTTCGGTGTTAAAATAAATCTCCAAACTCGTCTGATTGGCTGTCCCGCCGCCATTTGCTCGGTAGCTGTTGTGAATGACCTTTGCTCTACAATTACACAGGCGCGAAAGCAATAAATAGCTAACGGTGATCACCGATCGGCCTTGTTGTTAATAAACTGGTGAATAAACGGGTGGTCCCATTACTGGCTGGGGGAGCTGGTCTGTCAGGTTCAGGTTTTGTAGTTGGTGATAATGAAAAAGTCAAGTTGACACCATTGGAATAATTGTGATTTTTTTAAATTAATAATGGTATTAATAAATACAATTCCAAATTCAAATTATTAACATTAATCCATTTTCACATCTATTGGCCTTCCGAGCAATAATTATCCTACTGCACCTCGCCAGCGCCACTAACATATCGGTGACGCGAACTCAAAAGTTTGGCCCTTACCAAATATCGCTCAACGCGGCTAAAGAAGGGCCTGCGGACGGCGAGTAGTGGCTAACTCGCCGTCCGATCAGCACCAGGCCCGAGAGTCGACGGCGCGTAGTGTTCCACGCGCGCCTCAAAGAGTTGTCAGCCAAGGGAAGGAGCCTGCCACGGCGGAGGAAAAATTCGAAAGAGTTACCTCGCCCCCGGGCACTCGAGGCAGGGAGGAACAGGGGTGGGTTTTAGTCAGTAAGAGACTGACACACCCTTCCGCTCCACCCTAGAGCGGAAGAAGTCATAGGATGATTTCCCACCCCCCAAAAAAAAAAAAAAAAAACGCGGCTAAAGAAGTCTTCACTTCAAAACCTAATTCCAATCTAGACGTAAATTCAATTTAACTATTTCAAAGCACTACTTTATCCAATATACCCAAAAAAATCTCCAGAGAGTTACCTCTAATTTATATAAAGTACAAGCTACTCTAGATCTAAGCTCTCAAAGAGACAGTGATTACATAAAACTGAAAATAAAGAATACCGAGAAATTCTTCACTTGAAGATAAGACCGTACGTGAGTTGATTTTATATGTAATGAACCACATTCAAGTGACAGAAATATAAAGACTTATATCTAAGATGCTGCAGCATGAAATGACCTCATTAAGAAACTTAACTGAACTGAAAAGGCGAGACAAGTGGAAGGAAGTCTGCAGAAAATGGGGGTAAAATAAAACTGAATAAGAACGATGGATGAATATAGAGAGTTAAAATATGACTTTGACTTGGGATAAAGTTCGTTAGACTTTGTAAAGGATGGGCTTATAAAAGGCGCTGCTTACCCCTTCGTAAAGCAACCTTATGGAAAAATATCTGCGATTTTAAGCACATGGTTTTGCATTATAGACATTATCGATGCTGTGGCAGTTTTTTCACCTATATTACACAAAAAGTGGTAGAGAACGCTGCACGAATATCATCCTTACCCACTTTCGCATTTTAACTTGTCTCGTCTACGACTTTCTTGAATATTCTACAGCATTTATGTATGTAAGTAAGTACATGGTAGTGTAAGTGTATGTATGTAAGTAAGTTATGTATGTAAGTGTGTGTCTGTTGTATTGTATTGAATATTGGTATTGTCACACCAACGACAGCCCCATAACTTGTCCAGGCAATTACTCTCAATTCTAGGTTGCCTGGAAGAGGTCGCGGAAAGCGATAAGGCCGCCCATTGTATTTGCTTTAGCTTTAAGTTTCTTTATGTTATGTTTCATGCATGGTGTACAATAAAGAATATAATAAATAAATACTAATCATTATGAACAACTTACAACTAAAAATTCACTATGGGTGTTATGGGACTAACACTGAAAACGCGAAAATCGTGAATTAGCTGCCCATACGTTTATGTTTGCGTAATTCGACAAAATGTACTCAACAGCTGTTTTTTTGCAGTTGATTCCATATCAATGAGTATTGCCAGTGATTTCATTTATCGTTGTATAATTGTATTGTCGTCTCCACTTTGTATATTCTCATTCTCATCATCCTTTTAAAGGTGTATACGCTAAGGAGGCTTTACCTTAGCGTGTTCGTCCTTTTTAACGATAATACCTTTGACACAATAATTATTCAAAGAAGGTTTAATTAATAGCTTTTATCTTATAATACCAAGAATATTCTTAGGTTCAGCTATGAGTTAACTACTAACTGCATAATGTTTTGCAAAGTCGTCACGGCAACAATTATCCTAACTACTGACCGACATGAAAACCTCTTAGCAACTCAGCGACAGTTGCAAAACAATTGTTTGTTAACGGTTATTGTACGATCGTCGCCGGCGCGTAATTATATAATTAGGTCATGGAAGATCAATTAGGTACGACGGAAAATGTAGATGCATTTAGACTGCTAAGTGGTTCTAGATTGTTTGATAATTTAGGTAATATTGCTATAGAAGAAAACGTTGAAGGTTATTAATCAGCAGATGGTATTGATGGAAATAGATCATTGGAAAGGAATGAGGCTAATTTCTACAGTGAACTTGGAAAGCTATTGGTAAAAATCGGTACAATTCCAAAAATGTACATTACCAATTTACCATCTTCAGTAAAAAAATTCTTAATGACAATAGAATGCCTGCATATCTATCTATACGTACGTTTTTTGAACATATTTTTTTTCTATTTCTTTAGCATCAAGCTTTATAGTCTAAGCATAGCAAGCAAACTACAGAAATTCTCAAGGGTCATTTAACCTATGATCCCCAATGGAACTAACTAAAAGCATAAGTCAGGCCCATTACATTGATATTACAATTGAAACTTCCATCAGCGCGTTAGAAGTCTCCATAACCACGCATAATACCTTAGTAGACACTACATATACTTCGTCTAACGCACTAACATTGCACCTTGCTTCGCTTCCAAACAGGTTGGTCTCGTCGCGAGGATCCCGTTAGGCATTCATGTAACAAAATACACGTACTATAGTGAATAATACAGGTTTTAATTGATAGCCTCCATCATGGGTTCTTGGTCGACTTTCTCTTCACTCGTATACCTACGTATATGCGCTTTTGATTAGTTTCCGATGGTTATACTGGTCGGTTTGAGTGACTTTGGTTTTTGTATCTGTGTGTTATTTCTATGCTAATTATAATTCTTTATTTTTTTCAGGTAAGTCATTAATACCTACCTACCATTACGAACGCCGTGTATACTGACGCATATGCAGCTGAGCTGGTGAGATATGAAATTGAAACTGATTAACAGATTATTCATTTAAAATTATCCATTTTTGAAGAGATTACCTGTAGGTAGATTATTCTTGTGTATATATCGGTACTTGTATGGAACATGTGCGGAACGTCTTCTTGCTCGCAAGGCTATATCAAAAGCGTGATGAGGAACTATCACCTCATGCGAATGATAAGTACCTACCTACTTATTTAAGAATGCAATGCAAGATTTGCCCCTATTTTTTTTTTGGGGGGCGGGAAATCATCCAATGACATCGCCCGCTCTAGGGTGGAGCGGGAGGGCGTGTCAGACTGTTACTGACTAAAACCCACCCCTGTTCCCTCCCTGCCCTGAATGCCCAGAGGCGAGGTAACTCTTTCGAATTTATCCTCAACCCCTGGGCAGGCATCGGCCATGACGGGCCCCATCATGTTTGCTGACAACTCTTTGAGGCGCGCGTGGACATAGACTCTCGGGCTTGGTGCTGATCGGACGGCGAGCTACGCATTACTCGCCGTCCGAAGGCCCGGGTCTACGGTGGCCGGAGATCGAAGATTTGCCCCTTGGCAAGTACACAATGATGATTCCTAAAAATACAATATAATAAAGGAGATACCATCCACGTAGAAATGTGCAATAAAATTGACGGTAGTAACGTAAAGGTCAGTAGGGCGCTTGGCTCGCCGTCTGGGTGGCATCCGAAAAATGTCGGCGTTCCGACTGAATTCCGGACGTTTGCAGGATTGTGGTAATACCTTCTAGGTATGTAGGAACTGCTGCTTTGGTCTATAGGAGTAGGTTTAAGTACATATAGGTACCCAGTATGGCATGCAATGACGTGTATAAGAATACTCAAGCAGACAGGTGTGACCCGAAAAAGCGATGTTGAGTTATCGAAAAAATTTGTCGAATCAATCAATGCGCATCGTTGTCGCATTGCCGCTTCACACCTGTCCACGGGAGCCTGTTTAAAGAAGTCACACTAAATGAAATTTTTGGGTTAGAGCCTGTTCAGCTTTTTGTTTATGGCCACCTAACTACTGCTGCCATATTTTTTCGTAGACTTGACTGTTTTGTATCAATTTCTGCCTTTCTTTTCATAATTTACTAGCAACCCTCCCTGGCTCCACACTGGAAAAAATTATCCACTGACGACTGACAAAATTTCATAAAAAATATTTGGTTTCAAATAAAATATGATATTACAGCAGAAACAAAATAGGCACTGGACGAAGATCTACAAGTGACCATAGAGTTTTTGCTTACAAAGAGAAACACGAAACTGACTGGGGCAAGGCAACCTTCATTTGTTTGAGAGCACTTTAGGAAATAGAAGACTGTGAAGTGTGACTGTCCAAGGTCGAAAGTCTTGTTTTGTTTTTCTGTTGGAAAGTTTTTAGATTTGGCCTGGACTTTTTAGGGAGATCTTTTTAAGCAATAGGGACTGTTTATCTGTACTTGGGGGCTGTCCCCCTCACCCCTAATCTTACATGAGATTGTTAAAAATGCATATTTTTTGTGTGTACGTTACACTATGCCTAATAGCGATGGATTTATTAAAAAAAAATTGCTTATCTATTTTTATATGTCTAGTTAAGTTTTTGAGTTTCTGTAGTGTATACCAATTTTGGACTTTTCGACGATCGTTAACGCTGATATAATTTCACTTATCTCCAGGCGTACACCTTTGGAGAGGTATTAAACCTTGTCAGAATGCAGCCAAGCTACTATAAAAGCTTATTATATTTTCTCACACAATTAACTGCTGGGTGTCATGGATGTCATGTGTATTAACGGCTATTTTATCAATCTACATTGAGTGTTGGCTAATCAATGCAAAGTTATCGTTGTCCTACTTCCCAGCGTCTGTCTGTCTGTCTGTCTGTGTGGCGTGGGCGCAGATAAACTCAAATATAACGGGATTTGTGATAAACAATGCAATTGTTTTTTAATTGGTAATCCGTTTTGCGTACCGTACGTCGTAGGAGGGAAAACAAATTGAGTTATTGTAGTTGAACTCGGTGAGAAAGGAGTTAATATACGATTCGTTATGGCTTGAACATGTATTAAGTTTAAAAAAACACAATTTTTTGTCGAAACTGCAACCGTTACCGAATGTTCGGCTTCCCGTGGTAACAGAAGAAAATACAAAAGTTTGTATTAAAGTACCGCATGGCAATAGAAATACAAAATTTGTCTTAAGATGGAACAGGGCCTGCTAGGAATTTACAAAATAGGTATTTGAAGAAACTATTGCCGTCGTGCTGCCCCAAGCCTGCCCGTAGAGTGTGATAGGGACAGCAGCTCAGACCGATTTTAACACAAAATTGCGTGTCGCTGGTTCGATCCTCGCACGGAACAAATATTTGTATGGCCTACAGATAGTTGTTCCGGGTCTGGGTGTCTTGTGTATGTGAGATTTCATGCTTGTAAACGCACCCACAATACAGGAGTAATTCCTAGTGTGGGGTAATGTTAAAAAAAAAATTAAAAAAAATGGCGGTAAAAATAGGGCCATTTTTTGTCATGTTTGGAGGGTCACATTTTCTATATTTGTTAGTTACTGAAAAAAAGGAAATGACAGGGACGTGTCTACAGCAGACCTTGACTTTATGAAAAAAAAATGATTGCTCTAGAGGCATTATTCAGGAAGAAAAAAGGGGAATACATTTGTATGGAGAATCGCAGCCCCTGTTCCCTCTTAAGTATAGTGGCAATAGAAAAACACACTGTGAAAATTTCAACTTCTACTTTTTACGGTTCATGAGATACAGACGCAGCCCGCTGACAGACTGACGGACGGACAGCGGAGTTCGATAGGCTTCCGTTGGTTACTCTTGGAGTAACGAACTCTAAAAAGCTAAAAGAAAAGCTTACATACTTTAACAAGCTTTAATAAAATGTGCTGTAAATGCAGAAGAAACTCTGTAACTTGAAGAGAGATTGTTTCTTGTAAAATTTGATGTGCTAGTGTTATAACTGTTATAGACCTGTAAAATAATAATCAAGTTATTCCCAGTGGGTACGAAGTAACGACAATCGTAAAGATCTGCAGTCTTGTTTAATGCGCAAACGAAACGACTAGACAAAGTTTATGTTCTGTATAAATTGTGGCTCTAAATTCTAAAATGTTACTAGTCAAAGAGCTCCATGTTTCTATTTATAGGCTCGCGTTTGACCACTGTCTCACCTGATGGTAAGGTTGGAGCACACTTACCTAGAAGTAACCTAGGGTCTACTACCGGCCAAGTGGCGCCCTCATTGAATAAAAGATCGTAGCATAACATAGAAAATAAATATTAAAGAATCCAACGTCACGTTTGTTACGAAGAGGATAAAGTATTTTTACGTTGTTAAAACAGGTCTCTGAATGTTTCGCATCCAAAGTAGTAGGCAAAAGTGTCAGAAACGGGCGTTTTTGGTATGCGTTGGATTCTTTAATATTTATTTTCTATGCTATGCTACGATTTTTATTCAATGAGGGCGCCACTTGGCCGGTAGTAGGGCCTTAAAGACCCCGGGTTGTAGCTAACAGGAAACATAGACCCGCGGCATGGAAATTCCAATCCTTAGCCGTACTTATGGACAATAAATGTGTCCACAAAACGTTTTGTGAGTGTGGGTGGGATGTTTTTTTTTTTTTGGTGGTGTGGGAAATCATCCAATGACTTCTCCCGCTCTGGGTGGAGCGGGAGGGCGTGTCAGACTCTTACCGACTAAAACCCACCCCTGTTCCTTCCCTGCCTGTGTGCCCAGGGGTGTGGAAACTCTGTTAACAATTTATCCGCTACCCCTTGGCATGCAGGCACCGGCCACAATGGGCCCCGTCAGTGGTGGCTGACAATCATCTCTTTGACGGGCCTGGTGCTGATCGGACGGCGAGCTACCCACTGCTCGCCGTTCGCAGGCCCGGATCTACGGTGGCCGGAGATCGTCTCGCGACGCCCTACACCCACAGCGTCTCCTGCGGTGGTAGCGGCTGGGGCCGTGAAAGCCACTCCGTTGAGCTTCCCTTACCCGTCCCGCCTCCGCCTTCGCGAGCATTACTGCTTCGCAGAAGGCGGAGACTGCTTCCCATTCCCTCTCGCTCCGTACCATGGCCTAAACCAGGGCCGGGCGCGAGAGGTCGTCGCCACCTATCGTATTCACGAGAACACGGCGGTGCTCCGCCCAAGGTCGCCCGTGGTCCGATGATGAATGGACTTGGTGAAATTAAACTATGCAATTCCAACGTACACTACTCGAAATGTTACCGATAGAAAACCGACAGGCTAGCAACTCTGCGTCGATGCTCAAGACTTTGGAGCTCTCCATCAGTTCCCGGGCGAAAATATGACACGTCTAGTTTTAAAGAAAGATTCTCACACAAGTCCATGTATGTATAAGTGACATAAACTGGACTCTACAAAGCAGAACTTTTTTCAAACTCTTAAATTGCAGGACTTGTCCTCCACCTCGACTCCACTTCGAATAATTAAAATGACAGTTTAGCTTGTTATTAAATGACATATATCGATGGTTTGCCCCGTTGTCAGGGCGTCTCAGTCGAGCGGAGGTCCTTCAAACTTACTTGGAGCATGTGCCTAAAACTGAATGTGCCTTGGGCTGCCAACTGTAGTTCAGCTCTTCAGGAATCTAATTACATGAACGTGACATAACTGTCAAAACGGTGAAGGAAAACATCGTGAGGAAGCCGGCATGTCCTAGAACCAAAACTTCGAGACATGTGACATTCGCCAACCCGCACTGGGCATTCGGCAACCCTCTCACGGAGAGGGTCCTGCTATACACATATGTATAATATGCTATGCTATGCTATGCTATAACACTAGCAGTATATTTCATAACTCATTAAACTGCTATTTCTGAAAATACCTATGACCGTATTTCAGTCGTACAACACCAATTTGAAATGTCAAAACTATTGCAACTTTCTCACATTCAAGCTCATTTCAAATCTTATTTCATGCACCATAAAGTATTTTTCCCAGTGTCATATAATTCTAACTGGTTGCAAAGTTATGTAAAGCAATTTTAAATTGTGTAGTCTGAAATATAGGGTATATTTTCTCTTGTTCAGCTATACCACAGTATAAAAAGACTGTGGAAGTTGGGAATGCTGTTGTGCTATTTTAGACTATAGGTGTATTGTCTTAAGGTTAGTTTTTTGTTGAAAGTTTCTGGTTAAAGTTGTTGGAGTAGAAATAAACCGACAAGTATGTGGGACAGACAGTTTGGCGCCGTACCAAATAGACAGCCACTAGTTTCCGAATTAGAAACAAAATCAATGGCGTCTTAAACGGACTTTTATTTTGGGAAGTTCTATTTTATTCGTATTAACTGAAAATGTTGGACAAACTGGTGCTAAGAGAAGGGGAGGACAAATAAACGATGGATGGACTGTATGAAAGATGGTGTGCTCAGACAGGAGGTGACAACTGAGTTAGCGACTGATACGGGCTGTAGTTAAGGAAGACATAGACAATTCCTAAAAGAAGAAGGACTTTCTGTACAAAATCTTCAGCTGATCAAAATTAGTGTGGGAGGTTAATTTTTTTTTTGCAAATTGTCTTCTACATCCTTTTGCCTTATTATTTCCCAGAATTTTATCCTTATTAGCCACACTACCGAATGGTGTAATAATGCAACATGTTTTATTTTTCCAAAATCAACGGTTTCGATTCCTGGCTAGTAATATTATTTTTTCTAAAATCCAATCATACACTTTTAGCTTTCATCAAAATCGACCCGAGACTCCTTTGAGTATTTTTCGCTACTCCTCATTGTTTTGGATTTGGCAAACCAAGCCCAATTGAAAAATTCACCTATATACAAACATATCTGCGGCGGGTATTAAAATTTTTCGTGCTCGTCTCGCTCGCTCTCATCAGCTGGTCCAAGTTAGTTCCTAAACTAACTTGCACCAGCTGATGAGAGCCCTGACCCGCCCGACCTCCTAAAGTACTTATAATTTTTTTTTGGGAAATGTCCATGACTTCCCCTGTGAAGCCCCGCGACTCACCGGTGAGTCGGACAAAAAAAAAAAAATTAAAGAGAAACAAAAAAAAAAAAATCGGCTGTCAACCCGGGTTGTCGTCGGGGTTCAATTTGACAACCCGGATTTGGCCGCGGGGCTTCACAGGTTAAAGGTAGTGGTTATTTTGAAGGGTACAAGCAGTTTAAAAAAATTATAACACCTTTCTATTACACTCTATAAAGAAGTATGGAAGCAGAACACATGATAAGCAGACCCTAATTTAATTGAGATAAGGACAAGAATGTATTACCATAGTGATAACTGAAACTTTTCCTCCCAAATAATTCGGTTTATAATGAAGAGTTTACAGGATTTTCTCTACCAGGAAAATTCAGTCTAACCCTGATTAACTTAATCTAGAGTAAGGTAATATTTTAAACGATAGATTATTATCAATCCTGGCTTACTGGCCAAGTACCTACGAACGGGGTGAATAATAACATAACTTTGATTAGGATTTTCACTTTGATACCCTATTACTGGTTTCTGGTAAAGTATCGATTTAGTTTTTATAACATTTCATAAATAAATCGGAGTACTTAAATGCTACAATTTCCTAGTAGTTAGTACAAACCAAAGAGAATCCAAAGAGTCCAAACGTAGCTCTATTGCTGTCACTCACGTGTTCGTCTGTACGTCGTGTCACACAGGTTTTACAGCCAAACGGTTGGTGCTACCTACAGTCTTCTAATGTTTACAGTATAAACATCTTGTTGACCCAAAGCCATACAAATAGTCAAAAATACATTTGTTACGGAACTCTGAATGTGCGAAGTCCGACACGCACTTAGCTGGTTTTTTTTTTAAAGTAACCATATGATTAGTTTAAACACTGATTAGCAGGTTCTTAATTCAAAATTTTCTATGGCGAATTTGAATTTAGAATCCGCTAATCATAGACTAAGCTTATAGTTTTATAAATAAGGCTGTAAATGGAGCTAGGTTTTTGATTAAACTTTCCAGTTACGCGAGTTACGGACTTTAATTGAACAATGGCCATTAACTTTTGATGGCAATCGTAAACTAAGTAGGTATTCGTTTTTCGCCTGTGTTGGTGTTTTATAATCAACATAGTTTGAAATAATATTTCAGGTCAGCCTATGCCTTTTTTTTTGTGGCCTGGGAAATCATCCAGACTTCTCCCGTTCTTCGTGTCAGACTTTTACTGACTAAAACCCACCCCTGTTCCTTCAGTTCCCTGAGTGCCCAGAGGTTCGGTAACTCCGTTTCGAATTTATCCGCGACCCCTGGGCAAGCATCAGCCATGACGGGTCCCGTCAGGTGTTGCTGACATCTCTTTGAGGCGCGCGTGGAACACTACGCGCCGACGACTCTCGGGCGTGGTGCTGATCGGATGGTGAGTTACCCATTACACGCCGTCCGCAGGCCCGCGCCTACGGTGGCCGGAGATCGTCTCGCGACCCCCGACGCCCAGGGCGTCTCCTGCGGCGGCTGCTGCTGGGTGCGTTAGGGCGACTCTGTTGGGTCTCCCTCACCCGTTCCGACTCCTCCTTCGCGAGTATTACTGCTTCGCAGAAGGAGGCAACTGCTTCCTAATTCCCTCTCGCTCCGAGCCTATGCCTATACATGTCAAATATGTCTTCACAACCTACCTAATCTATTCCTCTAATACACCTAAATAATATGTAAATTTTTGAAGCCGGAAATTTTAAGGATTTTGAAGAACTGATGAAAACTGTAGAAACCAACTACAGTTTTTTTTTTTATTCTTTGAACTAAAGTTATGAGCACTTTTTCTTGTGACTTCTTACAGAGTGCAATATGACAAAATCTAGGTACATAGTAATTATCATTAATATACCATCTTGCTAAAAACGTTTATCAGTTTCCAGCTTGCATCCGACATCTGTTGAGTTAGATTTGTAAATGTTTATGCAACAAATTCCTCGGGATCTGGGAATCCCACACATCTGCTTGTCAGTTCTATACCTTCTTGTCTGTATAAATACTAGTACTAGTATGTAATGTATTTACTGGTGTAACGGAAAGGTGTGATATTTTAAAAACTGCTTTTGCATGGAATGAACAATTTTCTCTAAAAAGTCATAGTTAATTCACCAAAAAAATGTTGACTTTCCATACAAAGTTTTCATTAGCTGATCAAAATTAGTATGAGAGGTGAATTTTTTTTGGCAATTTGTCATGTCTTCCTTGAAAAAGTAGTTCAGAGTACGTGACGGGCAGAACCAGTTTTTAAAATATGACCACACCTTTCTGTTACACCCTGTATTTAAACGCAATATTTGGACAAGGCTTCTGGGCGTCAGGCCGTTGACCGTAACGATACACATGACTGCATCTTGCCTCCAAAACAACATCTACTGAATTAAGATACTTTATTTGTTTAGTTATTTACTGAATTCGTCGCCTCCGTACAAGTTTTTAGAACATTGTAATTTGGTTTGTGTTTGCAGTTTTGCACTGCCACTGGAAACCGTCGAAGACTTTATCTACCTTGGTGCCAGTATCAGTAATACAGACACTTGCTAAAATTAAATTAGGGGACGCATAGAAATGGCCAAGGGTGCAATGTTTCAGCTGCAGCATACAATATGACGGGATAACATCTTGCAGAAAACTAAAACTCAACTGTTCAAGTCCTTGGTGGTGTTTTCTGTATTTAGCTACGCTTCGGAGACATGAAGGAAAGCTGATTTTGAGGTGTAGTGCTGGGGCAAAATGTTGCAGATTCATTGAAGCGCACCAATGAGTCTATTCTCCAAGACTTAAAAAACAAAACAGACTTTAACTACCTGTCTGCTAAAAATACTGATACTTTTTGATCACATTGTGAGAAAAGATGGACTTAACCTAGCACAACTTATGGTTACTGGCACCCGGGCCTGCGGACGGCGAGTAGTGGGTAGCTCGCCGTCCGATCAGCACTAGGCCCGTGAGTCGACGGCGCGTAGTGTACCACGCGTGCCTCAAGGAGATGATTGTCAGCCACCACTGATGGGGCCCATCGTGACCGGTGCCTGCATGGCTAGGCGTAGCGGATAAATTCTTAACAGAGCTATCGCTCCCCTGGGCACTCGGGCAGGGAAGGAACAGGGGTGAGTTTTAGTCAGTAAGAGTCTGACACACCCTTCCGCTCCACCCAGAGCGGGAGATGTCATTGGATGATTTCCCACCCAGCCAAAAAAAAACTAAAAAAAAAAAATGTTTACTGGTAAGGGGTCGCAGACGCAGTTCACTTAGGTGGTCGGAATAAATGCGCTCACCCCTGGACACAAAATGCCACGAAGCGTTTCACAATGCCAAAGCGGCGGCAGCGAAGCATCGTAAAGAGAAGGACTTCACTCCGGAGGAATTACGACCCGAAGATAAGAGTACCTACTCTTTATTTTACCACCAATTCCGTAGAGTCACTTTAACGTTATAGAAAAACAAATATACAAATTCGCAAATATTCAAGCTTTCACATGTAAGTTAGTAGGATTTTCACAATGGTAGTACTAACGTCTGTACTTTCCCACGGTTTGTGACCGGTTGTCAAATGATTAATAATTGTTGTCACTTACAAGAGATTTGACAACAATTTGCCGATCACAATACAGGTCAAACTTTCCAAAACCTGGAATCATTTTACCACGTGTAAGTCAAATGTCACCATCATTTTGAAAATTAATTGATTCTACATTGGAGTCAACAGCGAATCTTTTTAAAAACTACCAAAACAACGGTGACTAATCGATTTAAAGCCAATAACTACCGGTTTGTTATCGGTGCCGGCGAGTGACCTTCTGACATCCTTGCGATCCGACCAGCTGGAAAGCAGCTGCCAAGGCCGCGGTACAAGGCCGGCTTAAGGCGCAGTTATACGACTTCTAATGGTTTTTAATTGAACATCACGTCTAAACGACCAAATTTATTTCTTTGAATAAAATATATGTTACTCTAGACAATTTCCGTCGTAATTTGATATGTGAATATTTGAAATTATATATATTTATCATATTGTAATTAATTTGTAAAGTTATGTCTAACGCGGATAAAAATTTAAGAATCACGCAAAAACTGTATACTTAACGGATTTTTATGAAACCTTCACCATTTTAAAGATAATTTATATTTTAGTGTACACCTGTTGTTTTATGTATAATAAATTTATAATTCATATAATTACGGACGCTCCTTGATGGGTGAGTCCTATTACTGGGTGGACGAACGACGCGTTACATGAGCTCAGCACAGAACACGCAAGCTAACCACTCAATGTCATTGGCAGTTAATAGTGCCTTAACTAGCTCCGTTAAACCTTATTAACTTTGGAGGACAAGAAGTTAGCTTTGTAATAATAAGCTGGCAAATGAGAAATGAGCTCAGGCTATCAGCTTTAATGAGCTGTGAACTACCTACTGGGAGAATTATAAACGAACTGAAGGTTGGCGTCCGCCATCTTTAATTTTCCGTGGTGTCCTTACTACTAATCCTGCTATATCCTACATATATCCTACTAATTTTATAAATGTGAATGTTTGAGAAGATGTATGTTTGTTACTCTTTCACGCAAAAACTACTGAATGGATTTTGATGAAACTTTACAGTAATATTGCTTATTCATTAGAATAAGACATAGGCTACTTTTTTATAGTAGGTACTAATAACACGCGGGCGAAGCCGCTGGCAGAACTAGTAATATTATAAATGCGAACGTTTGGATTGATGTTTGTTACTCAATCACGCCAGAACGGCTGAACGAATCTGGATGAAATTTGGCACAGAGATAGATTATAGTCTGGAATATCACAGGCTATAATTCATAACGAGGGAAGTACTAATTCCACGCAGGCGAAGTAACTGGCAGAAGCTAGTATGACATATCTAAGGACACATTCTGAATAAAATTTGTTCCTCTTCTTTTCTAGTCTATTGGTTAACTACTCAAGCGTTCGTTCAGTATGTGCTAACTCGACAGCTGCAGTGGTTGTCTGGCGTAAACTCTGAATTGTTGAAATCGGTGAAAAAACATGTCCGTATGGATTGAGGAGTTCCACTTCAGATTTTAAAAGGAAACTCACCCCCTTATTACACTTATCACAAAATAAAATCAGACACAGATGTAGGTACCTACCTTTACATCCTTATTTCGCTTGTTATGTTTACGTCCCCTGTCACAAATACACACATAACCGGAACCAATGCTCTTTTAACTTTGCTATAAAAATGGTTTCATACTTGTAAATTATCCAGCTGGAAAACATCGGCCAAGGACACAATGCAAGGTCGTTCGTAACCGGCTCTGTTTCGTGTCTACTGCATGTTCGGCGCTAATGAGATATGGGTGCAGTTTAGAGTTACGAACACGCTCGTTCCTATTCTACAGTTTGAAACGAAAAAGGGTAAACTACAGTACATCTCATCTTGACGAGATGTCTTTCCACTGTCTTTCAATAAATCATCAATCAACTCAAGTTTTGCATTCCGCTGCTGGACTTATGTCCTTTGTCTGGGAGAGGCCTATATGCCTCTCCTTCTGCATTAAGCCTGTTATATCTACCAATTTTGTATGTGAATTGTGTATATTGTATTACTAAATTCTCGTCTAACATGTTTTGAAATAAGTAGATAGGTACCAGAACCATCTACACTCTATCTGCTCTTGTTTTACCTGCTGTCGGGTGGGGTCTGGGGACCAGGTGTTTTGCAATACAGGCATTTTTATGCTTAACTCAGACACCAGCTCCTCACATATTCTAGGCTGTAAACATGCATAACTGTATTTAGATTGTAAGGAGAATGTGGAGGTGGTTGGGGGTCGCCCGACACTACTCTTGCCGATACAGGGGCTTCATTCTAAGACTCATTTGTCCCACCAGCCGCCAACTTTTAACTGTCCTTAATCTAAGCGACTAAGCTACATTCTCGGCCACCATTTGTTAAATAGATACATATGTAGCATTGTAAGAGTTTATCGTTACTTATTTGAGGTTCTTTTGCCAGGTTTAAAATGTCCCTTTTCCTTTTCACTTTGGCAAGATACTTAGGTCACTGACACGTCTGATGCATTTTGATTTTGAGCTCCGCTTTAAAATTCTTTGCATCTTCGGAGTCACCATTACTCATACAGATCACGTACGCAAACAATGCTAACTAGGTATACCTGATTTGGAATGTTTCTGTAGGTCACACGAATATTTGGTCTGCTTGAGGTTTACATTAAAAGCCCCAATCTTTACCTACCTTCTGACGATTGACGATCATAGATTTAGGGGAGGTTCACATAAAAATCATCAATCTCCAAACTTTCAGGAGGTTGGTAGGTAGGTAGATCTCCTGAAAATGTTGACTATAATAGAACATTAAAAGGCGTTGGAAGGCACAAGGTGAACTGATGACCACCTAGGGTCGCGCAAATTGATTCTTAGTAAAAAAAACTTTGGCGGTAATCTTTTCTATTTCCGTTTTTGTTTCCATGTGGGTTGTAAACAGTTTTTATGTGCATCCTTTATGGTATGTAGTGCTAGGTACAAGCTATCAGTGTCCGACAGGCTACCCACATGCGCCCACGCAAATCCTACTAATCTAGGAACGACAAATACATAATTAATATTGTTAATTAATTAGCTGAAGTCTGCCGATACTGGATGACTGGATGTGTCCATAAATGAGATTGGTTTGGCTCTACAAGTCTACATAAACGGAGATTCGGATAAATAACAGAGAAAACAGACAAGCATGTAAATACCCAACTAATCATCGCACAGATCCAATTGGATCTGTGTAATTACAAGCGACTCTTGCGCAACCACAATTTCATAAATCACGGTTTGCCTGCGCCCGCGCACCGGAACGTTAGATCTGCCATTGTGCAGGCTGACCTAGCAAGGTCGGTGATTTATTTCTTAGAAAGGACTGGCCTTTGAGGTCAGAGAAAGTTCAAAATGCGTAGCAATATCTGATAAATGGAAGTCATTTATCAGACCATTTCTAGTCTTTATATCAAAAGAGGTCTCTAGGATGAGTTATAGCTTCTCAAAATGAAACACATTGGAGTATTTTAGCCGGAAATGTGCTGTTGAAGGCTGATTAGCAGGTAGTTTCTTACTAATGCATGTAATATTGGGTCATTAGATTATTGCTTGAGGAAATTAGAGTTATAAAGGCTTTTGTGTTTTAAAAATAATTGCTGTCCTTGGATTTCGACTTTGGGTTGTAACCATTTGAACTTGTGACGAAAAAATCTAAATTATAGGCTTTCAGAAATGTAAATACATCGTCATTATTTTAAAGCATATAATAAGAAGTAGGTAGGTACATATGACAGAAATACTGATTTGTAGAGCAATTATATATATATACAATACTACACTATTTCAAAGTTTGAAGGTAAAAATTGCATTTTAATTTTCCCACCAAAACTGCGTAATTCTTGCAACAAGTAACTATTAAAGACCTGCTAGCGCCATCTAGTTTGGCCGTGCATAACCAAAAACATTAGAGCCATCTATACTGAAGCGTTGAAAATTTCTAACATGCGCGTGGTTCGTTGTGGCGTAGCTAGATGGCGTTAGCCACGACTTTTGTCCATGCAATTCAATATTATTGTTGTCGTGTATTTTGTACTATAGATAAACAGGTTATTGACTTATTGTCCTTATTTTCACTAAAAATAAAATATATTTAATCTAAATATAAACTATATTACGCGTAAACGACGCTTATGGCTAATTAAACTTGCTTCGTTTCGAACATAATTTTTCAGACATCAAGGATAATTAAGATTTTTTACACATAATAAAAACAAACAAACTTAACAAATAAATTAAAGAAGTCCACAAAAGATATGACTCATATTTTCATACAAGGAAATATAAATAATTTAAAGCATTTCGTCGACCACCCAAACAGTAGATCGCCACATCCTTACTGCATCCCTGCCGATCGATTTCCATGTTCTATGGGGGATAAAACCCATAAATTATATTAACACGTGCCCAGCAGCGGACGTGGACTAATAATAGATGTATTTTTAAACACAAATAGAGCATCTGATAGATTCATTGGTTCCATTCATTGGTGTTATGGCAATGTGGAGGAATGTTTAATGTTTATTCATATTTTGTAACATATGAAAGTCGGGGGACGGTTGGAACTTTTGGACTGAAGCTGAACTTTGACGAAATGTACGTCACACATGGTACTAGAGTTACAATAATTAGTGAACCGGGCAACTTATAATATAATGTAGGAAAACTTAACAACAGATGGTGACGAAAAGTTGAGCGTACTTAAGTCTCAAGTTTTGACTCTTTGGTGGAACCAAGTTTTTAAATTATAAGAATCCTTGATGGAACAAAGTGGTGTAATCGACTTATTTTCCCAATGCACCTAGGAAAGTAGGGTGACCTTTTATGGATATTGGAAAACTAGAACTCGTACATTGCTACTAAGTACCTATGTTTTGACCGTGATGTCGGTAAATTGCCTAGAATTGCTCGCATTTTGGTCACTCACTAGGCACTATAAAAACACAACTTATTCCCCGTCACCCGTTAACGCATCAGTCTTCATAGCAAGAGCGAACAAGCATCTTCTGGGCTTGGTCGTCAAAATGAGGAAATAAATGGGGGTCCCCATTTCGAGACCGAGCCGAGGTGCTGGCTCATCATCATAATTTTAGTCGAAAGACGTATACTGCTGAACATCGGCTTCCCCAAGTGTCGCCTCAACGACCGGTCCTGTGCGTCTCGCATCCATCGAATCTCCTCGACCCTCACCAGGTCATCGGCCTACCATGTGGGAGGCCTTCCAACGCTGCGTATTCCGGTACCGTCACCACTCCAGAAATTTTCGGCTCCATCGACCATCTGTTCTGCGGGTAATGTGCCCTGCTCACTGCCACTTCAGTTTGCCAATCACGATAAAAAAAGAAAACATAAAATTACTTTATTAGTAGTTGATAGTAGTAAAGGTACTTACTGCTTTATTAAAAAAACTTTTTTACAAAAAAATAGAACCGACTTTCTAAAAATTTCGGAAGTCAGTGTTCCTGGTTTTGTGTCTTCGTTATTTGACATCGAATTCCGAAATTGAAGTTATTTTGCACTTTTTTTGGAAGTCGGTTCTATTTTTTTGTAAAAAAGTTTATTTATTTTTCACTTTTTGATTGTGGTAATTCATAGACATAATATGATCGCAGCAATCGTGGTTGGCTTGCTATCAATTTTTGAAGAGTTCTGTTGTCTGTCTCTGAAACCCATCACCAGATCTATATGAAATTTAAATGGGACCATTTCGGAACAAACCCCTTTCGAACAAAAAAATAATTTTGGGAATCCGTCAATATATGACGGAGTTATGCCCAAACATGCATAAAAAAAGTGTGTGCGTACTTATGTACGCACGTAAGAAGTTATATCTACTTCTTTGGCGTAACAAGAAAAAAAATCAAACTCTCACAAAGTTTACAAAAGGAAAACAATCATTCTTCATGAACCACAGACCATAGCTAACTTCAGGGTGTCGGTTCTAGCTAACTTCAACCTGTGAATTTTGTGTGAAAGTGATGCGCGCGCATCTTAAAATTTCACTCTCATCATTTTTTCATGTTAGATTAGCAATCGGCACCCCCAAAAACCTATTACACGATAGCAATATCGAATATTTGAGAAAAAGTTGCATTCGCCATCTTTGATTTTAAAATGAATGTCTAATTTACAATCGGCAACCCCAAAAACCTATTACACGATACCCATATCGAATGTTTTGAGAAAAAGTTGCATCCGCCATCTTGGATTTTAAAATGAATGGCTAATTCGCAATCGGCACCCCCAAAAACCTATTACACGATACCCATATCAAATGTTTTAGAAAAAACAATCATTCTTCATGAACCACAGACCATAGCTAACTTCAGGGTGGATCGGTTCTAGCTAACATCAACCTGTGAATTTTGTGTGACAGTGATGCGCGCGCATCTTAAAATTTCACTCTCATCATTTTTTCATAACGTGCCTAAAGAAGTATAACTTCAAAAATACAAACATCCGAATTGATAATATCTTTCTTTTTGAAGTCGGTTAAAAAGATATTGTTTATCACTGACTGCTGCCAATTTTTGTGGCTCGTAGGCGACGAATACAATTCTATGCAAATCAGATTTGCAAGTGTCGTCACCGGTGCTGAACAAAAAAGAAACTGTAGGTGTCAATTAACATAATTAACTCACTGCAGTTGATATTTTAGCGAAAAAGTCCTTGAAATATCATTCAGGAAACAAGTTATAATTGCATCGTATGTTTTCAATAACGACGGGTCACTTGGTTATCGCTGAATGTCGCAGAAGTCGCAGTATCTGAAGCAAATAGGTAGGTATTACAAAGTAAAAATAATGTTCTTATTATTTTATTTTGTTAAAGACAGTGTTGTTTTATATTTTTTAAACATAAACATTGATAAAAATTAAAAACGAATTTTATTTTTTATAAAAAGGTTTAATGATGGATTAATTTGCAGTGTTGCTCATTAATATAATTTTATAAGTAGGTAGGTAGACCCAGTTTTGTGGTATGGCACCCCTAGTTTGTATTGTCAACTGCATCGGGCACCGGTAGAGTCCGAAAGTACTTGAGCAGTAAATGCGAAGTAGAATGATCGCCAATTTTGCAACATGCATTATGCAGCTCCAAGCTTTGATGGAGCTTTTTATAAATCTTAGTCATTATAACCTTCTTACCGATGTCCCATCTTACCTACTCAGCGTCGTCGCCTGCGCAGACACGTTTTTATCCTTCATCATCCCCTATCTGCCTTCACACAAACTGTTTTATTCTGTCATAATCCTACTAATATTATGTAATACTAAGTACCTACCTAATTTTTTTTTCTTTTTTTCAGGTAAGTCATCAATAATAAAGAACCTTCAGAAACCTACCCTGTAAAACTGATGAGAAATTACGGGTTTAAGACAAGTATTTTATTTATGCAACAACCATCTAGAATCGAATAGAAGTTCTGTAGATCTCGATAATGAGTATAAGGAATTAGGTTCGTACAGCCCTTATTTATCGAGTAATTAAGCCATAATACATTTATTCATGTTTTAATTCGCACCCCTATAGCGATAAAAATAATAACTATCATGTTTTGACACTATCATGCGGGCGATACGAATGATATCATTTCGAATTAATTAAAAACACCTCCCCTATAGAGGTAACCCTTTAGCACCGAATTTTTAAAATATGTCTCTGCTTTTTATGAAGGTCCGACATGCCGGTTTATTCTGTTAAGGCCCCTACTAACAAACAGGTCTAAGAATGTTTCATATCCAAAGTAGTAGGCAAAAGTGTCAGAAACGGCCGTTTGTGGTACTTTTGCCTACTACTTTGGATACGAAACATTCTGAGACCAGTTTTAACAACGTAAAAATACTTTATCCTCTTTGTAACAAACGTGACGTTGGATTCTTTAATATTTATTTTCTATGCTATGCTACGAATTTTTATTCAATGTGGGCGCCACTTGACCGGTAGTAGACCCTTAACATCTCACCGTGATAACTTAGGTGGAGTGAGCGTGAAGTGAACTGTCATTCCACCTTGATTGTATGGATTGACAGCCCACTTCACATTCACTTCCCCTAAGTTTTCACGGTGAGATTTTACAGAATAGCACTAATGACCTTGACGATTTATTCGATTAGAACTGGAACCGAGAAAGCTTTGAAATTTGGTTTTCATTAGTTCTCTAGAATTAGACGACATGGTTGGTGCAGTGGTTTAGCGTTCGGCTGCTGCACTGCGTGTCACGGGTTCGATTCCTGCACGGAACAAATATTTGTATGGCCACGTATGGCCTAAAGTTTCGCTGATTAATTGAAATTGCCCCATTATTGATCATTTTGCAGCTTGCTATGAACATACTTTGTTATGATATCCTTTTCAACACAAAGAAATATAAATAAAAATTCAGATGAAGCGTGTCTGTGAAACAGAACACGACGGCAACGCGTATTGCACGTATCAATATGTATGCGCTAACCGGGAATCGAACCCGCTCCACCATTACATGATATGCATCACAGATGAACACCACACTATACTTAGAACAAAAAAGAAAATTACATATGCTTTCTAGACTTGCATATCAGATTGCACGGAAAAACGGTAATTATATGTTTTTTTGTTGGCCACAGAGCCTATGTAGTATGAATTGGAAATTAATTTCTTAGACCACAATGTGTACCTACTGTAGAATATTTTAATCGTTCATGTTTGAAGAAAGGAGATTGGAAGAAAAGTGTTTTTTTTTTCATATGCGACAAGCGCGCCACACTTTTTCCAAACCACTGTAAGGCGTCATCCTAATAGAACGCAATTGTCGCAGTCACTTGTACGAAAAGCGGAAAGCGCCCTCTGTCAACGCGACAACGCGATCAGGTTTGCCATACAAATAAACACGACGATCGCGCATCCGCGCGATGGTCGCTTTATGTTAGGGCTACATATATAAGGCCTAACTTCTGTAAGCCAGAATCAACAGTGGCGACCACCAGAAAAAACGCCGAGGCAATGAATCTCGACGAGTCCCAGAGAAACGATTAAGAAAAATGAAGTGATATTGCAAAATAACTTCTAATCATAACTTGAAGTGAAAATAGGTAACTAAAAAAAAAGGTGTTGTTTGGCGTTCAAAAGGCCTTGTATTCTAACCCAGAGCAACTCCTCTCATTAATTATTATCACAATAATTAACCATCTAGTGTTCCCACTGTTACTGTTACTGTTACTGTTAAACCAACTGTCACAGAGAGGACTCTGTGAGAGGGTATGGGCTTTAATATTTTTTTTTACAAAAAGGCTACCGACTTCCAAAAAAGAAAATACACTAAAAAAAAAAACTTTAATTTCGGAAGCTGGTGTTTGTATTTTTATTTCTTCGTTATTTCGTGTGAGTTCAAAAATTAAAGTTAATTTTAAATTTATGGTGTAAGTATTTTCTTTTTTGGAAGTCGGTTGTATTTTACATAAAAAAGTTTATTAATTATTACTTTTTGGTTGTTGTACCCCAGAAATAAAACTAAATAGAATTCGAACATACTCGTAATTGGAGGAAACCAAACGTCATCTATGTATACATATTTTTTGTTTTTGTTGATTATTGCAAAAAGCGCTCAAGCAATTTCGATATAATTTATATGGGACTACCTCCGGAGTATACTCTTTCGTATAGAAAAAGAATTTTGAATATCGGTCCACAACTGACAGAGAAATTGGTGGACAAAAAAAAACATACATACAGTCGAACATAGAACTTCCTCCTTTTTGCAAAGTCGGTTCATAAAACGGATCCGGAAAAGGTGGTTTAAATACCTAGGTTCTCTGTCTACTTTCAGGAAATTCTCGTGGTTTTGCGCACTAGGTAGGTAGACCAAGTAAGCTCTTCATAAAATCAGTCTTTGTAGACGAGGTGTTTAAAATAACCACTCAGCATTTACTATCGTCTAAGTTCGTTCATTTTATGAGAGCAGTGGATCCTAATAAAATATTTACGAGCTATTGAATTGATATATTAATGGTGCGCCCGTAAAAAGCTTGGCTTGGACAAGCAGCAACTTTGATTATGTACTTTAATATAGTAGCACTTTCGGGCTGATTAAATTGAAAGCATTTTAGTTCAATTTTTTAACCGACTTCAAAAAAGGAGGTTCTGTGTTCGACCCGTATGTATGCTGGTTTGTCCGCGATTTTCTCGAAAACTCCTGATCCGATTTGGATGGGGTTTCCATTATTCAAATGCATATTTTTTAAGAAAGGTTTAAGTAAATAAAACATTACGATCTGATAAAGATCTTCGGAGATAGACAGTGGAACTGTTTAGTAACTAACAGCAAATGGCTCGCGATACTGCGATCGTTTGTCTAAGAATTGTTAACACAACTTAAAAATAACTTTAATTTCGACTTCCGAAATCAAACTTATTTTTTTTAATTTTTAGTGTATTTTCTTTATTGGAAGTTGGTTGTGTTTTTGTAAAAAAGTTTTTTGTTTTTCACTTTTAGTTGTTATACCCCAGAACTAAAAACCCCAAAAACATGGAACGTGGAATTTAAAAATACTCGTAATTGGAGAAAACCAAAACGTCATCCGTATTTTTCGTTTTTGTTCAGTTTTTCAAAAAACGCTGAAGCATTATCGATAAATTTTTTATGGGACCACCTCGAGAATATATTATTTCGGATAAAAAGAATTTTGAAAATTGGTCCTCAACTGACAGAGAAATCGGTGGACATACATAAAAAAAATACATACTCCTTTTTCGAAGTCGGTTAAAAAATAAAGAAATAATACTAGAAACACTGGTGCCGATTCTCTTGTTGAATATCTAAACTAAAATTAGAGAATCGCTATCTTTTACTAAACGGCAGTGCGAGAAATGGACGGCTATAGCTATGAACTAAGTTAGAGATGTCAAATTAGTTTACGCCTTGTACTTTACCGTGTTTTTAGTCGACATATTTTTACGTGTACCCTAAATTTGTATGGTAACATTGGTTCAACTCAATTTGACAGCTCTAATTTACGTCCGTCTCTTTCTTGTTTTATTAGAGAGAAAAAGATAGTAGTAGCCTAAATTAAAAAAAGTTTAGTTTGTGCATAACAGAATCGATACCAATGACTTCCAAAATTAAAGTTAACATGCACTTTTTTTTGTGGAAGTCGGTTCTATTTTTTGTAAAAAAGTTTTTTTTTTGTTATGAAAGTAGGAATTGCCGTATTATTCATTTATGGATTTCGGTAAACCATTGTTTACTACGTCGACAATTTTGTTCTGAAAAGTTCCTACAGACCGCAGTGGATATGCAAATAGAAAAAAAAAAAGAAAAAAAAATCTGCACAGATATTACGCGCATTACAGATAAATGGATTAAATAACATAAACATACAAGAATGCTAAAAGCCTCGTATTCAATCAATGTTAGTCTTCGCAATTAACTCACAAACTCGCTCGTAATAGCTCGTTTTTTTTTGTTTTTGTTTTCGGGGTAAACCTTCCAAAAGCGCCTGGACTTTTTGGGAAAAGTTCAGGGAGTGTGGGTATCTACCTCATCAAAACCACCCCGGTGACTACCATCACAACAGAACCCTACCTCTTTTAAGTTACCTCTTAAAAGACTACTCCGAAACCCCCTCTGTACAACACCAAAATCAAAATCAAAAGTCATTTATTCAAACTAGGCTGAGAGCCAGCACTTTTTGAACGTCAAAGTTCTTCATAAAGACAGTCCCCCAAAAACACCCGTCACCTGTTAGGGCACGTGCAAATACCCATCGGGTCAGCGTATACAGTACGGCAAAATGCCCGATCATCACGCAATTTTAAACTCCCTTTTAGTTGGAGTTAGAACCCATTAAAAAAATATCAATGCAAATGGTGCTCACCCTTTTGAGATGAGAACTGGTTATATTAAGCTATCTAATATTATGTGTATGGTTTTTACACTGTCAGAATTCATCGATTTCTCTACTATCATGAGGAAAAATTGCGTGTATTCGTGGTATACGCGTTATCAGTTATCAAAACACAGCATACGGATACTGTTCCCCCAGCCTTGGTGTTCTTCCCGCATGATATTCGCAGTCGTAGATAGATCCATTCACCAAATTTATTTATATCCTAAATCTAGCTTTTACTTGTTCACGTTGTTCGTGCATTTTCCGGGATAAAAAGTAGGTTAGCTAGCAATTAGAAATATTGAAACTTCATCATCATCATTTCAGCCGAAAGACGTCCACTGCTGGACATAGGCCTCTCCCAAGTATTACCACAACGACCGGTCATGTGCGTCTCGCATCCATGGAATTCCTGCAACCCTTGCCAGGTCATTGGTACACCTTGTGGGTGCCCTTCCAATGCTGCGTCTAGTAATAGTGAAATATACTATCCGTTAAATATACTCTCCGTTAATTATACTATCCGTTAAATATACTATCCGTTAAATTTACTATCCGTTAAATATACGATCCGTTAAATATACTATCAGTTAAATAATATACTATCTGTTAAATTTACTATCCGTTAAATATACTATCCGTTAAATATACTATCCGTTAAATAATTTCTCGATCGGATCAGTATATATATTTATTTTTTATACTTTACTACCTTCTGCCAGCGGCTTCGCCCGCGTGGTTTAAGTACTTCTCCTCATTATAAATTATGACAGTCGTTACGGGTCGTCAGAAGCTCGAAAGTCTGACAACCAGTCTTACCAAGGGGTATCGTATTACCCAGTAACTGGGTTGTGAAGGTCAGATAAGCAGTCGCTCCATGTAAAATATTGGTATTCAGCTGCATCCGGTTAGACTTTGGCTTCAAGCCAACCCCAAGATAGTTGGGAAAAGGCTAGGCAGATTGATTATGTTATTCTGTTGTGCTAAAAACTTAGGCGAAGTTAACGTGAAGTGGGCTGTCAATCCATACAATCAAGAAGGAATGACAGTTCACTTCACGCTCACTCCACCTAAATTTTCACTGTGAGATGTTAACAGAATTGACCGGCTTATGTATGAGCTATATTACTGTCAAGTTTGCGAGTCAGTTCAGTTAAAACTCATTGCTGATAGAATGTACCAAGTCTAGAGCCCAAGATCTGTTCCAAAAGGAGGTACAAATCTTTGACAAACTCACACTCTCCTAAGAGCTCTCTTAATAACTGTCAGAGCAATAACTGGCACAATCTATGAAGTGAGTGCTCTTGAATACTGCACGAGTGCACGGACAGCTGTTCGGTCCAGTCACCCGGCCGGGCACCAATTCAAGCAATTTAGACTCGCTAGCAGATATACTAATTGTAGCCAATGTAGCTCAATTAGAAGATGTTGTATTTTGGACACATCTGTGGATTAAAATGTAGTGGGATGTGTTTTTTTGGTGTTGTTGTTATGAAGCTTTTAGAAATTATGAGAAACTAATTTCTGTAAGCAGCGCCGTACGCGTGAAAGTCGAAGATTATCCTAAGGGAATGGACTACCGGGATAGGACCATGTTGTAATCCGGACATGAGCTACCCGAGTGCTAAGTTTTATTCAGAGTCGTTCAGCCATTGAGGCGTGATCCAGGCTTAATTTTATAATACGAGTATCAGTAGGATTTTCTGTAGTCTTGCTAATTTTACGAGTATAGTCGTATAGCGATTGGCGTATAGACAGAGAAACTTTTGATGTATTTTGATGACGAATTATCAAAATATCTTGATGGCTGCCATCGTAAAGAAATCAGAAGACATCGTTGACAGAACGTTAAGACCTTCACGGAACCTCTAAATAGAAACAATTTTCAGAAAATGTCTCAAGTTCTTTACCCTGTCTCATATCTCATCACATTTTTTTATTCTGATAATTTCTTAATCGACTTAGGATAATACCAGGTTTAGCTCCAGCATCAGTAGCTACTAGAACAGTAACGAACACAAAAGGTGTGCCCGTCTAGTTATTCTGGTTAGCGATAACTACTTAACTTTTTCCTATAAAAGCGATTTATGCTAGACTAGTTTTCCGATTAGGGCTGCAGGAAATTGTTTAACTACTAGAGATGAGGTGTTAATCTTAGTTTTTATTACTTGCTAGATGATCGTGTAACTCTTGTTAAACGGGTCTAGATGATTCTAGTTTAAATAGACTTGTGAACACTGAAACGTTATTCAATTTTAAGTCGGCGTCAAGATTCATAGGGCAGGTTTCTGCGTTTTTCTATCTTGACTAGCGAGCAGCCCCAACTTCACAGGAGCATTTCACCTTGTAGACGCAGCGTTGTAATGCCTCCTATTCCAACGCTGCGTCTTCCGTCTTCTTCTTAAACCAATCACATGATTTTTTTTTTAAATAACGCTCTTTGTTTTAAGACAGTAATCTACTTTTAAGATCGTATAAAAGTCAAAAGGCGTTTCTGAATTAAGGGGCTTTGAAAGGCGAAGACTTTAAAACGTCTTTGAAATTCATTCCTATGTAGAAAAGAAATACATTATTTGAATCAATGGATGTTACACATCATTGAATGTCAATTGATTGATTGATAATGATTGGTTGAAAGTTTCTCATTGAAACATTGACTGTAATTAATAATAATAATAATAATAAGCCCCCTAAACAACCACACGTCCTGATTGACCATCTAATCACGTAGGGGGCGGACACACGAATGCGAAATTACTGGCGTGGCTAACGTGGCTCTGGAAACCCATTAAAAATGGAGACTAGATCTAAGAAATTACGTATAGGACCGCTACCCGAGGGCAATCGTCGGGGCGCACCTGGGGCCGATGCTGGGTGTCACAGCATACGACCCATCGGCGGTGGGGGACTGAGCAGGCGGGTTCTCCCCGACAAAAATACTACAGCCGAACCGACAGACAGACTAGACAATAGGGATGATAGTAGAGCAGTTACATCTGCCCAGGATGTTTCGCAGGCGGCATCAGCTACTCAGCCTGCGACCACCAAGGCGGGAAAACCCAGAGTGCGAATGAAATGGACTAAAGATATGAATATATTCATCATGCGCACATACTTCTATATTACGAGACTTGAAGAGGACAAAACAATGTACTGCACACAATTATTTGATAAATTTACATTACAATACCCAGAAATGAAAGTTACAGAACAGAGAATAGCAGATCAAAGACGTGTTATTATTAGAAACAAGCTATTATCAGATGACACATTAAACAAAATTAAATCTGAAATAGCAGAAAAACTTCTAAAAGAAGAAGAAGAGAGTTTGAATTTTGCACAACAAATCAATACCTTGCAAATCACCCAATCACTCACACCTTGTAATCCTACCTTACAATACGAGACCAGTCCAGAGACTGAATATATTGATGATATATTAACCGCCAACACACCATACAGTAGTCAGTCAACCACACATAATGCCGCATTAATACAAACACAAACTATAGGCGACCCGTTAGTAGAGACATTAAATTATGAACTAGAAACAAATATGCTAAAATACAATGGAATAGATCCCACGTGTAGACCTTTATTGCCAAAAATGCGATCAACTCGTAAATTATCGGATATCATTAGCATATTTAACCAAAAAATTATCCCGTTAAAGCTTTCATCTCTGGAAAACTTATCCGATACACATTCACTAATCTATTGCATAGCTCTTTCAGTCTCTAAATACTTTAAATTAAAAATTAATATGGATAGGTCTACTTGTAAAACTAAAGTAACGAACAAGCCACCGTGGCAAGAAAGATTAGAAATGGACATAGATCTACTAAGAAAAGACATTAATAGATTAACACAATTTAAAAATGGTAACACGTCAACAAAACTTGAAAATAAAGTAAAACAAATTATTGCAAGAACTAAACACCACAGCTCACATGAAAATTTTAATAAAAGAATAGAAGATCACCTAGACACATTAAAACAAAAACTTCTAGTTAAAAGTCATAGGTTAGCAAGATACAAGAAAGCCAAAGAAAGAAAGAATAACAATAGACTTTTTACAATAAGCGAGAAACAATTCTATAGAAAGCTTAAAGGTAACGATACCACAGTCATAAATCCTCCATCACCAGATACCCTAAAAGATTTCTGGGAAAAAATCTGGTCAGACAGCGCTGAACATAATAAAGAAGCTGGATGGATAAAAGAAGAAATAGATAGATCAGAGACAATTGAAGAAATGCCATTTGAAGATATAGATACACTTGAAATAAATACAATTATAAATAGAACGCATAACTGGAAAGCCGCAGGAATAGATGGTATACATAATTTCTGGATAAAAAGACTACATGCACTACATAGAACATTAGCGGAACAAATCAATGACATTTTAAAAGGTAATCAAAATCTGCCAGAATTTCTCACTAAAGGAATCACATACATGATCCCAAAATCTAGCAGAACCCAGGATCCCTCACAATATAGACCAATAACTTGTCTCCCAACTATGTACAAAATCATCACATCTTGCATTACTAATAAAATTATTAAACACACTGAAAAGTACAACATTTTAACTGAAGAACAGAAAGGTTGTAGACGAGGGCATATGGGTTGCAAGGAACAATTAATTATTGATTCAACCCTTTTAAAACACGTTCAGAAAGCAAGAAAAAACTTATACATAGCATACATCGACTACAAAAAAGCTTTTGACAGTGTACCCCATTCATGGTTAATTGAAGTGCTAAATATTTATAAAATCAACCCATTACTAATAAATTTTCTTAAAAACACCATGGGATCTTGGAAAACTACACTTAAACTACAAACACCAACCACAAACTTAACCATAGACGGAATAGAAATTAAAAAGGGTATATTTCAAGGGGACTCGCTAAGCCCTCTATGGTTTTGTCTGGCCCTAAATCCACTCTCTCGCGCATTAACTGAATCTAGACTAGGTTTTGACATCAAGAACAATAGATCTCTATTACATCAAATAACACATTTACTTTATATGGATGATTTAAAGTTATACGCTAACAGAAATAAAGATTTACATGGTTTATTGGACATAACAACAGCATTTTCGAAAGATATTAGAATGGATTTTGGACTAGACAAATGCCGGAAACTTAATATAGAAAAGGGAAAGATTGTGGAAGGAAATTACTCAACAGATTCGGAAGAAGTAATAGAAGCAATGAGAAATGAAGAACTCTATAAATACTTAGGGTACAACCAAGCGCGACTATTAGAACACAAAACTATTAAAGATAAACTAAAACAAGAATATTATAAAAGAATTCATTCATTATGTAAAATGTACCTAGCCAGTAAAAATTTGTTTAAAGCTATAAATACGTATGCTATACCTATACTAACTTACTCTTTCGGCGTCATAAAATGGTCCAAAACAGAATTACATGTACTCGAAACTAAAACTAGGACAATTCTTACACAACATAGATATCACCACCCTAAGTCAGCAATCGAAAGAGTAATTTTGTCCAGAAAAGAAGGGGGCAGAGGATTAATTGAAATATCACATTTACACAAAAGACAAATCATAAACCTAAAACAATTTTTTATTAGGAAGAAAAATACCAGTAAATTACACAAAACAATCGTAGATATAGATAAAAAATATACACCGCTAGACCTTAGCGAAGATAATATTGAAACAATAGATAAAGCAAGACATATAGAAGAGATAAATAGAAAATGGAGACAGAAAGAACTACACGGCAGACATCCTAATGATTTATACCAAACACACATAGATAAGGAAGCTTCCAACAAATGGCTTGAATTAAGTGGACTGTTCCCAGAAACAGAAGGATTTATGCTAGCCATTCAAGACCAAGTCATTAACACAAAAAATTATAGAAAGTTTATAATAAAAGATAGTACAGTAAGAAGTGATTTATGCAGAAAATGTCACAGCAAACCTGAAACAATACAGCATATCACAGGAGCTTGTATGACACTAACACAGAACGACTATACTCATCGACATAATCAACTTGCTAACATCATACACCAAAAACTCGCCACTAAATTTAAACTCACGCAGGATCCATACACACCATATTATAAATATTCACCAAAAGCAGTTTTAGAAAATGAATCTTACAAAATATATTATGATCGCACTATAATTACAGATCACACTATTTATAACAATAGACCCGATATTACATTTGTGGATAAAGAAAACAAACACACGTACATAATAGATATAGCAGTCCCAAACACTAACAATGTACAAAAAACCATCACAGAAAAAATTAGGAAGTACACAGAGTTACAAGAGGAAATCACGAGAGTTTGGAAAATGAATAGAGTCACAATAGTTCCAATAGTAGTATCAACAACTGGTGTTATTCCGAAACAAATATTTAATAGTTTTAATGTACTCAATCTATCCAAATACACATACCTAACACTACAAAAAGCTGCCATATTAAACACTTGCCGAATAGTTAGAAAATTTTTACAACTAGATTTAGATAACAATGTCACTGCAGTACAAAGCAATTTACCATCTGAAAGAAATAACTAGGATCTCACCTTGGTTCACACCCGTGAGATTCTAGCAAATACCAGGTTTTAACCTGAGAAAAACGAAGTTTAAAAACATCATAATAATAATAATAATAATAATATGCCACAACTATCACACAACGCCATCTAGTCCCAAGCTAAGCAGAGCTTGTGTTATGGGTACTAGACAACTGATAAACATACTTATATATTTCTAAATACATACATATTATAGATAAATTACACCCAGACACAGAACAAATGATCGTGCTCATTACACAAACATTTGTCCTGGGTGGGAATCGAACCCACGACCTCCGGCATAGCAGTCAGGGTCACTAACCACTAGACCAACAGGCCAGTCGATTTCAATTGATGCTTCACTAAGTTGTTTTTTAACAGGACTGTCTTTTTATAAGATGTGGGTATTTTCCCATAGTCTGTGTTTCATGTTCAGACGGCATTGAGACGAAATTGGGTAATTGGCACATTTTTTTTTCGTTAGTAGGTAACTTTGTCCAAAATCGAAAATAGAAAGATTTTTTCAAACCCGTTTAAAATTAAGTAAGTTAGAAATTTTTCAACTCTGGTGGAAGGGCAGTTACAGAAAAAGGATGCAAGCAGTGACGTTTAAATGGTAATTGCCGCTTCATTTAATAATCAATTTTAATCTTCATTTAATAATCAATTTGAATCTGTTTTCAGGAAAATATTTATTTTTAGTGATATTTGTTGTTTCATATACATAATGTACAAAAATAAACACAGGAGAATACCCTATATGACTCAATGCCGTCTCTGCAAATTCTACAATATTATTTATTTTTCCAAAGAGCCTGTAATGTTAATAATCTAGAAATGTATTATAATTTTATTTAAAAAAACCATAGAAACAGTTTTTGGCCTATGTGAACGATTTTCTGGGTGAAAGATGGTTTATGAATGAAGTAACTTAAAAACGACAGAAATGCTGAAGCTGTTATGAATAATCTTGTATTATGAATAAGTATAATAGTTATTTGAAAACAAAACATGAAAATACTGAGGTAACCTAAAATAATAATAAATATACCTAGGTTGAATAGAATACAATTTATCTTTATTTGACATCCAAGACTGGTAGTGGAATAATGAGAAACTCCTCCTTTTTTGAAGTTGTTTATAAATGAAAACTTTGAACACAAGTGGAAATGGATATTGAACGACACCGTTGACGCAGTGGCTGTGCGATTGGCTGCTGCGCAGAAGCAGCCAAGCAGCGCTGCGAAGGCGGACTTATTGCGTTGGGTTTTCTTACAAACCAAATAACCTAATAATTACCTATCTACATTAAAATTTCCAATTAGCATTTATTTTCACACAAAAGTTAACTCAAAATGGCGAAATAAATAGCTCAGTAAATGCTCGTACAGTTTAACAATGAAATTTATTGTTTTACCCGTGAACTAACTTAAATTGAAAGTTTAACAGTTAAAAGCTCGAAACGTTCACTGCTAACGATTTACGCAAACAGAACCGTTTAGAATTGTTTGGCAACTTTAAAGTTAGCTTTATAGATAGGTACTAGCTTTAAGGCACTTGTCCCACCGCCAACGATGAGCGAGTAGTGAGCAGAGCTTCAAACTAAATACAAGTTGGCGAGCAGCAAGTAGCGAGTCTTATAGCTTTATCGCTGGGCTTTAAGGTGGAAGCGCCAGGGTAGCCCGCGAAATTCAAATTTTCTTACGTTTTTTCAATTTGCTGGTCAGTGTCAGGTTGTATCTTGGTCAAAATTTGATTCGCGCCCGTAGCAAGTATGTATTTATAGAATTATAATCATTAAAATCATCAATACAACTCTTTCAGTAAAACAAAGTCCCCGCCGTGTCTGAACACGATAAACTCAAAAACTACTGAACCGATTTTCATGCGGTTTTCACCAATAGACAGAGTGATTCATGAGGAAGGTTTAGGTATCACTTTTAGCCATGCGAAGCTGGGGCGGGCGAACAACTTGGGACATGCTCGCGCACCCCAGGTTGGGAAACCCTGGCGTAGACCATTTTTAGGGTTCCGTACCTGAAAGGGTCCAATGGAGCCCTATTGTTGTCACTCACGTGTTGTCTCCCGTCTGTTCGTCCGTCGTCTGTCACAAAATTTTGTTAAGAAGAAATTTTTAACTTCCCATTGATTTATGAACTTGAAATTTGGTGATAATGTTTATTATTACGTATACTTTACTAAGAAATACCAATATTTGGTACGGAACCCTTAAAATGCGAAATCCGACACGCACTTGACCAGTTTTGATTAAAATCTCTTTAGCTGGTGAGGCTTGATTGATTAACAAACAGGTCTCTTATTTGAGTCTCTCGTCTCTTATTGAGGACTTCAAACAATCATGTTCTTTGTCTCTGACAGGCCATGCACCTGCAAGGCCTCTGGTAGTGCAGATGTTCGAAGGCGGTGGTTACCAATAATTAGCAATCAGGTGCGCCGCCTGGTAACAGACTTTTTTAATGTAATTGCATAGCTAATAAGAGCCATGTAATTAAGTACATTAAAATTGGAAGTCTGACTTTTGATACCACTGTAATGTAATAGTATAATTGTAAAGTACATAATTATGTCTTTCTTTTTAATTTTGCGCGAAATTATTTGTAAGAATTGGAGCAATTTCTTAAAAATTCAAGACATTTATTAGGCCCTGGTTTATTTCTCGCGGCTTCACTCTCGTTGAATTCTAGACTATCTCTGGGACTGACAGCTAACCCTAATATTGACAGCTAGGAACCGTATGTATGTAAGTAATTTAAAGAAAAAAATGTTACGGTTTTTTTGTTTTCTCTTCATAAGAACCTTCCAGAGACCTGGTTCAACCATTCTCGAGTTGTGCGCTTATTAATATATTTAGCCATCCATATACGTACAGAGTAGGTACGAGTATTATTATTTTATTTCGTTTTTTTTTTTTTTTTCTTTTGTTATGTTAGGCATAGATAGAACTACTTATTTATTTTTAAACTTTGTTTCTGGCAGTAGAAATTAATGACTGTAAACAAATCATTTAGCAAGCTTTGGAACCCTTAAAACATAAGTGTTTTCATCAACACTTTATGATGAAGCCTCACCTAGTCACAAACTTATTGTGGTTCTCATTTCCATAAAGGAAATGAAACCATTACCAAACTCATCACAACATTTAGACATGCACATGCGAACTCCTGAAACAGTGGCCATTCACATGTTTCCCTAACACCTTCAAAATTACGCCTTATATATTAGATGCTAAAGTTGATATTACTTCGTGAGGTGGGCTGTCTTAACACTTGCCAAATAATTTCACACTCTAACACGAAGATGATTAAGTTGATATTGGAGTGAAAGGTGTAAGTAAGGTTGGTATTGCATATGAATGGGCTTTGTATAATGCAGTTAACTTTGTTCATTCAGCTTTGTTTGGAGTGACCATTCTAAATGGAAACTTTAGGATAAATAATAATATTTTAGTTTAAAAACACTCTTTTGAATTATATCATTTTATTTATTATTCGGTATTCTCCTCAGCAAAACTTTTTATTTGATACCTATACCCATAAACCTATGGGAACGCATAAAAATAAAAACTTGAGAGGTGTCAAGGGACACCCGGATGGAACGAAGTTCCTTTTGATTAATTAGTGTAGGAATTGTAATATAATTTTATTTTTTTTAATTTATAATATTTTTTTATTATTAACTACGTACACACGCACGCACGTAAGAAGTTATACTTCATCATCTCATCTCATCTCATCTCATCGCAGCTCAGCTCAGCTCATCGCAGCTCAGCTCAGCTCAGCTCAGCTCAGCTCAGATCAGCTCAGATCAGCTAAGCTCAGCTCAGCTCAGCTTAGCTCAGCTCAGCTCAAGTCAGCTCAGCTCAGCTCAGCTCAGCTCAGCTCAGCTCAGATCAAATGCGAAATAGAAATGAAAATATCTGGCTTGCTTTCTATAAGAGAGAGAGAGACAGACAGAGAAACATGCGACGCCGCACAGCTTACAATAGCTTACTATAGCAAAAAGTGTCGTGACAACTTTTTTCGTAAGAATTTTTTCGACACAGGGAATCCTGGTGTGGGGTCTAGGGTTTATATTTAATTGCAATGTATTATCTTGGAACAATAAAGATTATTATTTTGAACTAGACATGTATGCAAAGTTTCAGCTCCGGAAAGTGGGTCAAATTTAACTTCTAAGATTTTATAAATAGTTTATTATAGATGAACCTAATAAAAACGTGTTAAAAATATCTCCAATTTATGCTTATTCCTATTTTTTGTGGGATGGGAAATCATCCAATGACATCTCGGCGTGTCAGACTCTTACTGACTAAAACCCACCCCTGTTCCTTCCCTGCTGCTGTCCTAAACTTGTTTCTATCATTCTCGTGCCTATAGCTTGTAGCTTTTAACTATATACTGATGTCAGGTAAGATGTATCTTCACCTTGTTCATTTTTGTACAATACTTTCTATGAAACAGCAAATAACACTAAAAAGAAATAAAATAAAATACTGGTATAAGGAAGAGTGGGAGAGTGGTGGGGACATCTCGCTATCTCTTTTGTACGCGCGTCACCTAATGGCGGTGACGTCATACTTATGTGTTGGCATTCTTTTTCTGTTACTTGTCAGTTTCTCTTTCCACGAGATTTGAAAGGTTTCTAACTTGCTTAAGGGGCAGTTATACGACTTTTAGGGCTGATTTTTCAATAGTCAGATAACTTTTAACTGAGGAATAAAAATGGCATTTTGACAGTTTTTGTATAGAAATTATGTCAAACCGCAATTTTTATTCCTCAGTTAAAAGGTATCTGACTATTGAAAAATCAGCCCTTAATGGTTTTTAATTAAACATCACGTCTAAACAACGAGTCTAATTTCTTTGAAAAAAATATATGTTACTCTAGACAATTTCCGTCCAAATTTGATCTCAGAATATTGGCAAATTATATTTTTATAACATAGTGTAATTAATTTGTAAAGTTATGTCTAACGCGGATAAAAAATTGAGAATCACGGAAAAACTAATAAGCGTATTTTTATGAAACCTTCACCATTATAAAGTTCATTTAATTATTTATAATTTAGTCTCAGTGTTTTAGTTTAATACCTGTTGTTTCATGTGTAATAAATTAATAATGCGTCTAATTTCGTAAAGCGCTCCTTGATGGGCGAGTTCTATTACTGAGTGGACGTACGACGCGTTACGTGAGCTCAGCACAGAACACGCAAGCTAACCACTCAAGGTCATTGGCAGTTAATAGCGCCTAAGAAAGGATTTTTAAAATCCGTTCAAAATTATTGAACGGATTTTAAAAATCCTTCCTTTTTTTTTCTTTGTATAAAGTAACTTTTTGATAGGTACAAATAATAAAAACAATTGAGTCAAATACCCTATTTTCGTAAGTTGGTACCGTAGGTGCCACGTTTCCTCAGTCATACATTATTAAACCATCGCTCTCAGGCAGACGTAACGCGTATTTCACTGAAGAGAAAATTGTATAATTCAGTAGCCTGCAGTGATGAGAAAAAGGGCTGGTTTTGACAAACACATGGTGAAATATTTTAAGAAGCAGACTTGACAAAAATTCTGAGTGTAACTCAGCGCTGTAATTGTAACTGATTTTAACATGCTTTTATTTAACTTGCTCTGTTCGTATGTTTGTAAGAAGTCCGTCAAATTTTGCAAACCATTTTTCGACCATTTGTTGGTATCCCCGGAGTTGAAATTTTGCATACACACCTTTAGTTCTGGTGATTTTATCATAAGCAATAAGCATGACTTGAATTGACATTCGGATTAGCTCCAGAATAATGAACTCTTCAATGCTCGACAGCACGGACACGAAATTTTGTGTATTTTTACATTTCATTGAGAAAGCCGGTATAGAAGTTTGTTTAAAAAAATATTTGTATAAGTGTCTATAAACTTACTAGCTTCACATCCATACATACATAGTTACTTATGTTAAAAAAACTTAGAAGTTTAATTTGACCCACTCCCGGTTTACAATTGAGCAGAAATTTTGCAACCATGTTTAGTTTGGATGTCAATGCATGGTTACTAGAGTGACGTCATTCTAAATCCAATATGGCAGACCAAAGATGGCGGACTAGTAATTTTTTATGCAAGCTTTTCATTTGATATGGATATCAAATGAAAGGGTTTTTTGAGAAAAATATAACATCACAAAATAAAATGACGTCACTCTAAATTTAATAGCGTGTTTTTTTTGTTTTTTTTAAACTATAGGCAATATTTTACTTTTAGCGTGTTTTGCTGGTAGAAAACCTGGCAATTAAAAAATCAATACTCTGAAACATATTACAGACTAGCTGCACCCCGCGGTTTTAGCAGCGTGAACCAGGATAAAAAGTAGCCTATGTGTTAATCCAGGGTGTAAGCTATCTACATACCAAAATTTATCCAAATCAGTCCAGCCATTTGAGCGTGAAGAAGTAACAAACATACACACTCACAAACTTTCGCCTTTATAATATTAGTGTGATTTAAATTAAACTCAAGAAATAGAAAGCTTCACTCAATCTCATATTATTGTCGTTTCGCATGTAGGGACCTAGAGTTATGTAATTTTACGAGTATATTGAATTGCATGACAAATTTCTTCCGTGTTACAATTTCAGTTCATGTACTTACCAGAATCGTTTTAAAGATTGATAAGTTGTTTCGCACCCATTGAACAACTGATACCAAGATTCTCCACAAAGAATTAGAATTAAGAATCTGCCTAATAGTAAACAATTCAGAAATTTTTATGAATAAGACTTCCTAAAATCGACTCGCTTAAAAAAGCCGTCACAGAGATAATAAACTAGGTTGTTCCGAAAATTGTTAGCCACAGACTAAATACAATCTCTTTTTTCTTAAAACTATTTTGAATTGACGGCTAATTTCAATACAAATCTCCGTGATGAAAACATAAGCAACCTAGTAGTTCTTTATTTAAAATATTTTTAAAGACGTGGGCTGTTCCAAAAATTGTCAGTGAAATGAAAAATAGACTATGGAAAAAGTTTACCTCCGGCAAGATTAAATGATTATATTATATTAAATTTTTCGAAAGCTGATTCATGCGAATGCTTAAGTGCATTGGGTTTGGAGGGGAATATTTTGAAAAGCTTTAAATAAACTTAGTTCTCAAACTAACTATTTTTCATTTCACTGACAATTTTAAGAACAGGAGCTACCCTGGCGCTTCCACCTTAAATGAGCAGAAGCCCGCGAAATTCAAATTGTCTTACGTTTTTTGCAATTTGCCGGTCAGTGTCAGGTTGTACCTATCTTGTTCAAAATTTGATTCGCGGCCGTAGCAAGGTACCTATGTATTTATAGAATTATAATCATTAAAATGATCAATTCAACTCTTTTTTCAGTAAAATACCCCTTACCCTGTTGCCAAGCAGCAAATGGTCGTTTTTTATATAAATCATCCCGTTGGAAGTTTCCAATAGGGATGATTTCTAGGTACAAAAATAATAATTCCATTTAGTTCGTAAGTTACATTCTCAAAAAATATTGTATAATTATGTATGTTTTGCTTTACCAAACCAATAAAGAATGTACCTAGTTAATTAATTAGTTTTGTTATGTATATTGTATCTAATCAAATAATAAAAATAAACTAAACATAAAAAAAAAAAATGTTTAAGTTAACATCAATAACAAAATTTTTAAAAATTGACAAGACGCATCAAAGTTCAAAAGTGGGGGTTTCCTAAGCCACTTGTAGGTAAAAAGTGGTACATTTTGTACGTAGGTGTAAAGTCATGTGAAATTCCAACGCACAATATCGTCCTCATTTTTTGTTTGTGACTAAAGAAAACATAAGTGTTCAATATTTGTTGGTAATCTGACAGACCAAAAAGGATTTTTTTATTCATCTACCCTATTATATTTTATAATTATAATTATACCCAGCAACAACAATTCTATGACTAAAACCGAGCAAGTGCGTGTCAGGTCACGGCCCACGGGTAAGTAAAATTTTTCTAATGATTTTGTTAACAAATACGTTTTATAAGTATGACGAGCTAACTTAGCTGTGATAGTTTTCCATTTAATTTTCATGACATCCAAAAGCAATCATTTAGCTATTGTTGAATGGCCTGTTCAACGATACCGCACAGCCAAAACATCACCACTTTACGTGTACAGGAGGTACCTTAAAAATAAATAAATTTCATGTTTTTTTTTACCACATTTTTGGCGTGATTAATATGTACGAGTATATTCATGCCAAATTATAGCTTTCTAGTACTAAGAGTCTCAGAGCTAAGCTGCGGACGGACGGATAGACGGACATGGCGAAATTTTATGGGTGCCTTGTTGACTACGGAACTCTAAAAAACCATAGAAGGTACCGACTGTTTCTATCCCACGGTAATAAAGGTGAAGGAAGATCATCGCCGTAACCTTTTCAAATGTGTCAGGGTTAGCTTCCAGTCTAGCCAGATGTGCTTTACTTAGATTGGTTTTAGTAAAAGTCGGAGTCGGAGCCTTTTAAAAGTGGACTTTTCTTCCACTTTTAAAAGACTTCCGACTCCGTATCATAAGCTGTTGGGAATAGTTTTCTTGGAATAATTAGGTTACCTATTTTTTTTCGCTCAAAAGACTAGGTACCAAAAAAAAAGACGGCAAAAAAGACACTTTCACTTTACGAATAGACAACCCTATTTATAAAACTTGATACCCACAATTTTATTATGATTGGTTTAAATAGTGATTAGCAGATTCTAAATTCAAATCTCTACTGAAAATTTTGATAATATAAATAAGGCCTTTTAGTAACAAGCAGATAATAAACAGTGCTGAACTCTTTACTTTCGTTAAATATAAATATTTCTATGGAAGAATTAAAAAAGTTGATGTTTTTCGTTAAATAGATACGTTCCTAATAGGTGTCAGATTATATACAGTAAGAGTCTGACACGCCCTTCCGCTCCACCCTAGAGCGGAAGAAGTCATAAGATGATTTCCCACCCCCAAAAAAAAAAAGCGCTACTGTTATGACGACTTTACACTTAAATAATATAAAATATTTTTTTTATCTACCTACCTTGATCATATAAAAAAAAAGCTCGTTTCTAGATATTATTTTATCAAAAAAGGCAACTGTTGGGTATATAAATAAAAGTGAGTGGGTATGTAAATATTAGGATTTAAGTACCTTCCGTCCATAATTTAAAAATAGAACTCAGCAAACAATAGACAGTTCGAATGGTGACATATCCCGTAATAATTAAAAATTATGTACCGTTTTTGTCCTTTCACTGTACCTACATAATGTAGGTACTTGAAATCATTAAGTAACTACTATAAGATTTATAAATTTAGTTTCAGGCTTCGGTTCATCAATTTATCATCATCGTAGACCTTTTACACACTTTATTGGGGTCGACTTACAGTCCAAACAGATGTGTCTGAATACCCTATCTTTCGCTGCTTTCTTTGGTATATTTTACACGTTTTTTTTTTTTTTTTTTTTTTTTTGGGGGGTGGGAAATCATCCAATGACTTCTTCCGCTCTGGGGTGGAGCGGAAGGGTGTGTCAGACTTTTACTGACTAAAACCCACCCCTGTTCCTCCCTGCCTCGAGTGCCCGGGGGCGAGGTAACTCTTTCGAATTTATCCTCCACCCCCGGGCAGGCCCCTACGCTTGGCTGACAACTCTTTGAGGCGCGCGTGGAACACTACGCGCCGTCGACTCTCGGGCCTGGTGCTGATCGGGCGGCGAGTTACCCGCTACTCGCCGTCCGCAGGCCCGGGTCTACGGTGGCCGGAGATCGTCTCGCGGCCCCTGGCGTCTCCTGCGGCGGTCGCGGCTGGGGGCGCTAGGGCGACTCAGCCGTTGCTGAGCCTCCCTAACGTGTGCCGCCTCCCTCTTCGCGAGCATTACTGCTTCGCAGAAGGAGGAGACGGCCTCCCATTCCCTCTCGCTCCGTACCATGGCCTGAACCAGGGCACGGCGCGAGAGGTCGCTGTCGCCTATCGCATCCACGAGGACACGGCGGTGCTCTGCCCAAGCGGGGCAAACCTCCACCGTATGCTCCACCGTGTCCTCTGGGCGATCCTCGCAGTGGAAACACTCAGGGGTCACCTCCGCCCTGATCCGACACAGGTACCTCCCGAAACAGCCGTGTCCGGTGAGCACCTGCGTCAGACATTTTACACGTAGGGACTATAAGTATCATCCCATAAGTGGAATTCAATTTTAGTTTCTTCTACTTATACTTTGAATAGAGATTTCTCTGCCAACCCAAATGTCCTTACTTTGGTATTGTTCGTCGGATCGAATCGTTAAACTTCTTAAAGTTCTGAGTTGAGCTACACGATAACTGACAAATGCTTGCACTGTGTGGAAAGGTCCACTCAAATCTGTGTGGTGCTTTCCTCAAAATCTCGTCTCCGACATCACATACCTAATTAATAATTCAGATTTATTTGATTTTGGTTCTCATATGATGTGACCAGTACGGATTGTATGGACTTTAAAGAAACTTTGACCTCTCAGTTTGTTTCGGTGTGTCTTCTCAAGGTAGTCAGCTAGAAAACACAAGCCTCATCTAGCTTAAACTGACAACAAATATTTACGTGTTTTTAAGTGTTATTTATAACCTACTAGCTTCTGCCAGCGGCTCCGCCCGCGTTGAATTAGTACTTCCCTCGTTATAAACTTTCAACCCCTTTTTCACCCGCCTAAGGGTTGAATTTCTAAAAAACCCTTTCTTAGTGGATACCTACTCTTCACAAAGTACACACCCTCCAAATTTCATGTCTGTAGGATCAGCGATACAGGCTGTGCGTTGATATATCAGTCAGTCAGGACTTTGAATTTTATATAACTATACAGATTAGGAAAATTAAAAATCGTTTATCATTATTAGAATTGTTAGTGTGCCACAGTGCCGATTTTCATTTGTTTTGTTTTTTTATTTGATATTTCTCATCATTATCATCTTTCTACCCTGTCACATTTCAACTGTCACACTATCATTATTTCATATCATTCCTCACATTATCCATAATCGATTAATGAAAAATAGAGGCTGATCCAAAGAAAACCTCATTGGTTTAAAAGAGAGATTGTCCAGACTTCACCTTTGTTGCTACGGGTTGCAAATCGAGGTGTCTTTTAATAATAATTTTAGCTTTGTTTAAAACAATAGGTAAGTACTATTCATACTCTGTGGTCATTCTCAACTCAATATTTGTGTCAAGTCCGTAACTTACGCGAAGTGTAGTCATCCTAGCTTCTGTGGGCTGCCTGCGACCACATTCAAAGTGAATTTTGAGGAAAACTACGCCCATAAAAGTTGTTTGATGTAGTTTAGTATTGCGAAACGAAGGTGTATCTTCATTTTAATAGCATATAACTTGATAGCTTCTTCGTTTAAGTGGGTGTTTAAAGTGGGATTACTTCAGATCTTAGGGCATAAAAGGCAGAAATTGCCGCTACTTATTTAAGTAAATGGATCTTTATAAATTCACAGTGGCTGTTAAAGGTTTACCATTTTATTCACCATGGAGTAGAATGCCCTGCCGGAGTCTGTGTTTCTGATAGCTACAGATAGGTTACTTTTAGGCAAGCGTGCTTCATCGCCAACCACAAATCATCGCTTACCATCAGGTGACATAGTGGTCAAGCGCGAGCCTGTTAAAGTTAAAAAAAAACATGTTTAGCAAAAGAACTCGCGATTGCAGCATATGGCTAGCTCTCAGGATAATGCTTTTGTTCAACCTTGATATTTATGTAGAAACCTATAGGTTATAAGTAAAGAGTAAAAATTGCACTGTGTCATGCTTAGTCACCTTTATGACGCTTGCAACTTAGATCAGGTGTATCTCACAAAGGAAAGGAGTTCCGGTAAAGTAGCACTATTTCAGAAATGTTCACAAAATCTAGAACACATGTTTCAGTTTCCATGGAATTCATTGTTCAATCGCACTACACGATTATCCTGTTCAATGGATTTCATAATGTATTTGTATTTCAAACCTTAAAGTTTAAACGACAAGGTCGATAATAAAATAAGTACTAATTAGACGCATTTGGCGTTCCCAACTTCAGTACAGGAAAATATCGAGCAAAACAGATAGACACATTTAAATTTAAACAAATATTGCTCGAAGCTTGAACAGGAACACACATGGTAATGAATTTAAACTGTTATGCCCTCCAAACATTATAATATAGATACACGTACAAACTTACTTGCTTTAAGTTTATTGGCCAATGCACACGACTTTATGGCCCGTATCAATACAATTAAATATAGCAATAAATATGTATATGTCTCGGCGCCTGATCTGTCTTATCTAATGCACATTGCATTTAGTTTTAGTGTGGTTGCGCCACGCATGCTCCAGCTGCCACAGAAATAACGTAGAATATCGGTCACACAGACTCGAGCGCAGAATGAACGCATCCAATTAATTGCCGGACGGCGCACCACTATCGTGGTGGACGTGCCGCGCGCGGACGCTTCCGCTACCACATTTAAAAATTAAAAAATAATAAAAAGCGCGCGAACTTATACAACTGTCAGTGTCAAAATTACCGCCTAAAGTTTTTATATATTTTTTTTTTTTGATATACCCTCTAGTTCTGTGACAGATAATATTTTAGAAAATACAGTGATGTCTCACCAAAAATAGGAGAAGCGAAAATAGTTAGTTATCAAAGAAAGGTCAAATATGCGTTTGTCGTGTATAATTAGGAAAATAATGATAAGCGATCGCGGTCGAGTGCAAATGTCGTCGATATCGTACGCGCGCTCAGCACTGCCATGGAGACGTCAAAGCTTAGTTTCGCGGAATCCCGCGTGTTGATTCATACACCGGTTATCGTGGAGCGGCGGTAAAATGTGTGAACTAGCAAGTTGGATTCCGAACGCAGTCGCGGCCACACTGCGCTCCGAGACAGCGCAGCCGGTCATTGAATGGCTTACGACAATACGCCTAGCGATCGAGGAGTACGACCCGCTGGTCACCGTCACACCGGCTGAGCCCGAACCAGACACACCTGACAGCAAGTTCGACGAGATATTGTCGCAGCTCGGCAAGGAGATCTACAAGCTGGACCAGTACCAGCGCCACCTGGCACCCGAGGAGAAAGAAGTCTCCCTCAGCATTCTCAACATATTCGACGAATGTTTGGAACGCATGACCGAAGAAAAACAAACAAAACACAGTGAGAGTGAATGTGAATCTACCCTATCGGACGTCTCTTTCGTGACGAGCACACCGTCTAGTGTCAAAGTGAATAATAACATAAACACAATCTTCGACAAGGGCATCGGCACACCGATACCACCACGGCGGGTGCGTTTAAAATCGATGTGCAACAATTCCATTTCAGATATGGAATCGAATAATCACGAGAGTGAATCGTCGAGTGATTCAGAGAGCACGTGCTGGAGTTACAAAGAGTGTAGTACTGACGACAATGAAGTGAACCCTTACGCTGCGGTGTGGTCCCACTCCACGGGCTTTCACAATTCTGACGAAATTATACGTCGCGTTATATCGCAGAACCACGCCACTGTATCGCGTCTTTCGTTCGACACGGCGAGCGATTTTGTACCTGCTCGGTATTCAGTGTACTCGCTCCACGAGGTGGGAGAATGTAAGGACAGGTGTGTTGACAGTGGCTCAGTAGCAATGACGCCGGACAAGCCGACGGACGACGGCTACGAGCCGGTGCGGGACGCGATCACGGACGAGAATATATACGAGGAGATCGAGTATGGATATAGTTATACAGACGAGGGGTGTTCTTGCGGTGGAAGTGTTGAAGTGGAAAGTTGTTCGATCAGTGCCAGTTCGGAAGGTGTCGGTAGAGACAGTCCTCTGTACGCGAATCTGAGGGACCACGATGCATACGCGATACCTCCGGATGTTATTTATTGGAAGAACCAACTACTGGATCCGTTCTTTAACGACGACGAGGAAGACGAAGTAAGTGTTTATTCATTAAATGTTAATAAGATTGTTGGTTGCACAAAAAGGCCATCTTTGAGTGTAAATGAATAGGTCTTAGGTCCTGCTCGAATGTTCTGTTTGAGCTTAATTTAGAATGTAAATTAATGCTGTGTTGTTTATTTAAGATTTGCAGTTTTGGATAAAAGAACAGACCCTGCTCTTGATAAACTCCAGATAAAATCCTATATTAATGGCAGATTTATTTAACACTTAGCAGTTTCCGTTTGTCCACGCAAATCCTTAAGAAAATCAAGTTTATTTGCGGACTGTGGTTTAATCAGATTGCAGGTGGATGCTGCCCATCCTGTTGGATATAATCCCTTATTCTCGGCTCACGATCCATCATTAGGGGTAGGGTGAACTATTTTTAGAACAGAAACCATAATGTTATGATAAAAGAAATAAACAATGGTTAATGCTAGAAGTTTAACTCGTTTCCTGGGGAATAACATCAAATACAGAGGTAAATAAAATAATAGTACAGTAATATAATTAGTCACGAGTTAATTTAGGATATGGTTTCTTTATAGCAAATTTTATAGAAATCCATCGAAACAGTAAGACTGATGCAAGAATTAGACATCCGTGCATCTTATAAGTAAAGGGAAGATCCACAAATTTTCCGGAAAAAGTTATGTCCCTACTCATCGTAAAGTTTCCTAAGGAAAGTGACAGTGATATCATCGATGCATTCTTTAGTACTATTCTCGACAAACCTATCTGATGCACTGTTTACTAAACAAAACTCTTTTAATACAAACATAAATCAGTTGCAGTAATGTGTAATATATTTATGATTGAAGACCGATAGTTCAATGTATAAAAACACAACATTTCATGTTGGTGCGTCCCTCGCTGCGTTAGAATTAAAAAATAAACAAGCAGTAGACTCGGAATAAATATAACAGCAGTATAAAATAGTAGTTAACATGGTTTTGATGTTCCTTGAAATCGGAAACTGACCAGCATATATTTTGCAAGCCTGTTCGGATTTAGTTACTCAATCACTACAAAGAATGGGAAGGATAATAAAACAGAGTAAAACGTAATAAGAAATTCTAAGAATAGGGTTCAAAAGGCTTCGTTGGAACTTCTAAATCCAATTGTCATATATTATAAAATTCGTTAATGCAGTAGAACATTTTGAGGGACTCGAAAATGTGTCGGGAAAACATAGTAGTAAGAATAAACCTTAATGATCCGTAAAATTTAATACCAATGAACTGTTTTATTTGTTAGCTGGTCAGTTTTTTATAGTCCGCAATAGATGGGTTTCCGTATCAATGAAAATCCGTTTATTTTTGTGACTATCTTGAACACGAAACACCGATAAAAGACAGGATGTAAAAGAAAGATCATGGGAAGTCTTGTGACGTCGGCATACCTTGAATTCTGATTAAGAAATAATTTATTGTTGAGGAACAAACATTTATTAAAGGACGAAAAGTTGAAGACAAAGAAGGCTCAAACTTATATGGATGACACTAAAGTTGAATTTCATAATGACGAGAAGACGGAAGCAATTACTCCTTGCTTGAGTAATGTTTAAATTAAAATGAGTGTAAAATCAAACAATGATTTTGATAAGCATTAAAATACAGGAGTTTGACTCAGTCATTGTACTGAAGAACAGGTTAATCGTCAGTCTGAGGATGTCACAACAGTCAAACAGTCATTATTAAAGTTGATAAATTAACAAGTAGGATAAAATTATGTAAACAGTGCGTCACCTTACTAATTAATGCTTTTAATTTCTATTTAACTGTTATGACTAAAACATAATAACTTGGTTTAATTAGTAAATACAGGAATTTAAGTATAATTATTATTAGATGTTGAAAATGCGGAAATGGTAAAACCACTTATTTTTATGGCTTTCGTTGAAAATGTCGATTATGTATCTGACTGAGAGAATGAAAGGTTACAAATTTACTCTTTTTCTATTACGTATCTACGATCAATATCTATTTGCCATTTTGTACTAAATCAGCGATTGAAATATACGAGTACCTATATGTGGAATCTTAAGTTATGTCCACTAGATCTAAAAGTGTGATAGACCAAAATATAGAACCTATTCGACATTGCAAAGATGGCAACAGAGCCAACTAGGGTCTAAGATGCGATGCAAAGAATTAAAGATATTTGGATATCCAGACCAATGACCAAACATGTGGTAGAAATCTAACTAATTTATTGACAAGATATACATAAATGTATATTTGGTTTTATAGAATCCAAGGAGAAATTCCTAGCATATCCAACAATACGCATAGTTAAACATAATATAAGCAAACGGGTAGTTTCAAGATGAATCATGACTTGATATTCAAGCGTATACTGATAAAATTCTTTGATTGCCAGCAATTAAAATTAAATGAATAATTATACCTGCCATTGCATAAATTCCTTGGTATTGCAATAAAAACATCGTAAAGCCCATGATTAGTAAGCATAAACCAGCGTAAAGTTCATTGTTAGATAGACAGTAAGCAATTTATTGTAGCAACCATTACATTGGGTGACAGAATGAGCAGCCTTATCGTTTAAAGCGATCTTCTAAGAACAACTTTGGATGTATTTACAAGGGTGAGTGATAGATGATACTGTATGTATGTAGGTAGTCATAGGTGTCATAGGTGTAGGTGGTGTGGGGTGTTAAACTTGTTAAACATCATCTTAAATCACGTTTTGTTTTTCTTTATGCTTCTCATAGACAATCTTACTTGGAACATTTGATCATAAGGATCGGAATGTTGACGTAAGAAACTCCATGCTAATTCCAGCTTCCTTGGACTCAGCTACACTATGATGAATGGCGTGGGCTCCATTCATCTTGATCTGAGTGCTCTTGAATAGATTAATAAACGTCTCTTGCAAGGCCGTGGACCAGCGGATGTGACTCTTACGCAGTGTAACTGGGAAGATTGATGCTAAATGTTTTGTGAGATCTTGTTTGCTTAATCTCTGATAGTGAATACGGGATTTTGATGTGTATGGGTTGTATTTTGGATCGAAGGACTAACATGTTTTTTAGATAACTATGTTGAGTCGGAATTTAATGTGCCAGACAGCTGTTATTGTAAATGAAATACTTCTTATCTTATTTTTGCCAAATAAACTTTTTTGCTTTAAATTGAACTCAAAGATACCAGTGTTAAAAGCGATAAGAGTTTTTTATTTAAACATAAAAATTTAAATAGCTAAAATCCAATATAAATCGCTGGCAATTTTTACAGTCATCTCGAATAATTACAGATTAAAGTACATTGGCAAATTAAGATTTGTAATAACAACGTATTCTTCTAATAACTCAATTAACTGGTTTCAGAAATCTTTATATATAAAACGGGTTAGACACCATATTTTATAACTCAAGAACGGCTGGTCCGATTTTAACGATTTTTTAATTTTTGGATTTGTCTACGTCCCGAATAGCAGAATAACTATTAAAACAATGGAAAACTTAATGAAAAAAAACTATGAAAAAACAAATCCCATGCATTGATATCTCGAGAATGGATTCATTTAGTGGATTCTGGGTGGTACGAAGTTCGCCGGCCCAGCTATTGTAGAATAAAAACAATTATAATGTCAATTTTTTGTTTAAGTGTTTTCTGTTTCTCTATAGTCAATTATGAGTTACTTAAAACTGATTACTTATCTGACTTGTGTCAAAAAACCCGATCACAAAAAAATACTAAAAAGTTCCAAACAAGTCACTTTTCCAAGCAGTCAGGTGCATTTTCAAACAGTCTGTGGGATTTATTTTTAGTTCAATCACAGAGTTGACGATATATTACATACCTAACTACTCTCGAAAAACATTACCCTTCATCTGAGGTCTCAGTCTGGTAAAAAATATTTAAGCCATAAGAAAATCTACGCGTATATGTTAATCTTTGAATATTTTTATTACTTACGGAAACGCCTAAATAATACAAAACACACTTTATTACCTTTTGACGGTTGTACAAAGAGAAGTACGGTAGATTGTATTATTATACATGAGAGGAAATTAGTCTCAGTAACGTACGTCACTTCCCATTTTCTCCTTTATTAGACTTAATTTTACTAACTCAACACTTCAGTTAAGCTTTGTTGAGATGCTCAGATGTTATAATTAAACCGGCATGACTGTCGTGATGTCATATCCTAAGACGCGTCATGCTGTCATGCATATCATTGTAAGCTTTTACGGGGCTATTGTTCTCCAAAATGTTCAATGGAGCATTCTTTTTATATCGAATGTTGTGTCTTGACTTGAATTTGATTGTGGAGAGAAGAATGGTTGGTTGTGTTACTTAGTAACTTAACCAAAATAAATATTTAACTTCATCAACTAAGTAGGTAGCTTTCAGTAATTCTATGCTTTTAGAAACTCTATCCATACGGCAATATTCACTCAGTAAATAAATTTTAATGACATGGTTCCGTTAAAGTTTTGAGATATGTATATGGAAGTCCATAATCAAAATTAAATAGTCTATAACAAGATAACGTAATGAAACGAAAACCCATACAGTTAATGCGAAATTACACGTTAGATATGGTGGTTTTAAACTCCAGTCTCGATATTTGCAACTTAATCTTCTAATCAACATTTAATACACCTTCCAACGATAAAGTAACAAAAGAGTTGCGAAAAAATTGCATGCAATTCAATATGCCAAATACACACATGAACAGTTTGACAGCTCCCAAACCAGCTGCTTTCTGCATATTCTTCCGCTTCCACGAGCAAAATGGGTTACAGAGCATATGGTCCAACTGTACCACAAACATGTTCAGTGCATATTCCTATCTAAACCAAACATCGTTGGCAGTTGCACGTGGCTATAATATCGGCCTGGAGTTTGTTTACCTCTCGTACCTACGTAGTTATAGGTTTGTTAGTCTGTTTGTATGCATTGATAAAACCTTTGAAATAATGTAGGAATGTAGTGTATAGTAACAATTAGTGTAGTAGCGGTAGTAATATAAAATTACTCATTATGTACACTACCACTTCCATGATGTCTTGATCTAAAGTCAAAGTAAAAAGTTATAATATATCTGAACTGATACAAGTTTTTAGCAAAAAAAATCTTTTTCTGAATAAATTTTAGGGCTTCCTCGGGAACTTGTCCTTTGTCTTTTTTTTGCTAGCTGACTGTTTCGTTGGCAACTAGAAAGTGCCATTAATCGTTTAGTACAAATATATTTTTTGTGTCTGAGATCTTTTTCTCACGATTGGTTTATATTTTCTGGCAACTTAAATTTTCTGTGAAGTGTCTGTATGTGTGCACGTATAGGGTTTTCTTAGTACCTATTTAATTTAATCAGTAACTTATCATTAGGGTAAAGTGCCACTCTAAAATTTCAAGGTCATTTTAAAGTGTAACCTAACCAGTTTTAATTAGTTACCTGAGTTTATTTAGTGCTTTAAGTGATTTGTGGTGCAGATTTAATCAAACGCTGTACTAAAATCTTTTAACATAATTTCTGACTAAGGGAGATAAATTTGCTTATAGTGAGGATCAAAAATCTTGTTCTAAAGGCACTCCTAGAGACGAGAGCTTTTTCTTTTGGGTATTTTATTTTTGTTGTCACTATCATGTGTTAAAGAGTTTGTCAATGGACTTAACACTAGAGATAATTCTTAATGAGTAAGAACATTTTTTTCATAAGTGTTAAAAGAATTTTCGACCCAACCCTTGTAGTCATGTTTTTTTATAGATTAAATCCGTTTGAATTTCTAGAATATATTATTAATAATATTAAAAACATATTACGTTTTTTATCTGTTATAAGTACAAAAGCTTTTACACTGCGTACATATCTACACGTTATAAATGGACTGCTGTCCTTGTTAACTTGATATAAGCATGCCCATTCACATTCTCAAAAACTGCTGATCCAATTTTCGTGATATCACTTTTAACCCGTCGCTTATCTAGTTAGCAGACTCAAAAGATTTTTAATTGTTCACGGCCCATGCGCTGGGTCGGTAGATGCGGGATACCCAAAACAAGAAGTGTATCTGTGTGTGTCAATCTGTTTTACTTCACACCGATTGTTTTACAAAATACAAAGAAACTTTATGTTCTACCTATAAATAAAACAAAAGAACGTAACATAGCCCAACCCGTGTTCTCCGAAAAAGTGGAGGTGTTCCTATCAACCCACATTTCACCGGCTACGTTTGCGTCTCATGTGACTGCCTTGTTGGTCTGATGGTCACATCGACTGCTGCGCGTGGGGGTCTTGGCTTCGTTGCCCGGGTCGGGCAAAAAGTGCTATTCGGTCTTTCTATTAGGAATTACTCTGTATCAGCCCGGTGTTGTGACACACCATTGTGCCTCTAAAACCTTTGGTCCTGCGCCTGATCTCTCCCTAGTCGGATCGCCGTCTCACCGGAGTACGAGATTAAAGGAACAGAGAGTGCACCTGTGTTTTCGTACACGCTTGTGCACTTTGATATATCCTTCGTACTTGACTATCTCTAATCTCCGTTGAGAATGGCCACTGTGTTCGAAATATGGTCGGCAGGACTATTATTATAATAGGGGTTCAGCATATTGCTACTAACCGCCTCAGGGCAGCTTCTGAGAAAAAAGGCAGAAGTTAATCCTTAAAAATTAGAACTAATTTTACTTGACGGTTTCTTAGAAACTTGGCTAGGTATCTCTTCCACATTAACGTTTTCCTTATAAGTTATTAGTTCAGGTAGCTGTACTTACTTATTGCAAATTTCTTTCCATTGTATACTCATTACAGTCGTTACCTTATTTCCGTTAATTGTCTTTAATGAGCCCTATCTGTGAGGTTTTGTGATGTTTTATCTGTTATGTGTGTGTGTGTGTGTGTTGCGTGTGTGTTATTTTTATAAGTTCATAAATTAAAAAATATAAAGAGGTATTAATATTGTGAGTTTGTGTTTAAGTAGAGGGTAATTTCTCGAATCGTGCTCGAACCATTGCTCATGTTTGTACATTTATTTAATATCATATACATTTCACAGGTATCATATACCTACTTAGTAATGTTTTTAAAACAATCGATTTAAGTGTTGTGCCCCCTTAGGTTATTCCAGAATTTCTTCTGTATTATTCAAATTATAAACCTGTGTTTTCCCTACCAGAATACAAAAGTTGGTGGTTATCAAATAGGTTATATCAATAACTTTCGGGTATTTTCCTAAAAGTATCAACAACCAGAATAAGACAGGAAATCTGGTTTTTATTGCATTGATTTCGTAACAAATACATATAAATCCATTATCCAGCCTTATTGACCAGTAGAGCGCATATTGCAATGCTTTGCACGCGAGCTCGCTAAGACTTGCTCAAGTGTTCAGGCAAAAACGACTAAGTGCCAATGGACCAATGAAGGCTAAAAACTTTTGACATGCATTCAATTGGAATTTTAAACTTAGGCAACCTAGACTTGGCTGTCAAAATATAGTGATTGTAATTGTTGTTACCTTCGAAAGTAATATCCTATAAAATTTTATTAATATTTTGTTTTGTAACGGTTATGATATTATATGTATACAGCTTTACACCTTATTTCACATTTACTTGGAAAGGTATTAAAACTAACAATGCCCTTGACGAATTAGCAACGAGTCCCAATCTAGGCGCTACAGGCTGCGCCTAGATTGGGACTCTTGGTGACCCAAACACTATACAGAGTTAATGGTTTGACGTAGCCTGCTAGCGCTACGTGGCAATTTAAAACAAAAGCAAAAACAATAGCACTAAATTACAGGTAGAAGGTAAGAAATCTATTAACAGAGATAAAGTAAAAAACAGTTAAGGTGAGTAGACATGAAGACGTTTAAGTGAGGGTGTGAATGCTTGATTGATATTATGCATGAATTAATACTTAGGTACAAGCAATGAGTAGGTTTTGTGTGAGAAAATTTAGGCTTCTTAGTATATAGTATAATATATATATTTACACTTGCGGTAATTTTACTTCGACAAAAAAACTGAGATACTCGTTATATTTTTTTTTAAGAATACCTTGGATTTTGCATTGTCCTGGAAGCTCCTACCTCTTCAAAGGTAATGCGTAATGAACATTCTTAAAATGGTAAATTCTCAGAAACCGCATTAATTTCTCCTTAATCTAAACTACCTATTCGAAAATGTAACTCACTGACCCATTCGGAACATGTAACATAGATCAAAGTCTAAATGCAATAATTAGCGGGGTCACTAAATGTCAATCAGACATCTAGACAGGACGGAATGTATGTCATGTCGTGTTGAAAGTATTTCATTGAACTAAACATAGTGCTTCTCTTTAACTGTAGATAAGCAGGCTGAGCTTTTTACCCGATCGTCTGAGAAGGAGGGTAATGTTTTTGTATTATATATAGCATTTAATTTTAAGACACCGATCTCCATTTTGTTTTTGAAAATTTGCGAAAAGTGCTAAGTGCCACTTAAGGCCGTACTACCGGCCAAGTGGCGCCCTCATTGAATATAAAAAATCGTAGCAAAGCGTAGAAAATAAAGAATCCTATGTTGCGTTTGATAAAAATAGGATAAGGTATTTTTAAGTTGTTAAAACAGGACTAAGTGTTTCCAAAAACGGCCGTTTTTGACACTTTTGCTTACTAATTTGGATACGAAACACTTTGAGTCCTGTTTTAACAACGTAAAAATACCTTATCATATTTGTAACAAACGCAACATAGGATTCGTTAATCTTTATTTTCTACGCTTTGCAACAATTTTTTATTCAATGAGGGCGCCACTTATGCGGAGGTAGGCCCTTAAGAAGGTCTATCTAGTGCGATACATGTAAAAGGCATTATAAATCTTCAAACTTGAGTCAATATTTTATTTTACAGCTACAAATATTAACAAATAGAATGGCTTGTTAGAACTGTTACACGAAATGACGAAATCATTTTTACGTTTTCCGCGTGTCCTCTAAAAGTTTTCGTGACTGAAATATTATTAATTGACGTGAAAACAATAACAATATGAAATATTGTGCTGTCTTATATTTGGCACAATGTTTTTGTTGTAATTCTTAATAGTTTAAAATTAAAAAAAAAATTAGAGAGGCTACACTATACTTTTAACAATTTCTAGCGTATTTTTGTGTTTTTTTTTTCTTCTCTTATCTGCTTATGAGGTGGTCGGCTACTCAACCGGACTTGCCCATGGTGGCTTTAATCATACTAATATTATAAAGCTGAAGAGTTTGTTTGTTTGGTTGAACGCGCTAATCTCAGGAACTACTGGATCGAATTGAAAAATTATTTTTGTGTTGAATAGTCCATTTATCGAGGAAGACTATATAACATCACGCTGCGACCAATAGGAGCAGAAAATCAATAAAAATAGTGGTAAAAACGGGACCCTTCGGGTAAGGAACCCTGACAACCAACAATTTTTGTGTTTTTGCGTATGTCATCGTCTAATACCGTCTAGTGACAATGATGCAGTTGTTGAGGATGATACAAATTGCCATAAAAATAACCAATTCTATTATTATCTCCTTAGTAAACAAACAGTACAGTACGTATAAATACACGCTGATATTACCATGACTGTCATTAAAAGTCGAGAACATAACTCATTACAGCCTCTGGCCAGCGATTTGCACTCATTTACATTGTTGATTAGGTAGAAACTGTTCACAATCCAATGAACAAATGTTGGCAAGAAAATAAAGAAAAAAATGTACATAAATACACAAGTCGTTGGTCGATAAATGAGCAGTTTGTTGCAATTCCTTGTACACAAGAATTAACATAATTTATATGTATGAGGTGGTATTACTAAGTGCTTTAATTGTTGACTTATTGCTACCATTTTTTTAGGGTTCCGTAACCGAAGGGTAACCACCGGGACCCTATTACTAAGCCTCCGCTGTCCATCTGTCCGCCCGTTTTTCTGTCAGCGGGCTGTATCTCATGATCCATAATAGGTAGACAGTTGAAATTTTCACAGAATGTATATTTCTGTTGCCGCTAACACAACAATAAAAAAATTAAAGGGCCTCCATATAAGAAACGTGATTTTCTCAGCTTATGGTACGGAACCCCTCATGTACGAATCGGACTCGCACTTGGGCGTTTTTTATAATTATACGTTTTTAATTGGCAACCCTAAAAGCTGCGTTTGTCAAAGTGTGGATAGACGTGAAACTCCCCAAAGGCTGATTAAAAATTATGATAGTCTGTGGAAGTGTAGACTGTGATCTAGGTGACATTTTTAAATATTAAAAGAAAGAAAAACCCTGCATTTCTAGTGTTGGTTTCTTTAACTCGTCATGGCGAGAACATTACCCCAGTTGAGAATAACTTGACAATATTTGTGTAATTCCAATACTTTTGAATAATATCAAAATGACACTTTAAATAAATTAAAAAAATAAATTGAGTGTCATTTTTTGTTTTTTTTTTTCCTAATGCACTGCTATGTTTTTGCTTCTGTTTTCAATTCAAAAACCAAAGACAACATTCAGTCAGGCCCTAGGCAATGTCGTTGCAGTGCAGTATCATAAATCTATCAAGTAGTAATTGCTTGCCATATACCGAGTTACGACAGCGAGGTTCCGACTGATTGGTCACCAGCCAAGGACAGGAAGCTCATTTCGGACGACCAACGACTACTAATATCCACCTACATGCTAGCCTCTTATTGGTATAATTATTGCGAAATATTAGTATGGATGACGTCAAGTGTGTAAGCGTCACTGCACTTAGTATTCATTTGTAAGCAAAACGATGCTTAAAGGCTGTAGTGTCATTAAAGTATTGTATCTTTACCTTTTTGTTTAGCCAATCAGGAAGCTGAGTTTGACTAATGCTAAATGCGAAAATAACGTAAGTGCCAATTCTTTTTGTAGCTATTTTTTGGTCAACTACTAAAAAGATGGCTCCTTGTATGACCCATCTTTAATTAACGTGGAGTTCCGCTACAACTCCAATCTAGAAAAGGTGATTTATACCAGCTTTGATCTTGTAAAACGCTTGACGAAGCTTCTAGTCATGTATCCATCAGCCCAATTAATATATCTAGGGTAAGCTTTCCTGAAAAGGTCCACTGGAATAAGGGAGTTAATGTAAAGGTCAAATGTTTCATTCAAAGTTTACGCTTTCCTGGCTCTCAATAAGGACGGTTAAGCTTTAAATAACTCTCATGCGCTCAAGTTGATTGTTCAATCACTTGATTGAGTACCAAGTGGTACGGACTTGACTAGGACTATTAAATTCTACTGATAGTAAGATAATTTGTAAACACCTATAAATCCAATGCGTATCTTCTCCTGAGTCTGGATTAGTGCCCAGTTGGTGGCAGTAAGCTCGCTGACTATAACATAGTGGATAATAATTAAAGGTGTACGGTGTTGGTGTTGTAGAGAATAAACCAATGAATGAGGGGTTAGTGAGAATGGTCAGTGTGGATGAAGTGAGAATAGCAGTGAATGGAATGAAGAATGGTAAGGCAATTGGTCCAGACGGAATACCAATTGAAGTGTGGAAGTCATTACGGGTAGATGAATGGACGTGGTTAACTTTGTTCTTCAATAAGTTGTTGCTGGAAGAAGCCATACCTGATGAATGGTGCAACAGTTCGTTGGTGCCCATCTTCAAGAACAAAGGTGATGTGCTGGAGTGCAACAACTATAGAGGAATAAAGCTAATGTCACATAGTATGAAAGCATGGGCAAAAGTTATTGAAAAGCGGCTGAGAGAAGAGAGTGAAATCTCACAAAACCAATTCGGTTTTATGCCTGGTCGGGGTACAACGGATGCCATTTTCGCTATCCGCCAGCTGTGCGAAAAATACAGAGCTGTGCATAAAAACTTGCACATGGTGTTCATTGACCTCGAAAAGGCATATGACCGGGTGCCTGGAGAGGTTTTGTGGTGGGCCCTTAAGGAGAAAAGTGTCCCTGGGAAGTATGTGCAGTTGATCCGAGCGATGTACAGTAGATGCAGTACCCAAGTCCGGTCTGCAGTGGGCACTACTGACAGTTTCAGTGTAGCCGGCCGGTTTGCACCAGGAGTGGGCTCTCAGCCCTTACCTCTTCCTGATGATAATGGACGCTCTGACGTCGGACATCCAGGAAGAGGCTCCTTGGTGTATGCTGTTTGCTGATGACATTGTGCTGGTTGCCGAAAGCGGCTTAGAGGTTCAGAGCAGATTGGAGGCGTGGTGGCAAAGACTGGAGGGTGTGGGCCTGAAATTGAGCAGAACCAAAACGCAATGTCTGTTCTGCGATTTCGGCGGTCTCTCCAGTCCTATGCCTGTAGCTCTCAACGGAACGCCTATACCGATCTGCTCCGACTTTCGATACCTCGGCTCGCTTGTTCAGGGGGATGGCGATATAGACCGAGACGTAACGCACAGGATCAACTCAGGATGGATGAAATGGCGACAGGTCACTGGAACAACTTGCGACCGACGGATGCCCCTTAAGTTACAGGGGAAAATCTATAATTCCGTGATTAAACCCGTCATACTGTATGGGTCAGAATGTTGGGCTGTGAAAAAGACGGATGAAAAAAGATTGCATGTGGCGGAGATGAGAATGTTGAGATGGATGTGTGGAGTAACGAGAATGGATAAAGTCAGAAATTAGTACATTAGAGGTAGTTTAAAAGTGGCGCCAGTCACAGAAAAGTTGAAAGGGAACCGCTTACCTTGATATGGTCATGTAAAGAGGAGGGATAAAATATATGTAACTAAGAGTCATGAATATAAATGTGGATGGATGGAGATGGACGGAGGCCAAAGAAAGGATGGATGGATTGTGTGAGGAGTGATATGAAAGAAAAGGGAGTTAGTGATAGCGTACGGCTGACAGGACAGAATGGAAGAAAAAAACGTGTTGCGCCGACCCCAAGTAACATGGGATAAGGGCAGGAAGATGATGGTAGGCATAGTGGTTAAAGCTCCGACTGAAAGCAGTGGTGGCCCAGCGGTAACACTAACAACTCAGACAGGCGCTTTACTTTGTGTAATTCATTTCATTGTCTTAGAATCAAAAATTCAAAGCCATGTGACATCCACCAACGTCGTACTGGGCCCGTTTCGCTGATTACGGCCCATTCCCTCTCCTAGGGAGGAGGCCCGAGTCCTAGCAGTGGGAATACATATGTAGGTACACCGCTATGCTTAACCGTTCAGTTAATGGAATACAGGTGTGATGAATGTAACTTCTTCGGATTTTTATACATTTTGCAAAGTACGTGATTTAATACTCGTATTATTCTCTTTTCTGAAATGCGTTTCAATGCAGCGTCTATCTTTGACAACTACATTCATGAGTTGCATTGTGGTCAAAAGTAGATATTTCAGAACCGTGGGAGTAGTAAAACGCTTTTAATACTTAATTAAACTCGTAATCTGACTCATTCATAGGATGCGCAGTTTTATCTTTCATACTTCTTACTGTTGCAAAACATATAGTGTGAGATCAAATCGACTTATCAAAAGCGTTAATTTTGCAAATATCATAAGCTAATAGTTGAGCAGAACTGGATTTTTTTTCTTGCACCTCCGCTGTCCTTTTCTGAATAATTTCGTTGTGGGACCCTAGACAGTTTGATCATTTCGCCGGGACTCGTCAAACTTCTTTTTTTTTTTTGTGGTGTGGGAAACCATCCAATGACTTCTCCCGCTCTGGGTGAAGCGGGAGGGCGTGTCAGACTCTTACTGACTAAAACCCACCCCTGTTCCTTCCTGCCCTGAGTGCCTAGGGGCGAGGTAACTCTGTTTCGAATTTATCCTCAACCCCCGGGCAGGTCAAACTTCATTGCCGTGTCGTTTTCTGTTGGTCGCCACTATTGATTCTGGCTTTCAAGAGTTTCTTTCAATGGTTTGGCATAGTGTGGCGTGTTAAGGTAATAGATCGTTTATTTAGACAACATGATTAAACGCAGCCCATTTCTGGATATAGACTGCTCCTAAACTGAAAAAACACCCAGTTTTCCGTCTTATGTATAGTCTGTCTCAGCTACCTTTTCTAAGGTCGTCTGATCGTCTAGCTGAGGGCGACACGTTAGAGGAGACAATTTTGATTTTTAAAGTAGTCTAAAAATATGTTGTTATAGTCATTTCAACGAAGATTGTTTCCCACTAATGAACAGCCAGACCCTTTACTAGTGAACCTCACATTGTAATAAATGAACACAACACTACTTATCTTTCATTGAGGTCGCGCTGGCATCTGGCAGGGGAGAAGCCGGTGTCATGTGTGACAGATATGTATTTATTTTATGTAGGCTGTCAGTTGTTTAGTGTCCCATAAAACAGATGACGAGCTGCTATACATATTTTTTTAATATTAATAGGCTCGCATTTGACCACTATCTCATTTAATAAACAATGATGTATTCCAACCATGTTCCACCTTATATTAAATTAACAATCATTGGGTTGTATGACGTCACGTGTAATTTCAATGCACTGTATCGTCCTCATGTTTTGTTTACGTGACAACAGAAAAAAAGACCGGCCAAGTGCGTTTCGGACTTCGCACATATAGGGTTCCGTACTGGTTCCGTAACCTTATGAGGAAAATCAATATTTTGGTATTTGTTAGTAAAATATACGTAATAATAAACATTATCACCTTTCGAGTTTATAGGTCAATGGGAAGTTAAAAAATTCTTCTGAACAAAATTTTGTGATAGACAGACGGACACGTGAATGACAGCAATAGGGCTCCGTTTTGGTACGGAACCCTAAAAACACTAGTCCAATAAATTTTGTAATGTAACTGAGGAACCAAATAGATTTGTGTCCTATTATAATGGGATTGCTACTGTAAACTGTATTCATAAGACAATCACTAAAATTAAATTAATGAAAGGATGGGACTCGGTCTCAAGATAATTATTCTCTTAGCGAAGTTTTCTCCATCGAGTTTCCAGAAATCGCAGAAATTATTCCTCACTCGTCATAATTTCACGACAACTCTGACACCTTTCTTCTAAGGCGGGAATAAATTTACAACTTGATAAGTGCTACGCTGGGACACATAACGTTATAAAATTTTCATATTCACTTGAGATGTAATCAGAACAGTTTCTGCAGACAAAGAGATAAAGCAAAACTATACTTTTGATTGGCTTTTAAAATGACACTGATGCTTTGCAATATTTGTCACCATACCTCAATCTCTGTGGGTAGAGAACACTTTTTGTTCATGCCAGCCCCAGTAAAGTGCGTTCCAAAGCTTCTAAAACTGTGCTGGTCCCGGCCAGTTTCTGTGCTTTAAGTCGTCTAAATTAAAACACAAAATCGTACAGCAAACAACGCAATTCAGTAGCACAATACCGTAACACAGTGTGGTGAAGGTCATATTGATAAAGCATAGAGAAAAAGCTAACTAAATAAATAGAGACATCAGTAATTGTATTCAAGGGCATTCGTTATTTACCATGGAACAGTACTGAACACTTAGTGACTCTTAGCAGTACTCCGATATCACATTTGAGTACACTGGTACTTTAATTCTTTATATATAAAATACTTAACTAAAATAAAACTCCTAACTAAATAAAACTTAAAATCTGGCGTCAAAAATTCCTCCGCATCGCTGTCTACTAGAAGTGTGCCCAAAAGACTGGCGGCATTGCCACGTTGGATGGCAATGCTTAACCTCTGGCTAAGAAAAAAAGCCAGCCCTTGGGTCACGCGAAGTGTCAACAAGGCGTTTAGATGGATCTTTAAATACTAAATGAGCACTTGGACCCCACGGCCCAAGTACACTTATTGAAACAATTTTTAAAGTTGATGATATCGAAGTTGAATGAATGTTGTTTGTTTGCTTATCCGTTACCCACGTCATACGATGACACAGGATTTGATCCCATTGTAATAAATTTTATATTGTTATTATGTTAAATAATAGTAATAACGATTAGTCATGTCCGTTACCTATTTATTAGGCTTTGTGGTTATGAGTTCTTGTGATTGTGAGGTCCATGTGATAGTTCTGAAGGACTAGTTAGGAAGCGTCATGGTTGAATCATGGTTGTGTTTTGATTTATATTTATTTAATAATAATAATATTCAGTGTGCTGCAAGGCAAAGGGCTCAAAAACAAGCGAAACAGAACTGAATGAGCTGTCAGAAAATTTTGCCGCTCAGTTCCGCAATATAATTCTTCTAGTGTAATAAAAACTCGACTTCGCACAAGGTTCCATACCAATATGAGGTGCTTATCGCACTTGGTATGGTCATGTAAAGAGGAGGGATGAAACACATGTAACTAAAAGAGTTATGAATATAAATGTGGATGGATGGAGAGGGAGAGGGAGGCCAAAGAAAGGATGGATGGATTGTGTGAGGAGTGATATGAAAGAAAAGGGAGTTAGTGACATTGAACTATATTACTAGTAATACCTCAGTGGTTAGTGATAGCGTGACGGCTGACAGGACAGAATGGAAGAAAAAAACGTGTTGCGCCGACCAAAAGTAACATGGGATAAGGGCAGGAAGATGATGATAACCAATATGAGGGAAATCAATATTTTGGTATTTGTTAGTAAAATATGCGTAATAATAAACAATAACACCAACTTTCAAGTTCTGTCAATGGGAAGATTAAAAAAAATTCGGAACACACTTATATGACAGACGATGGACAGACAGACAGACGGACACGAGTGACAGCAATAGGGCTCCATTTGGATCCTTCGGGAACGGAACCCTAAAAGGTGTGTTAAAAAATGTCAAGTTTATTCTTAACAAGGTTTTTTTTTATTTGGATGGACATCTTTTATATCCGCGACAATCAATAGATTTTCAAAACGTCTGGGTTGTTCACGTGACATTCCGGTGTGGCATGTCAATCTCATACATTTTGGACTTTTGACAGTCGTGTCGGTGATAGAATATTACAAGTATGTCTATGCCCTCTTGGTAAGTTTTATTAAATTATTGTTAGTAGAAGCTGAAAGTAGACCAACAGTTTTTCTCCGAAATCGTTCCTAAAACTATTCATATATACTTTGTAAATCACTGAAATAGAGTTAAATTATTTGAATTTATGTTGAAACATTTGACGTTTACGTCATGTTATGAATAGAACTGTGCTAGTAACTAGAAAACTTTATTATTATTCAGTTTGTTTTTTGTTTTTCTTTCGTCTGGATTATCATGGATTTTTATGTTTACGATAGAAACAAGTTTAGAACATTTAATAATAAAAATATTAATTTAGAATTTTGTTTCTGTCGGTGTTATTTCAGTGTATATTAAGTAGATTCACAATTTACCTTAAATCATTACCTCGTTGGTTTCCAATTCAGTTAGATTGTGATACAGCAAATAAGGTAGGAGATTTATCTGTCAATGAATAACTAACGTAACTTGTCTTAGTCGTAGTCATTAATTTCTGTCTATTTAAATTCATCTACGGCAAGCGTGGTACTTTACGTGTACGTGGACTTTGTTAAATTCTACTAATAAATGCGAAAGTTTGTATGTTTGTAAGTTTGTATGTTTGTGTTTTTCAATCACGCAAACTCGGCTGACGGGATTTGAATGAAATTTTGCACACAGATACATCATACCTTGATTAAAATATAGGCTACTATTTACCATGCGGGCGAAGCCGCTGGCAGAGGCTAGTGATCATAATTTACGAATTTTCAAAACTAAACTTTTATTGCTAATACCAACACTGCTCCCGCGTCTCTTAAAAGGCGCAATCAAATATTTATTTTGAGCTGGAAATTTGTTTTTTGCATTTGTTTTTTTGACACCCCTTGTCATCTGGAACCTAGAACAACCAGTCTCCGTTTTCTCGCTCTTCCTCACGGCCGGCTGATGGTTCACAATGCTCGTGTTTTCTCTGAAGTTCTCTGTATAAGAAGATACCATTGGAATGCAGCTCACAGGCTGGTATTATTCTTATATTGAAATAATTAAAGCAATTAATCCATGTCAAGTGTGCATCTTTATTTGACATTTGCACTGCACATGCATGCGATCGCTCCAGCTGATTGCAACGATTTCAAGAACCGTTTTATTTACTTTTATTAGCTACTCCTGCGACGTTTGGGGTCTTCCCTTCTGCGAAAACGTTTTGTTTTTGTTTATTATTGTCGCAATAACCTGAATACTAATGCTTAGAGTTATTGGTAAGATGAAACTGATTGTGAAAGCGTATGAAGTCAAGTGGTCGTCGAAATGCGACGGACGAAAAGATGAGACTAAATTTTTTTGGTACTTTGGGTGTATGGATGGTTTCTTAAATGGCTTAGAGTGGATCTGATAAGACATGACGAAATATTTTTAAAGTGAAGGTACTGTAGATAGTGATTCTTAACATTTTTTAGTAGGAACTTAACAGATTCCTTTTAGTTGTGACTTTTTAGTTTAACGACTCGTATAGTGGCATTCTTTGCGATATAATTATCAGCCCTTAACTGTCCAACACTAAACATGGGCCTCCCATTTTTTTTTTTTTTTTTGGGGGTGGGAAATCATCTCATGACTTCTTCCGCTCTAGGGTGGAGCGGAAGGGCGTGTCAGACTCTTACTGACTAAAACCCACCCCTGTTCCTCCCTGCCTTGAGTGCCCGGGGGCGAGGTAACTCTTTCGAATTTATCCTCCACCCCCGGGCAGATGGGCCTCCCATTGAAGGCTACAATGAACTACTATTACTATGATCACCCTGCTTGGAAATACCGCAATTAGTACTTTAGTATCAGCAATTGTCAGGGTCAACTTTTAAGACACCCGGTGTGATTATATCTTGTCTTTTCTTTGCTGGAAACTACACACATACAGTCTAAATAAAAGTTACTGCCCACATTTTCTACAATTTTCATACATATTCGACACAGGAAATCAAGCAACTCATAAATGAATTTCAAATGACTAGCTGTTCTGTCCAATATTTCGTAGCAAAAATAATATTAAATCATATGACACTTGATTAAAATCACAATGTATTTTGTAAAGGCCTGCCGACAGTCACGTAGGACAACACACAGACTGAGGGACGCCCAGCAAGGAGCTAACTAATGTATCCAATATGGACACAACCGTGCGATTCATGGATGGAATTTGTATAAGTAGAGAAGGGTGCGACTGTAAGCGGGATACCAGGTAAGCGTGACGTAATAAGAGAGCTATTGGATGGATAAGATGACGGTGATGATGGTTGAAACGACATTGCCAAATACGGACTAATGGAAGTACTACGAAAACAGGACGCTAAAAGAGACATTTGCAATGGTAGAGACGGTTAGGTAGTTTGGTAAGGTCAGTGAGTATCTCAATTTCAATGAAGAGGCATTGCAAACCCCTAAAAAGAGTTGGTGAGATGAGAGGACACAGAAATGTGATTCATGCATAGAATTTGTATACGTAGAGACGGATGCGACTGTCAGCGGGATGAATAACGTACTAGGCAAGCATGTCGCCAAAGAAGAGATCGCAAAAGAGCAGTAGTATAAATGGTTGGGTGAATAGACAAGGGCAGTGATGATCTCACTTAAAACAGCATCGGCAATGCCATGTAGTGGGATGGAAGTACTAGGCAAGCATGACGTATTGACATGAGCTGATGCAATTGAAAGAATTGAATAGTAGATTGACAAGGACAGTGATGATCTCAGTGGAGTGGCATTGCAAAACTCAAAAGGTAATGGTGGGATGAACTGCATGTTTAGATTTCAAAGGATAAGCACAAGATGGATGAATCAGTCAAACTAGCAGTCAAAATTATTGGGAAGGGACTGTGATTAATTGTTAGAACTAAGTATGCTCAAATTTTTTTGGTAATGGTAGTTAAGTGCCTTTTATGGTTTCGAAGAGCATGTGAAGAATGCCTAATGGAACGAAAACGTGAAAGAATTACAAATGAAATAACTGTGGTGTCAATTTTATTGTCTTTTAACTTTTGTGATTACCATACTATATTGCAGAGTTGGAGTGTATTATTTTCTGTATTGAATTTGATAGGAAACCCTTTTGAGGTTGGTGAATTTTTGCATACTACATATACTTAGTTCTAGATCATCATCTTCATCACCAAATGCTAAATAAATAATCTATAGGTCTCCCCTCTTATATTGCTTCCCTGGTCTGTGCCAGTCTCATCCAGATCTTTACCGGGATCTCCTTTAGTAGTTGTTAATAAAACAGTATTATTCGATTATACGTATATATACTTATAGAAATCTCTATCTCCCGAATATCTAGATTGAAACCCGCTTTCGCTTCCCGCTAATACTGCCACCATTCCTAGCACCTAGGTAGGGACACGCCTAGTCTTTACAATAGCATTTGAATACTAAATGTCGAGGTCTTAAGTGATATGTAAATGTTCCCTTTGTGTATTATAAGACACTGTTATTGCCACTTCCTTGTTTGATATGGGTTTTCACGTTTCTTTAATGAGATATATTAGAAGCTTCGTGCATCGATACTAAATGATAATAAGGTAGTATGGAAATTAATATGTATTCAAACCTGCTTGGTTCATTTGTTTTTTTTTTCTTTGCTAATACTGTTGTTGTTACTGTCTGATTCGTTTCTGTGTTTTGAAATTAGAACTTCATTAATAATTTATAGCACGTATTTTTTGCTTTACCAAACCAATTAAAATGACAAAGTTATAACGCATCAAAGTTCAGGAGTGGGGGTTCGTTACGTCATTTTGTGTTAAAAAGTGTCGCTATTGCTGTTGAGTTTGTGAAGGATAATTTTTGCCATATACATAGTGTGTTTCATTGAATGTTCTGTAACAGGCAGTGACAATATTGGAATTTATTCCTATCAGTTATTAGTCACTCTCTGTAGTATGGTATCAGACTAAATATCATTTCAATGTAAACAGATATAAAAGGATTTTTCTCAAACAGAGAGTAATCAAATTAGGTATAGATTTTCCTCTTAAAATTTTCGAATTTCAAACTCTAGGATAGCTTATAGTTACATACCACACTGCGTATTACTTGCCACAGATAACAAGTAATTACAAACATTACGGCAAGTTACGTCTCTTTATGAGACTCCATCATATAATCCCACTTTCGCATCATGTAACTACAAATGTACTTCTTTGTAAGTATCTACGTTTGTTCTCACGATTAACATTACAATGGCGTATATACCAGATAAATGTCTATATCTGGCAATAAAACAATCAATGAAGAATCTTATAATTTGAGAAAAAAAAAGAATTTCTATTTCAATGGGTTAATAGTTATGGTTGAAGGCCTACCTTTTTATGATGCGTTTGCTAGTGACACTGGTTCTTTACGTTAATAAAGTAGGTGAAATTAAATATAGATAATGCACTTTTGATTTTAGTATGTAGATAGGTACGATAAATTACACTAGTCAAGTATGTTTGTTTGTACATATGACTATTTCTAAATGGCTGGATGTATTATAACAAATGAGGTACGATATTATTAGGTTGAACTTGACAGCCGAAGTGACATATGCCCCATACATTTTGAAAAAAAATAACAAAATGGCGGCCGCTATTACGTATTTGTGGTCGTGTTTTTTGTGACATGAGCATGTGGGATATCAAAGTATAGAGCTTGAGGAGGCAATTTGAAAATATAACCCACTTCTATGTAAAAAATAATAAAATTTTCAAAAATCCGACTGCAAAAGTCAACTAAAAAGTTCCAAACGAGTTACTTTTCAAGCAGTCTGATGGTGGCATTAAATTTGCGATTGAACTAAATCAAATAGTTTAGGTACCTGTAGATTTTAACTAAGTGCCTAATACCCAACTATCGTCCTTGCTAATACCTACCTAAGTCTCTTAAGTAGGTACGGTACTAAAAAAGTTATGGCCCACACCCACACTTATTCAACGCATGTCTAATTTAATTACGGTACTAAAAAAGTTATGGCCCACACCCACACTTATTCAACGCATGTCTAATTTAATTCTTACGTCAAAGTCCATACACAAGCCATTGTTATGTTTGCCTAAACAGCTCATAAACTAAGGGTCTGTGGTAGTAAGGTAGGTATATTTTTAAACCCTTCTTGTCCGTATTAAGAATTTGGGATTTTATGACGATATTGAAATACCCGTAGACACTAAGCTAACCTACTTATACAATGTTTAATAGCCTGTTTAACAGCTGTACCTTCAAGATCTTAATTTTTAACTTTATGAATAATTTTTCAATTCGTACTTTAACTGTTAGGTATAGTTTCAGTCCTACAATTCCAACATTTCTAAAATCAGTCCTGAAGTTTCTATTACAATATCATTATACTCCATTACGACAATATGACTGTAGGTATATGGCCTATGTATAATATAACTATGATTTATCACACAGTAACAGTTGACTTGTAACACATAGTAACAAACCAATCCCAATGCTGCGCGCACGCAGTTGATGACTCCTTCCGCGCACGTCTACTAACACCCGTAACTTCCTGTATGTATACTTTGAACAAACAACTCGGGAACTAACTATGGGAACTCGAAACGATCACGATAGACAGAATTCTGAACTCACACGGTATTGTGTGAGTTTAGGATTCAGTTTGCAAATTTTCATCCTGATTAAGATTAATTTTGCAAGATCGAGGTTAAGAAGGGGTGCATTTGCAATTTTATTTCACTAAATTTAAGAAACCAAACATCATATTAGTGACATATTTGTGATTCGAGAATCACATCCTGAAACCATTAAAAATCATACAAGCTCCAATTACAATTAGGAAGATATTCAGTCCAGTTAAACTACTGAACAAGAATATTTTCTAGACTGCGAGAAAAGGTCATGCATTGATTGAATAATAAAGAGGGTAGAAACCGATATATAGGTAGATACGAGTACCTACAAGTAAAAACAGATATCAATATTTATTTTTTATCAAAAATGAAAAGGAGAAGAAGATAGAGGTGAAGAGTGGGTATAGAAGTTCATACAGATACATCTGCAGATAACATTTCATCAAGAGTACATACAGATCTAAAAATTTCTAACCGTGATTCTCACGAACTCAAATCGATACCAATAGTAGTGGCTAAGGTCAGTAATGTAGGTTATTGCTCTTTTGGGCCAGCAATGTAAACAAGTGCATACAACTCGCGCAGGGCTCTGAATCACTGGCAGCGAGTTAGCACCGCTCTAAACGAGGCACGGTTATGTACTGATAACTGTAATTATGTATTCTAGGTAAATTGCGAAAGTAGGTACTGTTTGTTGTTTCAGATAGGCGATGATGTAGGAATGAAATCATTTAACATAATACGAATCGTTTATCCTGTATGTCTATACCTGCGATAGTACAAAGATTGCTGTTTAGAGAACTAAAATAGTAATAAACTAGCCAAAAAATGATAAATAACAAAGAGATCGAAAAAGCAAAATGGACCTGTCATGTACAAAGCATTGCAATTTAATTTTTATTGTCAAAATTTGAATAGCCATATTTTTTATTGTTATTACCTAAAATAATAACAATCAGTTGGTATGGTATGGGCATTAGGCATGTAATGCGGAGGAATTAGGAAAATGTCGTGAACATTGCTATAAAAGGAGGGGACAACCAAAAAGCGATGGATGAACCGTGTGAAATGTATAAATTGGGATATGGACAAGAGAATGTTAGTACCTAAATAACAATTGACACACATTCATTAATGGACGCTGATCTAATTAGGAATGTTAAATTAGAGTTCGGACTGCGGTTTGCGATATATTTGCACATAAATACAATGCCTAAAGTAAACCTATTCATGATGAACCTATTATTGATACTGATGTAATTCTTGCAAGACGTACAAACATAATTGTGACAATATGAGAGAAAACTTGGTACATACTTGTGAAAATGAACATGGTGTTAAGAGCTATGTGACACAATTTTCATACTCGGAAGCTTTACTTAATGCACCTAACACTGCTAATTCATTTGAATCAATCTCGCCTCCTCGAAAAATTTCAACAATATGGAACAACATTACAAAATCATTACACTAGCGCCAAAACAGGCCTAAAAAGTGGTTAAGAAAAGGTTTATTTAGGAGATATTTGTTTACGTTCAATCTTTACTAATCTTAATACCTGACAAAACTCTGCTCGTCTTTATCATCGTTAGGCCGTTGTTTACCCCACAAGGTGTGAAAGAAAGCTTCCAGAATTAGGAAATAAGTTATGATGTTAAAAATATGTTTCATATCTAGACAAATGCAGATCACTTTCAAGTAACTATTCAGGTACTTTTATATCTGCCACATTTAATGTCTTACGACATCTCTTCATCAACGTTTTTAGTTAGACAACAGAACTGGTAAACATGTAGTTAGTAGAGCATGCCCTTTTTGTTGGTTATTGTTTCTTGATAAACTGCTCTTATTTGTTTCGCTGCTAGGGCTATTATTAGAATATTGTATAATCACTGCCAGGTTTTTTATTATTTTGGATTATGTAATTTAATCCTTCTCCGTCGTACCATCTTCACCGTTCAACTCAGAAAGGACCAAACCTATTTCTATCGTCCTTGGTTCCAAATAAAAATAAAGGTCCACATTCATATACTACGGTCTATAGTTTATATATAAAATAGTTATTGGAATGTTAAAGGACGTGTCATATAAAATCAATCGTAATGCCAACGGATTTAATGAAGACGGCGCCACAGAAAGTCTTAACCCAAGTGTCCTCGGTGACATCATTATTAGCCATAAAATAGATAATACACATATTGAAGAAACACTCCTTTGTGAGTCACGTGATTCTTGAATTAATCGAATACCTATAGAATATAGTCAACATAGACCTAAAGTGTGATGGTATTGCGGCAACCGCAAAATTTATCAAAATTCCTTGAATTTTGTTTCGATATCAGGAACTTGCTTATAAAAATAAGTGTCCTGTTTTGATGTTATGGATTAGGTTACAATGTTTTTGTTTATAATTAGTGGTGTTTCATATTTCCTGTCGCCTTTATCGTCCGTCATTGTTTTCCGTGTTCCATGTTGTTTTGATTGTACGCTTGTTTTGGTGCCAAAATCCATCGATCACTAATAAAAAACTAGTGATCGAGGCCAAAATCTGTTTTATCTTGTTCCTATGTCTTTAAAGCTACGTATGTTGACTTTTTTGACATTGATAATGCCGTCGTTCTTTACTGCAGCAGCAATGGTTCCAGGTACTCCTAGGCCTTCAACTTCTTATTTTCGAATCGATGGTAAACCCTTATATCATTTAGGCCCATTAGATTGTCAAGTAAGAAGTAGGTATTGGCAAAAAAAAGCTTATATTATATGAAGCAAATATTGATAAAAAAGGAACCCGTTTGCGTAGGACAAATAAATTAAGAGTACATTATCCTGTATTCCTCTACCTATATTTTTAACATCATACCGGTTGCCAACCCTAAAAATAAATAACTATATCATAGGGAATTACCTACCCACAAACTCGTAGAGAATTTATGCATTCTGTGGATATTTATAACTAAATTGCTATTTAAATGAATTGGAAACAAGGATAAATGAATTATTTTGCCCTTTTGTTATGGGAGCTAGTGAATAAAGTCCCAATGTATGTTAAGCTTAATTAGGCATGTTATTCTATATTAAATAGGTTTTATGAATCAAGATCGAAAAAAATCTACAAGGATTGTGGGGCATAGTTTTTGGTTAGGGACTTCCTATGGCTAAATATGTCTCATTTATAACACATTTCATGATTTATGAATGATTCCATCGCTCCAAGTTCATTGTAGCGAATGTCTAATTTTTCAATTTCAAATTGTTTATCATTTTTATGTCGGTAAATGCTTTGGTAAGTTTGTTTCATCATCGTTGTCTTTTACTGCCAACAGTTTGCTTGCAATCTACTGCAGGTCATATCATCTTTCGTAACCAACATATTGGCTCATAAGTAGTCTCTTCCTTTTAAAATTTGGTCGCTTCTCGAACTACTAAACATTTGTATCAACTCATGCTGTAGTACCAAGTACAGCAGATGTATCACTAATATGTAAAAGCATGGTTACAATCAGTACCAACAGAAGCAATACCTAGTCATCATAACCCTGTCATCATTCCTACATTTGCTTCTAACAATACTCCACCATCTGTTAGTTAGTAACAATATTTTGACAGATACTATTGTTTGTTTAATCGCAGGCGTAGCTAAGTGCTCTTTGAAATTCTCTTCGATTGTCTTTTTATAACCTTTGTTTGTTGAGAGAATAAATAATAAAGATCATTTGAACGTGCGTTACTCGTCAACTAATGGTAATAGATTTGTCTAGTGTTTTTCATCTATTATGCTTGTTTTAGTTTCTCTCTTATCTCTCGTACCACTATATATCTGTTTTTGTCTTTTTAGGGTTCCGAACCTGAAGGGTCCAGTAGGAGCCCTATTATTGTCACTCACGTTTCCGTCTGTCTGTCCGTCTGTCGTCTGTCACAAAGTGTTGTTACGAAGAATTTTTTAATTTCCCATTGGGCTATGAACTTGAAATTTGGTGATAAAGTTTTTTATTACGTATACTTTACTAACAAATCATCATTCTCCTGCCCTTATCCCAATTTATTTGGGGTCGGTGCGACATGTCTTTTTCTTCCATACTCCTCTATAAGTCGTCATCTCTGTAGTCACTCCTTTTTACCCATATCCTCTTTCACACAGTCCAACCATCGTTTCTTTGGCCTTCCCCTACTCTTATAGCCATCCACATCCATACACAAGACTTTCCTCGCGACATTTTCTTCATTTCTCCGCATCACATGCCCATACCACGACAACCGATTTCCACACAACTTTTCAGTCAGCGGTGCCACTTTCAGACTTCCTCTTATATACTCATTCCTAATTCTATCCATGCGCGTAACACCACACATCGCTCTTAGCATTCTCATACTTTACTAACAAATAAGTACCAATATTCGGTACGGAACCCTTAATGTGCGAAATCCGACACGCACTTGGCGTTAACACAGACGTGCTTCCTTAGTATGTGACATTCAGTGAGAATCGGAGAAACTCCCAAGAAACGGTACACATCGGAGGCTAGTTTCTCATCATTCTTCAAAACAAGTTATATATCGCTCGTTTTTTGTTTCAATCGCAATGCACTTGTGGCAGCATCACAGCAACTTCTTCAGTCACACTCAATTATTCCTTGAATTAACAATACACGACTAAAATGGTATCCTACTGCGAATCCAATTAAGTATCATGGTTAATTGACTCTCATTGACTTTATTTCCTGTCTCGTTTTACAAGCTTCTCGTACACTGTGTCCGAGAGGGGCATAGCATCAAACTCATGAATGGGAGCTCCATTCGCGTTGACTTGTAAGGTCAATAAGGTGGTTCAACTCTTGATATCATGTTATTAAGGGGTATTAAAAGAATGGAAAGTACACCGGGTTAAAAAGTGAAAGGCAGAAAATACTTAATACATAACTGATTTACGAGATCATTATTTTTATTTTGCTGTACTTGTCATGTTATGATTCCTTATACCTGCGAGATTTATATGTTTTGTCTATATTTTTAAACCTATAATTGTAACAGTTCTATTGTTAAGTCTAGTGTTTAAATACCACCTTGAGTAGTTTTAATATAAAACTCCCCCTTAACACCTAATTGAACGCCCGCATCATCAATTCATTCATATTCTTATTTAGTGTGACAGAGACAGCAAATGTCAATTAGAAGAAACAATAACAGCTTTATATGATTTACTTTATGATACCAAGATATCAAATAATGAATGAGTTCCTACTCGTAATTTACCTTGTCCTCCAGACTGCTTGAAGTCAACGAAATCACAACATGCAACTTATTTGCAAGATTTATGCGGTTTCGTGTTCGGTTTTGCATATATGCAACGGCTCAGACTTTGAGGCGATGGAATGGAAAATCAGTGGTTTTTAAGTCCTTCACTTTGGTACAGTTGGATGGCTTCGACAAGTTAAGATATAGCTATCAGGTGCGCATTTCTTCTTTGTTGTGACCCACGTCTAGTGTCGTCAGCAAAATCAGCTTAGTTCCAAGAAGTACCGTCATTAATTTAATTAGTACCATCCCTGTAAAAAGCTTTCTCTGTTTATTCTTAATGACTTCAAAGTTTCTGTATTCTTTTCTTTTATAAACTCTTCATCTTTTTTAAATTATTATCACATAAGCTCGCAGACGGTCACTGCTCTACATTTAACCCTATGGCATAAATCAGTATATACACCTATACAAAAACTCAGTTGATATAGTTAACAGTTTATTTATAAATTAGCAGATTAACCTTGATTGTTTTGCAGCCCAATAATAACCTTAAAACCATTACAAAAGAAACCATTTCAAACTGGAACTTTGTCTCCGAATGTTACATATAGAATCTGTGTCAGTTCTGTGATTCCTAAGATTTGTATGGCAAAGACACACAGACGCGTATCTCCGAGTTTATTGCTTGCGATACGACTGATAGAGATGATTTATGCTCTTGATTATAATTAATGTTTTCCTTGATAGTTAAATATTTCCCGTCTGACATTGTGGTCCTCCGGTACTGTAGTTAGTATATATGTACATATTTGTTTAACATTATCTATTAGAGTCACGGTCTGATCGACGTGAACGGATGTTTTATGTACTTGGTTACTTACATGAGGACATTTTCTTTCTGTAGTCGACTAGATTGTTTTTGTAGTATTTTCTTTGGATATTTAGAAACAATAGTCTCGATTCATTCTGATCCTGTATAGAATCTTACTATAAGTACGTATGTCTCTATTCATAGTTTATGACATCCCTTTTGCTCTCGATAATTTTATAGCCCCATTTTCTGGAACTAATCGTGTTACATGCTTCCGAAAGTGGAACACCGGCCCTTTCAACACTATTTATAGTATATTCCTTACTATGTTCTATCATTTTAGAGGTGACAACTGTATTGTTCGCTATATATATTTACTATGGTATTTTGCCTCTTAACCTTACGTTTGATTGCCATCTCCTACAAGATCAATAACCTCACACGCCTACATCTCATTAGCATCCATATATTCATCAAAACCATTCATAACATCAGCCATAAACATAACACCATCAAGCAGGTTTTGTCTACTACAGATCAGTAAACAAACTCCAACGCAAACTTTGACATTTTGGGTCAAGGATATCTAACCGGTTTTTAAATCGCATCATCTCATCTCATTCATGCTTTGGAATGATTCATTACTGTGGGTGTAGACGTGGAAGCAAAGATGTAAGAAATGGAAATATGGTAACCCTGCTGCATTGGTTCAAGTACGGGGATGAAGACAGTGTTGAGTTATGATTAATGATTCGATGATGTGTTGATTCTGTTTGAAGAAAGAAATGTTGAATGATGAAATAATGTTAAATGATGAAATAATGTTTGAATTCAATAGAAGCCTAGCATTGATGGATGATTGTTAAAAATGCTTTTGTCAAAAATTTCTTTAAATTGTTGGTCATGGGTTGTAGCCATATTTTAAGGTGTGTCTTAAAGATCCTAGTGTTTCAGACAGAGGTAAGGAGAGTCTATAGTAAATTTGTCAAGTCAGGAGCCGCTAAGCTATTGAGCTTTGACTAACGAGAGGTCTTTGTCTGAGAGTTGTGAGGCTTAACCAAGTAATTAATTGCAATTAATCAACTATTAAGCTACCCAAGTTGAATTCCATTAGGAGCTCCTTTTTAGGGTTCCGTACCCGACGGGTCCAAACGGAGCCCTATTGCTGTCACTCACGTGTCCGTCTGTCCGCCTGTCTGTCCGTCGTATATCAATACAAAAATTTTGTTCCGAAGAATTTTTTAACTTCCTGTGAACTTGAAATTTGGTGATAATGTTTATTATTTTAATATTTTAGTAACAAATACTATTACTATTGATAAATCTGATTTTTTCTTTGAATTTCCCTCATTTGGTACGGAACCCTAAATGTGCGAAGTTCGACACGCACTTGGCCAGTTTTATTGTTTTTGAGAAGAATCGTTTCAAAGGCGCTTAGACTTTTGGGGAAAAGACGAAGGTGTGTGGAATTATTACGTCACTCAAACCACCCCGGTGATCACCATCAACACATGGAGGCCCCCTTACCTCTTAAAAGACCACTCCGGAAACCTCACTGTACAACGTCTGTGAGGGCACACCCCTCAGTAGACTGTTAAGGGAGTTCCTGCTTGTTTACCTACTTCTGCTGGCTATTTAACGCATCAAGCCCATCATCATTAGCAGACACAATTAAAAACCTATTTCTGCGTTACCTTATGGTAACGCGAGGGGCCTGACGCGTAAACTTTTTTGATAGATGAATATTAAAAATGTTAATGAATCTCTAATTAAATTGGAGAAGCATGAACATGGATTGTAATGGATTGCAGACTCCCATCGTGTTCGTGCCCTTTGTTCTTTGTCACGGAATAGTCTTGTATTATTTTTAACCGACTTCAAAAAAAGGAGGAGGTTCTCAATGCGACTGTATTTTTTTTTTTTTTTTTTTTTTTTTTTTTTTTTTTTTTTTTTTTATGTGTGTTACCTCATATCTTTTCACTACGTGAACCGATTTTAAAGATTTTTTTTTTATTTGAAAGCTGTTGCTTTACATGTGGTCCCATTTTAATTTAGTGAAGATCTGATGAAGAACTTCGGAGATACACAATGGAACTCTTCAATAAATGATAGCAAACCTTCCAGAATTGCTGCAATCGCATGTCTGTATATTGTTTTCACCACTTCACAACATTACATCACGCTGATACGCTCTGAAGGGGTATACAGATTTGTATAGTTCACCCTGATACACTCTAATTTCACCAACTATATTCAAATTCCCTATTTTGGGGCTATCAATTCGGGCATAACTTTACTATTAATTTAGTTTTAGAATGGGGTACAACAACTAAAAAGTGAAAAATAAAAAACTTTTTACAAAAAAAAACAACCGACTTCCATAAATAAAACTAAAACATGCAAAATAACTTTAATTTCGGAAGTCGGTGTCAAATAACGAAGAAACCAAACTAGAAACACCGACTTCCGAAATTAAAGTTATTTTGCATTTTTTAGTTTTATTTATGGAAGTCGGTTGTTTTTTTTTGTAAAAAGTTTTTTTTTAATCACCAGTGCCACCGCCAAAAATTCCTTACTTAATCTTTTCCAAAGAAATAAAAAACTGTAGATCAGCGGTTTTGTAAACTGACGTCATGTCTAGAAGTGGCGTTGTCCCAATCAGCAGAGTGAGTCACAATCAGTCCAATAGGTCAGTTATATGAATGACTACCGATATCCGGGTCTATTGGAATGGGAAGTGATACCAAGGCCAACTTTAGTGAGTGGCTGAAATCTAGATGTAAATTCAGATCTGGCTAGCTTTTTAGCCATCTTTTCTGGATTGAACTGGATTTTATTACAATTATTCTCAGGGTTAATTTGTTTGTTCGTCGTGTAGTTATAGTCGGCTCAACAAAGACGATTTGGTTCATATAATTGTTTAATTAATGAGTTGGTGATAGCGGTCTGTGGTTGTTTAGATAGGAGACTTTTACTCTATAGGATAAGCTCTAAAGCAATTTATACTGCACATTAGCTGTACTATTATTTACTATGTAAAACAATGACTGGAACTTTTCAACTCGTTAGGTTGACGTAAATATTTTTCCAGTGCACGTGTTTCCCGACTCATACGCACTCTTACTACTAGGTACCTACTATTAGTCAGAGAACGTGCGAGTAGTATTTTATGTACGTTTTAGATAGGTACTGTTTACTTTAAACCGTTTACTAAAAGTATGTTTAATATTTGAACGCTGAAAGATAAAGACGAGAATCAGACTAATTATAATATTATAAACATTTAACCTACGCATCGCAAACTTGAAAAACTAATTTAATAAAAGGCATTTTTAAATCTCGTTAACCTTATTGGCAGGACCTCAGATGTTACAAAAATATTTCAATTCTTCCCGGCACTCTTTTTATATCCATTATTTGGGTTCGGCTCTCTTCGTCATTCTTCGCCAGGCACCAGACTGGGTCGTCAGTTGTCTTGTAAGTATGCTTGCTGCCTTCAGGTCGTTATTTGCGGACATCCATATGAGTCTCATTACTTCCTATTCCTCCAAAACAGTCATAAATGTCGAAATATGTAGAACACTTCGATTTCTCAGCAATAGGTCAAGATCTCCCAACACGGCTGGTCACCGCGGGAGATCTAGACTACAACCCTCCAACATGCCAAAAACTTTATATTTGCACATATAATGTAAAATCCTTACTGTCACCTCAAAGAATGCTACTGTTAAAGTTTACTCTGAATAAAATCAAATATGACATCATCGGACTAGCGGAAGTCAGAAGAAATGGTAATAATATACTCGAGGATGATGATCATATATTCTGCCACACCGGAGAAACTAAAGGGCTCCATGGAGTCGGGTTCCTAATTAAGAAAAAATATAAATACAACATAGAAAATTACACGGGCATATCTGAAAGAGTGTGCCTGCTAAATCTAAAATTTGGAGAATCGAGGCTTTCAATTATTCAAGTATACGCCCCAACCTTGGAAGCGACAGAGAATGATATAGACACTTTCTATGAACATATAGAAAGTGCTCGGAGCCTTGCAAACGATAAGGTCATTTTACTGGGAGATCTGAATGCTAAGATAGGTCAAAGAAAACTTGAAGAAAACGCAGTTATAGGTCCATTCTGCTATGGAAAAAGAAACCACAGAGGCGAAAGACTCATACAATATGCTTTTAAAAATAAATTTACAATAATCAACACAATATTCAGGAAAAACACAAAGAATTTATGGACATGGATTACACCGGATAAAAACAATAAAAATCAAATTGACTACATACTGAGCAACTGTCGAAAACTCTTCACGAACATAGAAATATTAAGCAAAACTTCTTTTCCAAGCGACCACAGGTTCCTGAGAGGAACAATAATTATAGACAAGCCAAAGAAAAGCCGAACTACGTTCAATTCAGCCGCAGCAAACCTATCAAGTGAGAAATCCCAAGAAACATTCCTATCCGCTTTAAATACGAAATTAGAACGAGTACATTGGGAGGATGGTAAAGACATAGAGTCTTACTACAACAAAATAGAATCAGTCATAAAAGAGAGTTTAAACACTCTTAAATTTACCAAAACAAAAAAAAAAATAATATCTAATGAAACTAAAAACTTAATAAAAAAGCGTACCGAGCTACAGCACAAACCTTCAAAAAATAAAGACGAGAAAAGAGAACTTTCAACACTCTACAAAAACACAAATAAACTACTTAAAAAAGATTACGAGAAATACAGGATGGAAATAATTGAAAAACATCTACTAACAACGGGAAGTCAAAAGAAAGCATTTAAACAACTAAGTACAGAGAAAAAATGGATTCCGACACTTAAGGCACAAAAAACCACACATAAACAACAAACAAGGAAGGACTTAGTAAATATTGCCTCTGATTTCTATGAAAAACTATATGAAGATAACAGCATCAAAAATATTAGCTCTATAAAACTTTACAAAAAAGGAGAAATCAATGAAACTGTTGAACCTTTTACTGGCAAAGAAATAATGAAAAAAATTGATAAACTGAAGAAAGAAAAAAGTCCAGGCCCGGATAACATCCCAAACGAAGCCTTGATATGTGGAAGACACCTGCTGATAAGCCATATTGCTACTTTGTTCAATAAAATACTGGCTAGCCAGGAAATACCTAAAAACTGGGCAAAGTCAAGAATAATTCTACTATACAAAAAGGGGGATCCAGCAGATATAAATAACTATCGACCAATTAGTCTACTACCGGTAGGTAGTAACAGTTTATACATGGTAATGTATAAACTGTTTGCAATGTGCCTAGAGAAAAGAATAGAGCCAACGATAGATAAGAGCCAACCAGTGGAACAGGCAGGTTTTCGCCAAGGGTTCTCAACAATCGACCACATACATACATTGGAGCAAATAATAGAAAAACACGTAGAATTTAAAAAACATCTCTATCTTGCTTATGTAGATTACGCGAAAGCGTTCGACTCTATCTCGCATAAGAGTATTTGGGACGCATTAGAATACCAGAATCTTCCAAATATATACATCAATATCATAAAAGATATATATAGAAAAAGCACAAGCAGTGTAAAGCTGGACAGACTAGGCCCAGAATTCAATATTCGCAGAGGAGTGAAACAAGGAGACCCACTTTCGCCAAGGATCTTTATAGCTGTCCTACAAAACATGATGAAAGATTTAGACTGGGGCAGGAAAGGAATATTTATAGATGGAAAATATCTTAGCAATCTTAGATTCGCAGACGATATAGTCCTCTTCGCTAAGACATCGAAACAGCTGGAGGGAATGCTAACAGAACTGATTGTTGCGAGCGGAAATATCGGTCTGCAATTAAACACCATAAAGACAAAAATATCTACCAACGGCGCGAAAAACCCCATCGTAATCAACTATAATGCCATTGATTACGTAGAGAGCTATATCTACCTCGGAAAGCAAATATCTTTTAAAAACACACGACACACAGATGAACTAGACAGACGAATTAACATGACCTGGAAAAAATACTGGAGTTGCAAGGAGATTTTCAAATCGAAACTTTCATTATGTCTGAAGAAAAAAGTAATGGACTCAAGTTTACTACCCTGTCTGACGTACGGCGCCCAAACCTGGATCTATAATAAAAACAATATGTCAAAAATACGATCGTGTCAGCGAGCTATGGAGAGGAGCATCCTTGGCATCAAGCTCATGGATAAACAAAACAGCAACAAAATCAGACACAAGACAAAAGTAATAGACGCAGTAACACACGCACGGCGATTGAAGTGGAAATGGGCCGGACACATTGCCCGCTATCCACAAGAAAGATGGGCTAACCGAGTAACGAAGTGGAGAGGCCCTGGAAATAAAAGAGCAAAAGGCAGACCTCAAGCTCGCTGGATCGACGACATTTTAAAAATGACAGGAAGTAACTGGTTGAAAGCGGCAAACAACAGGAAAAAATGGAGGCAATTGGAGGAGGCCTATACCCGTAAGGGGCCATGACAGAAACTTTTAGTTGTTAAGTACTAATTCAATTTATTTATTTTCTTTTGTAACTGTCCTGGAAATAAAAAGGCTTATTATTATTATTATTATTAGGTCAACACCTGCATCGAAAACCATTCATAACGCAATCAGGTGGAGTTACTAAGCACTTTTCTACAAGTCGGAAACCAATGTGCCTGGCTTTAGAGTACCTACTTATGTTGTAAACCAGTACACTTTGACACTTCACTGTGGTGCTGCTTACAACAATAAAAAGCGAAGCTCAGTACATTTAATTTTGGTTCCTGTTTTCGCCGTAGCTCAAGATTGATTGGTTCTTCTGTGCATAGTCATTGATTATCGAACATTACAACATTTGCTAACGATACTAACATTACAATATAATTGTATTATTCGTAATACATTTTAAAATAAATTGTAATGGACGATGTTATGCAATATACTCGTAGCATTTCCTGATGACTTTTTAATATTTAAATGTCAGGAGACCATATTTTTGAGTCTCTTCTTTGAGTAGTAAAAGATGATCATTATTGTCTAATTGTGTAGGCCCGTGTGAAATATTCTTAGAAAGTAGGTATGGAAGGTAGGTCGTCTTACGTATGAAACGACTATTGTTAGCCAAACTTCATGAAGAGGACTAAGCAGAAGTTTTGCTAATGACCTAGTTATTTTAACCTAACTGGTTAAAATAACTAGGTAATCTAGTGAATAATAGGTGATTATGGAGGTTTAATGGCCCAGGAATACCTACAGGCATATTACTTGTTTATTGTTTATAAAATATTTAAGGAGGCTGCTGTCCATTTTGCAAACTAAATCAATTGAAAAACTATTAATTAAAATTAGGCTACAAGCACTTTTTGAATGTCAAAAATTAAGAATATTGCTCCTCTAAAAAACCTCCCTTCACTCCTTCTTAGTGTCAAGTCTGGCAAAAAGAAGTGGCTATTCAAACTCTCCATCAACACATTTGAAATCATGTCTACTAAAACATATGTCTTAAAAAAATAAAGGCCACGAAAAAGGTGGGCTGACATATTTTGGGAGAAGGATGGACCTGGATGGATGATTAAAGCTAGGGAGAGAAATCAGTGGAAGGAAATGGGGCAGCCTACGCCAAATAGGCGACTACAAATATGTTTAACGATAAATTTAATGCTATGATTCGATCTGTAATCAATCTGTTTTTTGACACAATATCCGAACCAAGCGTACTACATTTATTATTTGACTGCCTGAAAACTTCTTAAGTACAGTCCCAGACAAGTGTAAGCATGAAAAAGCATTTGTAAACACGCCTCTTCATAGTGAAGCATTATCTAATAAAGATTTATGTTACACTCGTACTTTTATTAACTCGTCCAGATTTCAAGTGAGATCATATCTTGATATCTCTAAGTCTCTAACGCTCTAACCGACATCAGCACCATCTATCGCACATAACCTCAACTATGTGCGCAGAGATGTCAGAAACTCGAGATACAACGACAGACAACATAACTCAAATGATTAATAATCAATAGAGTGTGACTTAGCAACCGAATATGTATGTGAAAATAAATGATGTTCGAGATAATCTCGTGTTTCAAATGGTTACTGTTTAGATATTACGTGATCATTGAAAACAAGTGAAAACAGAACTTCTTCAGTCATAGACTCGTCGCTCTTACAATCACAGACTAACTGTAATAATATATCTAATAAAACAATATTTGGAAGAAACCAAGTTAAATAATAACTATGAAAAATTTCAACCATGAGAAGAAAAAGCGGTGAAAATGAACAACGATGTTTGGGCAGCTTTGAATTTAGTGTTTTTGTTATTTCGAAGCGATGGATTATAGTTACCATGTATAACTTGTAACTGAATTTCAGGGAGGTTAATATAATTAAGGTGGCATTTCTCCAAAATTGGATAACAATGGCATTAAGGTTTTAATCGGTAGGTACTGACGCAATAAAACCCAACAGAAATCAATTATACAAAGCTTAGGGATTACCCATTGAAGTACTGCTAAGAGTTAGCATAAGAACGCTAAAGACATGCGTTAACTGGCCCTCCATTGATGCCCATGTGGCGCCGGCGCAGGATGTGCAACAAGGAACACTGTGCAAGCTGTAACACGATCATGAAAGGAAATCATTGTGTTTCACTATCAATTAGCATTCAATATTAATGAACAGGAATGTAGTTGCCTGTTGCGAATTTTGTTCTGTCAGTTCGGTGATAATCTGTAAAGTTCATCATTTCGGACATCACTCAAGTCTTCTTCTTCCGAATTGATGGTTTCCTATTTTTTTGAATACTTTGGGCGCTGCTGAAGCTGGCCACATTAATTGCAGCGTCGCTAGCGTTAAGGTCCTCCATAGTACAGGTGTGTATGGGCACTTGGGGTATTCCAGTATAGGTATGAGTCATGTTCTGGACAGGGGCACCGCACTCAAGTGATTGCATAAGATTCGAAAGCGAAATTCTTTAGTTTTCTTAAATGAACAAGTGAATGATGCGTGAATTCGCATCTCGCTCGACACTGTTCCTTAAAACTGATGTTTTGAGAATTACTTTGCATCCAGAGTATTATAATATAGTATAAGTTCCAGTTTAGTTCGCAGTGCACCATTACATACTATTATTATAATGTTTTGGCTTTATAATTGACGTGAAAGAATTTAAGCTGATAGTCACGATAAAGTAAAAACCATGAAAGCTTTCATTTCAAAACGATCGAAATTTTAACTATAACTTTCAACAAAGAACTGTTTATTATTAGGTAAAGAACTTCCAAACCACACAACCAAAATAAATAGTTTAATTTTCTGTGCCTCTCTCTAACAAAATCCTCTCCTTGTCCACAGTGGATAACGCCAGAAGAATGTGCCGTCTACAGCAGAGACCAGAGGCCGCCTCTGGTCATCCCACGCATCACACAGTTCAGGGCTCCTAGACCCAGGGCTCAGCTTATTGGACATGGTCATCATGAGGTATGTAACGAAATAACATGGTATTTTATTGGTGCATCATAATTATGGAAGGGCCAAAACTCCAAGATTATAGGCCAACTACATAGGTATATTAAATATATTGGATCCTTGAGGCTCTCACGTAAATTTGAAAATCAAACAGGAGTTTGTATTTCTTCAAGGATTTAATTTTTAGGGTTCCGAACGTCCGAATAAAAAAACGAAGACCTTATAGAATCACTCGTATGTCTGTCTGTCCGTCTGTCACAGCCAATTTGTTCCCTGCAATTTCAGCTTCAGCTTCAATCGGTCCAGTAAACTAGGACCGATTGAGTTGAAATTTGGTACACACATGCATATCTGTAACCCAAACCCCCATTTAGAATATGGTGGTTACTTTTGAGTGCAAATTAGAAAAAAAAAGATTTTCAAACTGTACTATGTGACATATCAAATGAAAGGACATATTGTGAGGGTGATATATACATTGTTTTCATGATCATCATTATTTTTCATAATTTTCTACTATCCTTATCTCAGTAGTTACCCTTTCTGGCTATGTTATCTTTCACACAGATCAAAATATACGATCGCTAACCGGCATTACAGGAGTCGCCCTATTAGGACATTAATCGTACTTGAGGCCCTTCAAAAAGGTCAAACACGCGAGTATGTAAAGATTTATAAATGGGTGGTAGCAGAAGGAATTTGCAAGTATAAGAACCTAACACATTACGTTCGGAGTACCTAACAATGTACCTACAAAATTTCTGAGAACTTTCATGTTTGTTCTACGTGTGTGTTACGCTCATTCAAAAAGAATGCGTATTGAAAGGCAAAATTTCCCTCCATCCTTAACATTGCAACACATGCCCACAACGAGGTATATTTAGCTAATATCCGAAGAGATAAGAGGCGCTGATAACGCCACGTCTACGTTGCATTCCTTATATACTTGTACAGTTCAGTTAAATGTTGAATAAGCATGAAATATGTAGAGTATATTGAATTACGACGTAGGAAGAACTTCTGAATGCTCTAGAGCATCAACCGAACTACGCTTTCTTCAACTATTCCCATCATGTTAACCTACATGTAAAAATTTAACTTTGGAAATAAATAAAATTATTATTATACAATTATGATTTCCTTTATTATTTTTAATATCCCTATTAATTACTATTTAAATATTAAAAATAGTAGTCCGCCGGTGTCGGGAGCAGGGCCCTAGCTACCGGTGGTTAGGGCTCTGGAGACAGGAACCTCTTCAGAATGCAAGCCGTATCGAGGAGTACTGCCTGCTGTATTAGGCCCTAGATCCAATCACGCAAAGACAGCTTCGCAGCAGAACTTTAACAAGATAGAGACATCTTCACTCAATATCATACGATTTTTTTCCTTTTAAGATTCGGTATATAAAAACCTTTTTTAAAAAATTATTTCATGCCAACTTATCGGTGGCAACCCATAAGTTGGCATGCCTTACAGTAGTTGAAGAGATCTCACTGTACAGTTGACGCACAATAAAATGGCTCATAAACAAATGATCTCCTAGTATACAAACTAGAGGGCGCTCAGAGCGTTATACTTATAACTGTTTTATCCACCAGGATACTTCCAACAAATTCAACTAGCCAGTTAGGTACCAAACTATTTTCCTTGTCCAGTAAAACATATGCAAACAAAATAAAAGCGTGCCGAGGCCCGTGACTCAGCGCAGACCACAGGACCATAGGTCTGTGTTAATTTGTCCGATTACTGCTTGTCGTGCTGTTAATTTATGCGCAAGCGCACACAATGTGTTGTTCACCCAGTCTAATATGGCTGCCTGGTAGAATGTAGGGAATGAACCGTAAGACAAGTGGACAAGTTTGGAAGGACCGTTGTCCATTACAACCCCACATTTAACCACTCTTAGCTTTTTGTAGCATCTGATAGTGGGCCATGTTAAAACTCAACATTATGAAAGCCTAAAAGCTTCCAAAGCCTAAATGCAAGTTTATCTTACTTATACCCTGTAATATGTCACACTACTGTTCTTTTTTCGTTTTGTGGTATTGATTATATTGTATTTGCTGAAATCTACTAAAATTTCTGAAGCTATAGTAGGCTTTGTTAGTGATAGATTTTGCTCTTACCCCAAGTTGCAGTGTTGAAACAGTGTCGACACCTTCCCTAAGATTTAATTAACCACTAGCTTCTGCCAGCAGCTTCATCCCCATGGAATTAGTACTTCCCCCAATATAAGTTACAGCCTTTGTGGTATTCCAGACTATAATCTATCTCTGTGACAAAATTCAATCAGATCCGATCAGCCGTTCTGGCGTGATTGAGTAGCAAACATCCATCCAACACCTATCCATAGAAGGATTATTTAACATGCAAAACACTCATTTATACAGGTCTTGTTACCAATCTATATTTCTGTAATTCATCTGTCGAATGTACAAATTGAACATGGCGTCGTGTTCTTGTCCAATAGCATGCATCCGGCTCGCCCTTCACGTCAGCGTATCGATTCAATGCAACCGATTGATTCGCGAAACTCAAATGGATTTCAGCTTTCAATGAAAATTAACGTCAATGCTGATTTATTTTCACATTTTATACACAGGCTGAGAATTGGTTCAGGTGGAGGTTAATGTGGGCTTGGTGTGGCGTGGTGTGGCTTTAGAAAAAAAGTATATAAGTACCAAACAAAAATAAAAAAAACCGGCCAAGTGCGAGTCGGAATTCACACATTTAGGGGTCCGTACCATATGAGGGAAATCAATATTTTGGTATTTGTTGTTAAAATATACGTAATAATAAACATTCTCACTAAATTTCAAGTTATCACAGGGAAGTTAAAAAATTCTTCGGAACAAAATTTTGTGACAGACAGGCGGACAGACGGACCTTTGGAACCTTCGGGTATGGAACCGTAAAAAGGTTGGACAAAGAAGGCCAAAGTTAAGTTAGTAATAAAAATAGTATTGAAGTGTTAACTGAACCTATGCATATGAAATGCCAAATAGTGAATCCGTTTCTGAAGACTAACGCCATCCTGTTTAACGTAAAACGGCTGCACTAAAGTTGTATAACTAAAAACATAAAAAATGTACGTATCGTACTCACTCGTATAGTATTCTTGAACGGTACTGATGCAAACCACTGAAGTGATATTAAGCATATTAATGAGACTAGAAGATGTTTAATATTATACACAATAACTTAAGAAGATACCAGTAGATACTTACCTATTGAATGACATTAAAACCTTCAAAGTTCGCAGTTTTTATGTTGGCTTTTTTAACCTTAAGGCGCTATTAGCTGCCAATGACCTTGAGTGCTTAGCTTGCGTGTTCTGCGCTCACGTAACGCGTCGTATGTCCATCCAGTAATAGGACTCGCCCATCAAGGAGCGCTGTCCGAAATTACACGCATTATTAATTTATTACACATAAAACAACAAGTATTAAACTAAAACACTGAGACTAAATTATAAATAATTAAATGATCTTTAAAATGGTAAAGGTTTCATAAAAATACGCTTTATAGTTTTTGCATGATTCTCAATTTTTTTATCCGCGTTAGACCTAACTTTACAAATTAATTACACAATGTTATAAAAATATAATTTCAAACATTCTCAGATCAAATTACGACAGAAAATAGTTTAAAGTAACATATATTTTTTTCAAAGAAATAAGAGTAGTCGTTTAGACGTGATGTTCAATTAAAAACCATTTGAAGTAGTATATCTGCGCCTTAAGTGTTGTAATGAAAAGTCTTGATATAAATAGGGTAATTGACTAAAAAATAATAATATACGTGTTCCGTCAGTTAGATGACCAAAACCTATTGAACACCGTGTATTTTTTCTTATTTTGTCACGTAAACAAAATAAGAGTACGGTACGTTGAAATTTCGCGTGACGACCGAATTCACCTACAAGTGACGTAATAAGCCCCCACTTCTGAACTTTGATGCTTTTTATCTTTGTAATTTTTTATTGATTTGGTAAAACCAAAAATACTTGTACAATATTTTTTGATAATCTAACTTATTGTTTGTTTATGTATGTATGTGATGCAGAGAAATGACACTCATGTGATTAAAGGATGTAAATGTTGAAGGATTGAGACGGAGAGGAAAGACAAAAATAATAAAAGAAAAAAATGAATTTTGTAGGGAAAGGCATGAGAGAGAGAAAATGGAGTGAATGATAGCGTGGCGGTTGACAGGGGAGAATGGAAGAAGAAAAAAATGATTTTGATGATCCCAAGCACCTTATATGGGACTAGAACAGGAAGAAATTGACGTGACAGCTCGTGAAGTTTTAAAAATCCCTACCAAGTGCGAGTTGGACTCGCGCGTAAAGGGTCTGAACGAATCGATTTATTTAAAAAAAAAACATAGCCTTCTTATAAATATACGGACAGACCGACACACATGTGATCCTTTATAGGATCACCCGTGTGTCTGGACTTATGGGTTCCGTTTTTTTTATTCGGACATTCGGAACCCAAGAAAATTGCAATATTATTCTGGTCCTTCGATACGGACTTAAAAACTCGAAGTAATTATGTTCTCCCCAGCTAATAATTGGCAAATTACCAACAACCGATGATTAATGAAAGTATCAACGGAGTGAAAATGGATTTTAATCTCTTCAAACGATGAAACCTGTCAATTGAGCAATAAATCTTGCACCGATGCACCTTTAACGATGTTAGTGCTGCATGTTTCACACGTGTTCTGCATTACTTATGTTTACTCGTAATCTTGAAGGCTTGTTTACATAACAGAGGCGTAAAAACGTCATCGGACCACATACAAATTTGTATACCGCGTTTTGACGAAATTTTTGCAGTCTTGGAAGCAGGAGAGCGAATTTAAGCACCTACTCCAACATTCTAAGCAAGTTTTCCACGGAAATCCATTACCAGTGAACAAATCGTCGACAAAATGTGGAAATATACTTGTAACGAGAACACAAAGTAACAGATTTAACTGGGCTGTTTCCTCATACACACGTTTAATACATGTGGGATGATTGGAGTCTCAGGTTTCGCCAGTGCCCGCCACAGTGTAGTTGATACGCAGTGGTTCATCGTTAGTAATGACAGGGTCATTGTACGATACAAATAACATGAATATAAACATACAGTTGTATTTGCATTTCAAATTAGAATGCTAGTGATTGTTACATCCGAAGCTGCTAATGTCATTATTTCGATAGCTGACCCTATTTCTCTGTCATAAATCCTTAGCCTGTGTTGGTCGACTATATACAGCTAGGTTTTTTTTATTCGGTGGGCAATCATCAATAACATGTCACGCGAACCCGAAGCGGGAGGGCGTGTCAGACTCTATCTGACTAAAACCTCCTTCAGTTTGTGCCAGGGACGCAGTCACTATCAAACACACACGCAACCCTGGCAGAACTATATACAGCTAAGCTGTGGTTCCAACACAGTACTCTTTGATACTGGCTAGTGCTGCTATAGAGAACACAATTAAAATCAGTGCAGAGTAATAAAGCAAGATAACAATACACTTCCTAACATCGAATTGACGACCGGCCGGAGATAAGAGGGCATTAGTGATGCGACATTCTTTGTTCCGTTCTCCGGAACTTGGCCGTAAATATTGGCTATATTTGGTTCGATCTTGTAATGGTTGATTTGATAAAAATATGAGTTTCATTTTTCATGTTTTTGATAGTTATTAGATGTTTGCAGTGTTTCTTCGACATTATCTTTGATGTTTCCAACAAGTCTTATTTATGGCTATTTTTTTGGCACGTATCTATATTATAATTTTTTTTAATTATTATTGTTTTAATTTTTTGTCATTGTTTCTTTTATTCTTATACCGCTGTTTTTTTTTAATTACACTAGATTAGTATTTATTAGTTTTACTACTACCGTTACTCATTCTAAACACTCATTGTTATATGTAAAAGACAGACCAGTTTTAATTGTATTTTTTTTAATTTTCCTTATTTTATTCTCTTTTGTTAACAGTCAGTCTACTTTGTGCTCGCGGCAAATGAACGAATCAATGAACCGATGTAACAACAAATATGACATTTTTGTAAGGAAATATTTTATGGCATTATGAATGTACGATGCCTAAATCTGCGATCATGAAGATTTTTCTGTGTAGTAAATTCGTAGGGAAAATAATATGAAACGAATTTATACATTTTTCATTAAAATTATTATGTTATTGGTAGGAGTATTGAAATGCTCATTTATGTAGTATCATTCAAGTTGTAATTTCAACTACAACTTGTAATTGTTTTGGTCTTCCTTTGTTGACAAAATAACTAATCCACTTCATAACACATCATTTGCATTAGTAAAATAGGGAGTGGTGGCAATGAGAAAATTATCGACATAACAAATTTTACAGGAAAACATCGACAAAAACCATCGACGTACGCGCAACACTAAATAATATCGCTACAATGACACAACTGCAGTCAGTGTGTCACCCGCTATACGAACAAGACGAATTTATTGTCGTTTTCCTTAAATATTACCTTATTTAACACATTTATACGTTTGGTTGGACATTAATAAATATTACAAATATGTGGACTAGTGGTTAAGTGTGAAAATACAAGTTAAAACAAGTTTTTAGAAGTTCTATTATGTTCAAACTGAAAAGAGGGAAGACATGGTTTCGAGAGGTAAATGTTTTAATATTATTTGTTATATAAATTGTTCCTATAGGAGTGGCTACAGCGTAGCTCGATTGGTCTACGCGGTCAAGCAAAGTTGCCGTGGTCACGTATGGGATAGGTTACTTCTCCTCATCCCATGTGTACTTGGAAAGTCCCTCTACTCTATGGACCCTCTGGTCTTTAGATCTGAGATGCGTCTGTGGTCTCACGCACGCCAAAAAGATCAAAAAACAATCGTAACATCTGATAAGTCTGAAAACTATCCATACAATTCTTAGTTCGCGATCCATATTAACTGTCGCCAATTGTGTCGCCTCTTCTCCTCATGTATAGGTACAATTTATTCTTAGAATAACACATGCCATGGTAAAAATATTAGTTAGTCAACAAGGTGGACTTACTTTACATAGGATTGGAATTACTCAAGGTACGCCTAACGTACTATTTTGAATAACCATGCAGCCGTGAAGTCTATTTAAATATAGCTCACATAAGGAGCTACAAAGTAGGTATATTAAACATTTAAAGTAAGTACCCACCAATCAGCTAGCTACTAGGCTCAATCCATTACCATATAAAGAGGTCACCAATTGTATGGGGAACTGTGATTCATTGCCGCCAAACTATGTGTCACTAACAACAAAATATTGTAACAAATAACTGTCATAGGGACGTCATCTTCGCGTTGTTAATATAGCATAATATTCGTAATATATACACATACTTACGAAAATAAATAATCAGAAGAATCAATGAACTGGCGTTGATATGGGAGTGATTCATTGGCTTTCAGCTGTGTTCTGTAGGTATGTTTATTGTCAATCGAACTGTTTTAAGGGAGAACTTCGCGAATGAAACAGAACACGATCACCACACCTAAACCGTTTTCAAGTGCAGCAATTTATCCACAGCAATGATGTCATCATTGCTGTGGATAATGACAGTGACAGATTTTGACACTGACAGTATTTTGACAGTGACACATCTTGAACGAAATTTAAATGTGCGAGAAATGCGTTCAGTTTCATTGGTGAAATTCGGTCCAAGTGTCTAACTTAAATGTCGCGGGAGTGTTTGAGAGTCACCGCAGTCCTGGTTCAAGAAACTGAAAGAACACGGGTGTGTTTTAGTTAGTAAGAGTCTTGACACGCTCCACCAGAGCGGGAGCAGTCACTGATGATTTCCCACCATCAGCAAAAACAATGTTTCTGACAATATGCCTGACAATATGCCTGATTTTAACTTGAAGTTAATGGCAAACGTTATGTTAAATATTTAATTGTGAAAGAGGGCGTCTCATGACCCAAGACAGTGATAGTTTTACGGAAAGTCGCAACAGAAACTTTACTCAAGAAGAACAGTTTACCGATGTGCATACGAGCATCCTGATCATAAACTTTACATCAGCCTTTCTAACCTCATAAAAATACAGTTTAAGTAGAAACGATGAAACCGACAGTAACTTAGCAAAGAGTACTTTTTACTTCTAACAAAACTGCAAAGTCTAAGCCAGCTAACAGTTGCTTGAATTAGCCACCACTAATCAGTATTTCCGTGTCTGGTTCGGAAGTGCTGATTAGTGCAGCGAATATCAGACGCTTCCTGTAAAAGATATATTTATATAAACAGAGCTAATAAAAAAGATCCGGCTCTAAGGACCAATAACCACGTGTTGATAAAGTAGCTCGTGTCGTCATATCCTTGCTATTGTTATAATATGGACCCTTTCCTCTGCCGGCTTTTGATCATTGTTACGGGTTGTCGGCGCAAAATGTTCTCCTGAAGAATGATCTCCTTTGTCAATCGCTGCTTTATCAATAATTTTTAGGGTTCCGTATCCGAAGGGACCAAACGGAGCCGTATTGCTGTCACTCACGTGTCCGTCTGACTGTCAGTCCATTGTCTGTCACAAAATTTTGTTCCTAAGAATTTTTTAACTTCCCATTGACCTATGAACTTGAAGGTGATAATGTTTATTATTACTAACAAATACCAAAATATTGATTTCCCTCATATGGTACAGAACCCTAAATGTGCGAAGTCCGACACGCACTTGGCCGGTTTTTTTATCGTTCATCACACAATCCGTCCATATTTTATCGTTCATCACACAATCCATCCATATTTTATCGTTCATCACACAATCCATCCATATTTTCTTTGGTCTCTCACTTAGGTCCATACTTTACTCCATGACAGTTTGAAGGACCTCCACTTGACCCAGTCGCCAGCGAAAAAAAATCTGCGATTAATGTTAAGCTAAAACTGTCGATTTCATGATTCGAGGTGGAATCGTCTTGCAGGATATGACTTGTGTTAGTTAACCTCTCTCGCCAATATTACTTCTTTACCATTGCGTTTCTAGTGTGGATTGGAACGCAATGTTATTGCAATTACTTATACCTACTTCTGACCACTTCCATTTACTGAATTGCCGCATGCAAGTAGATAAGCGTAAAGAACTGCCACATTTGCCCTGAGGGTTTTTAATCCTATGACGCATTTCGTACGCCGTGATGTAAATTATTGTCGTATAACATCAGGTTCTTTCATAAAACCAATTTGTACTTAATTCTTAAAACACAATTAAAATATTGCCCCTCTTTGAGCAATGGATGGAGAGGCGTCACGGCGTTCTCACCTTCCACCTGACGCAGGTCCTCACCGGACACGGTTGTTTCGGGAGGTTCCTGTTCTAGATCAGGCGGGAAGAAACGCCCGGGTGTTATCATTGCGCGGATCGCCCAGAGGACACGGTGGAGCATACGGTGGAGGTCTGCCCCGCTTGGGCGGAGCACCGCCGTGTCCTCGTGGATGCGATCTCCGGCCACCGTAGACCCGGGCCTGCGGACAACGAGCAGTGGGTAGCTCGCCGTCCGATCAGCACCAGGCCCGTGAGTCGACGGCACATAGTGTTCCACGCGCGCCTCAAAGAGATGAGTGTCAGCCACCACTGACGTGGCCCATCGTGGCCGGTGCCTGCATGCCTAGGGGTAGCGGATAAATTCTGAAAATGAGTTACCGCACCCCTGGGCACTCAGGCAGGGAAGGAACAGGGGTGGATTTTAGTCAGTAAGAGTCTGACACGCCCTCCCGCTCCACCCAGAGCGGAAGAAGTCATTGGATGATTTTCCAACCCACAAAAAAAAAGCCGTTGGTCATGCGCCTGATCTCTCCCCGGTCGTGTCGAATTGCCGTCCCATCGGACTATGAGAGTGAAGGATCAGAGTGGAGCACTATAATATCTCCTGCGTATTTGGCTAGTCTCCGTTAAGATTTGCCACCGTGATCGAAGTCCGGTCGAGAGGATTATTTGTAGGCCTCCTCCATTGCGTTGCTACATCGACCGGATCAGTCGGCTGTGCTAATTTGGTTTGATATGACATATAGGTATAAAATTAAACCAATTTATATGTTTGTGCCATATTTCTAATTAGTCCGATATATTGCCGGTCTAGCAGATAAAATGCCAAATCAACCGAGTGCCGACCGGACGCTGTCATCGCTTATTTTTCCTTGTTTGCTCATAAACTCTGGTAGTCGCGTGGTCGAGTGATATTAGGTAAAAATGAATAGGAGCGTTTAAAATTAACTATGTTGACGTCCGCTGAAACGTTTGAGTACCTAATTGGTTATCTGTTTTGGTTGGTGTTCAATAACAGTTTGATCTGTTTTATCCTATCCTGAATGAGGCAAACAAACAATAGCGAGATCATAATTGATACAGTTTTCCGATTAGCAACATTATACTCGTGTTTTCAACAATAATAATTGTTACAAAATGTATCATTTACTAGCTTCTATCAGGTTTCACCTGCGTGGAACTAGTACCTCCCTCTATTATAAACTACATACCTATAGCCTATGTGCTATTGCAGACTATAATCTATTTTTAACCGACTTCAAAAAAGGAGGAGGTTCTCAATTCGACTGTATTTTTTTTATGTGTGTTACCTCATAACTGTTTACTACGTGAACCGATTTTGAAGATTTTTTGAATGATGATTATAATGATTATTTGAAAGCTGTTGCTTCACATGTGGTTCCATTTTAATTTGATAAAGATCTGATAAAGATCTTCGGAGATACACAATGGAACTCTTCAATAAATGATAGCAAACCTTCCAGAATTGCTGCAATCGCATGTCTGTATATTGTTTTCACCACTTCACAACATTACATCACGCTGATACGCTCTGAAGGGTTATACAGATTTGTACAGTTCACCCTAATACACCCTAATTTCACCAACTATGTTCAAATTCCCTATTTTTGGGGCTATCAATTCGGGTATAACTTTACTATTAATTTAGTTTTAGAATGGGGTACAACTAAAAAGTGAAAAATAAAAAACTTTTTACAAAAAAAAAAAATATTTTTCACTTTTTAGGTTTTTTTTTTTTGATTATAAGCTTTTTTTTTACTTGCACTGTTCGTATGTATGTTTGTAAGTTGTCCGTCAAAATTTGCAAACCATTTTTCGACCATTTCTTGCAGAAATTTTGCATACCTTTAGTTCTGGTGACAATGCATTTTAATTATAAGCATGACCTGAATCGCAGTTCAGGGTTAGCTCCAGATAAAGGAACTCTTCAATACTCAACAGCACGGACACGAAATTATGTGTTCACATTTATTTGAGATATAAATATATAAGGTAAAAAAGCTTCTTTAAAAAAATGATTTTTTAACTATAAACTTATTGTGCCAAATTTCATTCATATCCGTTCAGTTGTTCTGGTGTGATTGAGTAACAAACATCCATACATCCTCACAAACTTTCACATTTATATTAAGGCGCAGTTATACGACTTTTAAATGTTTTTAATTGAACATCACGTCTAAACGACTAGTGTTATTTCTATGATAAAAATATATGTCACTCTAGATTATTTTCATAGTAATTTGATCTGAGAATACTTGAAATAATATTTTTATAACATAGTGTAATTAATTTATAAAGTTATGTCTAACGCAGATAAAAAATTGAGAATCACGCAAAAATCATAAAGCGTATTTTTATGAAACTTTCACCATTTTAAAGATCATTTATAATTTAGTTTCAGTGTTTTAGTTTGTAGTAATAAAATAATAATGCGTCTAATTTCGGACAGCGCTCCTTGATGGGCGAGTCCTATAACTGGGTAGACATACGACGCGTTACGTGAGCTCAGCGCAGAACACGCAAGCTATCCACACAAGGTCATTGGCAGCTAATAGCGCCTTAATAGGAAGAAAGATTATATACGCTACAGTGCAAGGGTGCGTTACCTATGAAGTCAGAGAAATATGTCACACTACAGATATATTCTTCTATAAAAATTATTTATTTATAGTAGTCTAGTAAAAATAAATGCGTGACATACGTGTGACATGTAGTTCATAGGCAGAGACACAAAAACCACTAAGTTTAACATAAGTCATTATTCTTTAGTTTAAGAAAAAAAAAGTTTTATTTGGTAGATCATTTTGTTTAGTTATTAGTATATTTAAATCATCTGCCTAGCCTTTTCCCAACTATCTTGGGGTCGGCTTTCAGTCTAACCGGATGCAGCTGAATACCAGTATTTTACATGGAGCGACTGCCTATCTGACCTCCACAACCCAGTTACTGGGTAATACGATACCCCTTTCTTCTATAGAAATTATTTATTTATAGTAGTCTAGTAAAAATAAATGCGTGACATACGTGTGACATGTAGTTCATAGGCAGAGACACAAGAACCACTAAGTTTAACATAAGTCATTATTCTCTAGTTTAAGAAAAAAAAAGTTTTATTTGGTAGATCATTTTGTTTAGTTATTAGTATATTTAAATCATCTGCATATCCTTTTCCCAACTATCTTGGGGTCGGCTTCCAGTCTAACCGGATGCAGCTGAATACCAGTATTTTACATGGAGCGACTGCCTATCTGACCTCCACAACCCAGTTACTGGGTAATACGATACCCCTTGGTAAGACTGGATGTCAGACTTTCGTGTTTCTGACGACCCGTAACGACTGTCAAAGATCCGCGATTGACAGCCGGGACCAACGGCTTAACGTGCTTTCCGAGGCACGGAGGAGTCTCGAAATGTAAAGATGGTCACCCATCCACGGACCAACCCCGGCAAGCGTAGCTTAACCTGATAGATCGACCCATGCGGCTGTTATTACTTTAGCCACGAGCTCTTATTAGTATATTTAAATAAGAAAGTCAATTTATTTTGGTCCTATGCTATCAGGCCTTATTTGTGTCTGGTCAAATTAGACGACAGGGGATTTAAAGAGAAGCCCAGGGGTAGCGAATAAATTCGTAACAGAATTACCGCTCCCCTAGGCACTCAGGAAAGGAAGGAATAGGGGTGGGTTTTAGTCAGTAAGAGTCTGACACGCCCTCACGCTCCACCCAGAGCGGAAGATGTCATTGGATGATTTCCAACTCCAAAAAAAAAGGGGGATTTAAAGAGGGTCGCGGGATTGTTCGAAAGAGTCACCGCCTCCCTAAAACGCAAAGGGCAACTGAAGAAACACGGGTGGGTTTTAGTCAGTAAGAGTCTGACACGCTCTCCCATTCCACCCAGAGCGGGAGAAGTCACCTAATGATTTCCCACCCAAAATAGAAAAGGGGATTTAAAGAACTAGGGAAAAGGGGATTTAAAGAACTAGGGAAAAGGGGATTTAAAGAACTAGGGAAAAGGGGATTTAAAGAACTAGGGAAAAGGGGATTTAAAGAACTAGGGAAAAGCCCGTGCCGCTGAAATCTAACCGTATTGTACATGCAAAGTAAAATTCAGAATAGCCTACCGTAGACCACTGCTGGAGCTGGATCTCTACCAGACTAGGCTGCACCAGAATAACCGACACTCCGCCTTTCGCGTCTAATCAAAATAGCGGTAATTGAGCTTTTCCGAATATCTCATAATACCCGAGAAATAAACTATCATTTAGGGTTCTGTACCCGAAGGGACGGAGGAACGGCACCCTATTACTAAGCCTCTGCTATCCGCCCGTGCGTCTGTCTGTCAGCAGTAATCCGTAATAGGACACACAGACAGGATAGACAGTTGAAATTTTCACAGAATGTGTATTTCTGTTGCCGCTATAACAATTTAACAAATTATAAAAATCAAAATAAATTAAATATTAAAGGAGGCTCCTCTACTGGAAAGGGTTTTTTTTTTTGGCTTTCTTGTTCGATTTTAATAATGGCAACCAGTAGACGCGTATAATTTTGTACGATGATACGGAACCCTTCATGGGCAAGTCCGACTCGCACTTGGCCGGTTTTTTTTCATTTGTAAAAAATGTTTAGAATCACATTCACGGTTGTTGTTGAATCAGGACGACTTTAAGTCGATATTTTCATTTTGTTATTAAAAAATAATAAATATTGGCAATTATATCTATTGCCGTGATGAAAATACAGTGTAAAAGCAGTGCACTACTGGATCTATATCCAGTAGTGTACTGCTTTATTTTCATCCAAGCCTCTCCAACCGACAGCAATTCATCTCAAATACTTACAGCTATTTTCCCATGATTCCAGGAGGACATCCCAGAGCAGGGCTCCCTGCGCGCCCGCGGCTACGAGCACCTCAACAATTGGAGTCCCACGTCGGAGCGGTGCCGTGCGGACCTGGACCTGGGCTACAACAAGGCCAGCGAGAGCCCGTCCTTCGTCAGGATTAACAAGCGATTGGGTAAGTGGAGCGTGAACTTGAACCCTGGGGAGTAAACCACAATATACTTGGACGGCTTATTATTTATTTTAACCACATAATGGCTGTAGCTATTCTTGTAACACGCCGGGGCGAAACTCCGCTGCCGCGACAACTCGCGGCTCGGCGGACCGAGCTCCGGCAGGATCTCATGGTGACATGGAGAGAGCGACTGTCGCAACCCAGCGCTGGGCACGCCACCATCGAGGCAGTAGTGCCCCTCTTTGAGGAGTGGCTGGAGAGGCGTCACGGCGCCCTCACCTTCCGCCTGACGCAGGTGCTCACCGGACACGGCTGTTTCGGGAGGTACCTGTGTCGGATCAGGGCGGAGGTGACCCCTGAGTGTTTCCACTGCGAGGATCGCCCAGAGGACACGGTGGAGCATACGGTGGAGGTTTGCCCCGCTTGGGCAGAGCACCGCCGTGTCCTCGTGGATGCGATAGGCGACAGCGACCTCTCGCGCCGTGCCCTGGTTCAGGCCATGGTACGGAGCGAGAGGGAATGGGAGGCCGTCTCCTCCTTCTGCGAAGCAGTAATGCTCGCGAAGAGGGAGGCGGCACACGTTAGGGAGGCTCAGCAACGGCTGAGTCGCCCTAGCGCCCCCAGCCGCGACCGCCGCAGGAGACGCCAGGGGCCGCGAGACGATCTCCGGCCACCGTAGACCCGGGCCTGCGGACGGCGAGTAGCGGGTAACTCGCCGCCCGATCAGCACCAGGCCCGAGAGTCGACGGCGCGTAGTGTTCCACGCGCGCCTCAAAGAGTTGTCAGCCAAGCGTAGGGGCCTGCCAAGGCCGGTGCCTGCCCGGGGGTGGAGGATAAATTCGAAAGAGTTACCTCGCCCCTGGGCACTCGAGGCAGGGAGGAACAGGGGTGGGTTTTAGTCAGTAAAAGTCTGACACACCCTTCCGCTCCCCCCCAGAGCGGAAGAAGTCATTGGATGATTTCCCACCCCCCAAAAAAAAAAAAAAAAGCTATTCTTGTAACCCTATGTCAAAAAATTGAGAATATCTGATGAAAGGATATGCCCTCAGGCATGAGGCGTTGGGAAAGGATTTGTGCCCTACTATGACGTTTTCAAACCATCATGATTACGGTGTCAGAGAGAGACAAATCTATACAGGTCGAATAGCACTATCCTATTCTCACGATGGATTCATAATGCCAATGGCACATCATAGCAGGCAGCTCTTTAATATGCGGTCCTAGCGAAATAACGCTATTAATAACGCCTTCTACATATTATAATATTCTAATGTCACGTCAGTCTCACACAGATCAAATCACCGAAACGAAACACATCGAAATTTTTCCATCGATGAAAAACTACAAAGCATCTCAATTTCCAGGCGGCTCTACAGAAAACCTTCTCATCAACCCCAGACGACCAAGTCACCTGCAGCTCCCGGCATCCTCGTCCGGGGACAGTCTAGATGTGGAGATCCGGGAGAGGGAACCGGCCTATGTCAGGAACAGGAAGTCCCGATCCATGGTTGCGACCAAGAATCGGATGCAGTCTCCCATACCAGCGCCCAGATTGACACTGCAGCAACCGTCTGAGGTACGGCCTTTTTATTAATAATAAAAGCCTGTGCGACTTCACAAATATAATCTCTTTTATTGTCCACTATAATATCTCCTGCGTTGGCTTGGCTAATCTCAGTTGAGACGGTCGGGAGAATTATTATTATTATGAGTGAATGCAAAGTAACATAACCTGCCCGTGATTGCACACATAATTTTTCGTCTGTATGGTCTTGCTAACAGAAAAACAAAGATGTATTACAGACATCTTATCTCTCATTATCAAACATTTCTGAATATTGAACCAAGCTTATAAAATATTCTGTTACTCCACAGGTGATTCTAGAGAGTTCTATCAAGCGCACCAAGTTCCTGGAAGGCACGAAGAAGACCAAAAAGAACTGGATCGACTGCTACATGGTCCTCACACCCACTGCTCTTGTCTTCTACAAGGACCAGAGGACGTATTATGCTCCTGTGAGTATTCTTCTATTTAACCTTTGAATGATTAATACAAAAGATGTTGTATATGTTCAAATATGTGAATATGAAACTCAATCGATTGCTCCTTTTTGCCACGTTGACTGTTGAGAACTGAAGCAGTTGGTTAGTGGATCTTGGGGATATTTAAGCCTCGTCACACACAATTTTTTTCTTTTGGCACGTAAACTAAAAATTAGGCCGATATAGTGCGTTGAAACTTCGCGTAACGTCAGACCTACGGCAAAAATATACTCGTACCACTTTTTACCTAGTAGTGATGTAACAAGCCCCACTCCTGAACTTTGATGCGTTTTCCCTTTGTCCTTTTTTATTGGTTTTGTAAAGCAAAAAATACGTATCCAATATTTTTTGATAATCTAACTAGAAGTTTTTAACCAGTTTATTTTTGTAACCAGGAATCTGAAACCTTATACGGAAAGTCAAGTTTAAATCTGCGAGCCAGTTATTGTATTGTAATTTTAAACTTACTTTATTCCGTGATCGGTAAAGTTCTGATTACAAAATCAAAGAACGTCAATTTCTTTTATTCGATTATTACGAATTTTAAGCTTTCCGCTGTATGAGATGTTTCAGCAAAAATATTACTTTGAGCTGACATTTTTCACTACGGAAGTCAATTTATTTCAGCATCGAATGCCAGTCCTAGTACACACTCAATAATAGGGCCTTCTTAAAAAAAAAATAGTATGTGATTAGCTTAACAGGAGTTTTTCTTTGGCGGGATTTTGTCGAGTGAAGTTCAGTGGCTGTTTTAATTATTCGTTTATTGATTCCTAGTGGTTATTGTGATGTAAATTTGGTGTAGTTTTGTGTCTCAAGTGTCAACGCAAATGGACAATATGTGGAATCATTGAAACAGGCGCAACCTCGGTAAAATGGAGCTGAGAATTTTATTGTAGTATTGACTACCTCAGCAAAGTTTGCCGAGAAGGCTGACTCGATACATTTGTTGCCAAATACTGCAAAAAACATTAGAATGTGTTACATCTGCATTCTAATGGAAAAAAAAGTAAAAATACACTACGTAAGACTAGGCAATAAGGTCAAAAGACTTCCAAGCAAGCCTTCCCTTCGAGGTAAATAAATAAAAAGACATTTGCTTAACAGGTCAAAATTACAATTCAAAATTTTCTATGGAGAATTTGAATTCAGAATCAGCTAATCGTTATTTAAACTAACCAAATGTGTTTTTACCTGCACCCTCAATGATCTGCACAAAGCCTCAGACGCAACTATAAACGTGGGTACTTACTGGGCCCAAACAATATAACCTTAATAATTGTACCACGACACGAAAAGAAGAAGAACTAAGCATATGGTTAGCGAGTTTTAAGCAGCCCCGAAACGATCAATTGAAGAGATTGTCAATCGCAGTTACATCATCATCTTTCTGCCCTTATCCCATGTTACTTGGGGTCGGCGCAACACGTTTTATTCTTCCATTCTGTCCCATCAGCCTTCACGCTATCACTAACTCCCTTTTCTTTCATATCACTCCTCACACAATCCATCCATACTTTCTTAGGCCTCCCTCTCCCTCTCCATCCATCCACATTTATATTCATAACTCTATTAGTTACATGTGTTTCATCCCTCCTCTTCACATGACCATACCAAAATAAGCGGTTCCCTTTCAACTTTTCGGTGACTGGCGCCACTTTTAAACTACCTCTAATGTACTCATTTCTCACTTTATCCAGCCTCTCGTTAGTTACGTGATTGAAAGCAATCGATTAAAAATTTGATTGATGCTCATTGACGAGCCATTGAAGCTGCTAATTGATCGTTTAACTGAGTCATTGACAATCGTTGCCGTCATTTACGCGTTTGACAGCAGTGAAAACAAACATGGCGGATACACCACATTTTTTTTATTATTATTGATAGACATGCGTTTGACCACCATCTCACCTGATAAGCGATGATGTGGTCGAAGATGGAACACGCTTGCCTAGAAGTAACCTATTCACTCTTGACTTAAAGACTCCCAGGTTGTAGCTATCGTATTGTATTGCTATTGTACATAATATCGAGGACCGTGCTATTGTACATAATATCGAGGACCGGTATAACGCGATCATCCAGACTCAGCGCAAACAATTGACAATTGCAATTGAAGTGCATCAATGGCACCTTCAATTGCAATTGTCAATAACTTAGCACATTGACAATCGCAATTGAACGTGTCGGGGCCGCTTTATAAATAAGGCTGTTAGTCTATAACCCACTGTATGATTTCAGAAAGTATCTCGTCCGCCGGGCACGCCACCCAGCCCGTCGGCGCCGATGGCTGAGCTGGTGCTGCCGCTACGGAACGCGCACGCCACGCAGTGCATTCAGAAACACACCAAAAGGTAATACGTCAGATGAGTGTCGCGGACAATCTTTTTTACTCCTGTTTTCTGGAGATTTGATGGACTATTGTTACTGCAGTCAGACATCATGTCATCATCATCATCAGCCTTTTAATGTCCTCACGGCTGAGGCACAGGCCTCCGCTCTGCGAGAGGGTGTGGGCCGTAATCCACCACGCGGGCCCAATGCTGATTGGTGGATGTCACATGTCTTCGAATCTTTGGTTCTAGGACATGCCGGTTTCCTCACGATGTTTTTCTTCACCGTCTGGAAGGAAAACAAAAGTATATAAAAAAAAAATATCTGTCAGTTAGATTGTCTACCAAAAGCTATTGGACACTTCTGTTTTTCTTGCGCATAAATAAATAAATAAAAAGCTGGCAAGTGCGGGTCGGACTTCACACGTTGAGGGTTCCATACCAATTATTGGTATTTGTTATTAGTAAAGTATACGTAATAATAAACATTATCTTATCACCAAATTTCAAGTTCCTAAGTCAATGGGAAGTTAAAAACTTCTTCGGAACAAAATTTTGTGACAGACGACGGACAGACACGTAAATGACAGCAATAGGGTTCGAACCCTGAAAATGAGGACGATACAGTGCACTTTTTACCTACAAGTGGCGTAACAAGCCCCCACACCTAAACTTTATAATTGAACTAACTAACTATCATTTGATTGCAGATACACACGATCCATCCTGCTTATTATAGGATACGATCAGTATCTGATCCAGGATGAAACTGAAGATGGAGCCAGGAAGTGGCTCGGACACATCCGTGGCGTTATTTATAACCTGGTAAGAACATTATTTATATATTAACACTTCGTGCACTAAGGTACAAAAATGCTGACTTAATGCTTTAGGCATTCTCTCGACCAGTCAATCATGGGTGGTGAAGAGATTAGACAGTTCAGGTAAGGACACCTGTCTAATCTTTTCACCACATTTTATACATTTTTTTTTGTATTTGTGTTTGTATTTTTCGATTGACACGTATACTCTTTTGTTTATGGTTCACAGTCATGTCACGTTTATTCATACTTTTTTTTTTTTTGAGGCGTTCGAAATCATCCAATGACATCTCCCGCTCTGGGTGGAGCGGAGGACGTATCAGACTCTTACTGACTAAAATCCACCCCTGTTCCTTCCCTGCCCTGAGTGCCCAGGGGCGAGTTAACTCTGTTTCGAATTTATCCTCAACCCCTGGGCAGGCATCGGCCATGACGGCCCCCGTCATTAATGCTGACAACTCTTTGAGGCGCGCGTGGAACACTACGCGCAGTCGACTCTCGGGCCTGGTGCTGATCGGACGGCGAGTTACCCACTACTCGCAGTCCGCAGGCCCGGGTACGTTTATTCAAACTTTAAATTTAAATTAATTATGGTCGAATTTCGATCACCGGAAGACTACTAGTAACATAGAGCCCTGTCATAGACGAATGCATGTCCTTACTAAGAGTGAATCTATTAGATCAAGATTTATTTTACCCCAGTATACCGTGCTATTATCTCCACAGTGCCGTTTCAAAACAATCTTATCATATTATACAAATTTATACACCGATAACCAATATAACCAATTCCCAGATGATAAGCACTATTATATTTTTTATCGATGTTCTTATTAACCTGAAATACCTTCCTGAAAGATTATTTGATTACTCTAATCTAGTAGCTGAAAATAGAGCAGTTTCCTCTGAACTATTAACACACTCCTTTATCACCTTTCGTAACACCTTTTGTGCGTGTTATCCATTAAGCGTCCTGGTGAATCGAGATGCAAAGGAAACTTGAACTAAATATATACTAATCGCTTAATATTGATCCACAATAACTCGGTCAGGATATAAAAGCAAACCACACGCGCTCGTTTAAAATATAAAATACAATTTAGCATATCGCATTGCTAGGGTTATGTAATGGGTAGCTCGCCGTCCGGTAAGGACCGCCCGAGAGTCGACGGCGTGTAGTATTCCACGCGCAACTCAAACAGATGTCAGCAATACTTGACGGGGTCCGTCAGGGCCGATGCCTGCCTGGGGTCGCGGATAAATTCGAAGTAGAGTTACCGCGGCCTTTGGCACAGGTAACTGAAAGAACAAGGGTGGGTTTTAGTCAGTAAAAGGCTGACACGCCCTCCCGCTCCATCCAGAGCGGGCGAAGTCATTGGATGATTTCTCACCCTTCACAAAAAAAGGTCGCTATATTACAGCCTCTGCAAAATTTTAACAATATAATTATGTATGTAGATTTTACACTGGAACTGGGGGTCTTTAAGTAAAGAGTGAAGGTTTACTTCTGGGCAAGTGCGCTCTATCATCTACCACATTATCACTTAACAGTTGAGATAGTGGCCAAACGCGAGCTTATCAATAATAATAAAATAACAAACATTCACAATTTGTGATTTTTTAGGCTTCGACTGTTTGTTCATTTAGCAAGTGTCAACCTTAAAAAAAAATTGGTTGCCTGTAAAGTCGGTATACGGGCGAAAGTTTTACGTGACAACGACTTTGAGTGGTAAAATAATTTTAATGTGAATATTCATTCGTATAGTAGGAAGAAGGATGAAATAATAGTAACAATTTAAAACATTTATTTATACAAAGAATTATATTTAAAACATTAATTTATACAAAGAATCTCGCACTGAATTTCATATTAACAAAAATTTTATTTTTACCTTTACACATACATACGTATTTCACTTTTTATGTCTGTCTCTCTCGCTCTTAGGCGGGCTAACCATGCCCGAGTGGAAGGGACGCGTGCCTCTCACTCGCTCTCATTGTGAGCGCATAACGTGAGCGGAGCGTAACGCAGTTTCTTGAAGTGTCACCCGGCAAACCAATTTATAAGACGTTGTCACGTCAAAAGTATTTCGTATTTCGTTTGCCATTAATTTTTTTTTATTTTTTATTGTTGATCATGCGTTTGACCACTATCTCACCTGGTGGTAAGCGATTATGTGGTCGAAGATGGAGCACGCTTGCCTAGAAGTAACCTATTCACTCTTGATATAAAGACTCCCAGGTTGTAGCTATCAGGAAACACAGACTCTGGTAGGGAATTCCACTCCCTAGCTGTACGCACAATGAATGTGTTCTCAAAACGCTTTGTGCGTATGGATGGGATGTTCACCATGAACCGGTGGCACTTCGCCGTACGTCTTATGGTCCGTTGATGAAACGGGCTTGACGGAATGAAATTATGCAATTCCGTCGCACACTCCCCAAAATGTAACCGGTAGAAAACCGACAGGCTAGCAACTCGGCGTCGATGCTCAAGACTTTGGAGCTTCGACTCAACGAGCCTATCATTGCCGATGGTCTCCTTGGCTCGTTTCTGAATTACCTCAAGGGTATCAAGCTGGTATCTGTCACATACATTGATGTAACACATTCTAATGTTTTTGCCGTGTTTGGCAGCAAATGTGTCTATTCAGCCTTCTCAGCAAGCTTCGCTCAGGTAGTTAATACTAAAAAAAAATACAAACATCCGAATTGATAACCTCATCCTTTTTGAAGTCGGTTAAAAATAAAATTATCAGCTTCATTTTACTGAGAGGGCGCCTGTATCAATGATTCCACGTATTGTCCAGTTGTATACTACATCATAATTCCACTAGGAATCAATTTGCGAATAGTTCCCACCAAAACCCCTAATAATGTGTTTCTATTTCGCAGTACCAATGCAGCCTGGCCGGAGATTCTCCGCCCCCAGCGTTTTCTCAGAGCAGCAACACAGACCTGGAGAGTCTAGGAAGGACCCCTCCAGCCGCCCGGCACGCTAACAGGAATAAACAGAAAGGTACTTAACGTTCAGCCTGTAATGTTCCTACAGCTGGGACTTAGGCATCTCCTCTCCGTGTGAGAGGCAAATGAAAGGTATATAACTTATAATGTTGTTGAGCTGGAATCCAACTCTGTGAGAGGTAACAGGTTGTATAATTTAAAAAAAAAAGTTTTGAGTCATAACATTTCACATGTCTATGGACAAATGGCGTTTAAAGCATAAAATATGCTTTATTTCATCACTCCAATTAACGACGAATCTACCGCCGTCAGACGAAATTAATTCAAGCATTTAATTCGTTACCACACTACATTATACATATACATATTTTAGCAATTTATTTAAGGACATCTATATAATCCTTTTTCTTTGGAATATTATTGTAATTACTTAAGTTTTTTATTCCAAACTAAACAAAAAATCTGCTCCGCGGATACAAAGACCAAAAAAAAATATATAGAATAGTTTTCCTGTATGCAAATCTTTGGGAAAATTTTTAAGCGGGCAAAACCCAATGCCATTGGTTTTCAATGAAACTCATCTCAAAAGACGTAGGTTACTTTCAAAAAACTAGTTATGACGACGCAAAGAAATTTTACATTTCTAAGCGCGTCACAAAAGCGTGGGTTAGTTGTACCCAGTTGCACCCAGCAGCTTTATAATAAATTATTCTAATCAACCACATTTACAGTTAATTTATTTTGTTTTCCCACTTCTTTGGCTATGACGAATCGCTTCCCGGTAAACGTTGTCTGTTACTGGCTGTTTAGATTTTCCTCATTCAGTTAATAACGAGCCATGCGTTAGGAATTGTTAAAATAAATATTATTCCTACTATTCACGCAAGAGTTTATGCAGTGTTCAGTCAGTGTTGTGGCAATATAGTTGATCTACCAACTTAAGAGAGAAAATATTCGAAAAAGAATTCTGTTGTAATATTTACAAAAGTGTTGTTCGACTGTATTTTTTTATCTGTGGTATAGTTTGTGTTGTTAAATAGCATTTGTTTACTCTGTGACAAACTTTATTTTTTTATGATTTGGACTGATCTAATATTTTACGTGGAAAATGGCAATATTGTGTGGGTGTTTAAGTAACGGCTATAGTCGGATGAGTTCGTGTAAGTATTTCTTATTTTAGTATCTTCTTTAGATCAGTGTGAATGCATTTTGCTAGTGTCATATTGGGTACCTAACGTTTATGGTCAATCCTGAAGTATAAGGACTTGAAAATTCTTGAATCCTGCTATTCACTTTCACAACAGGATCAGGATATTTTAAATACGATCAAGTTTATAGCATCAGTGTGTGCGATTTATCAAATAGTCAGTTTTACGTTGAGGAATAATTGATGCACGATATTTTCAACTGTATCCACGTTTGTTGTTTGCCGGCACGGTTGGCGCGATTTGATTTCTATAGTGTTGTGGGTTAGATTCCCACACTGAAGAAATATTTGCATAGACTACAGATAGTTGTTTCAGGTCTGGGTGTCTTGTGTATGTGAGTTTACTTGTTTGTAAATGAGTCATTTCTAGAGACAATGTATCAAAAATCAAAAGAAAAAAAGTACATTTTATCGTTGGATAATAGATCGAGCACTTTACACTATACATTACGTTGAACCTTAGCTCGCAAATCTCGAAGCATTTACTTAGGAACACAGAACAAAGAATTTTTCTCAGAAATATTCCACAGCAAACTGCAGAGTTTTTCTCGATAACGCACAGAGGAAACATGACATCGCCTAGTTAAAACAAAGTTATGTCATTTCACTGCAAAAACAAACACAATTTCTATTAAGTATAATAATAAACAAGTAATCTGTTTACATACGTCAGAGTTAATTCTATTGTTCTTAGCGAATGAATATAATAACGGCAAAATAATACCTTTATATTGGTACGTTTCTGCGAGGGATTTCTCTGCTGTTCTAAGATAGATCTCTTTGGAATCAGTCTTTTTGTTTTTTCTTTGTGAATAATGGCGTCAAATTTTAATGCCAGTATTTCTGACATTATTATTATAACTATTGATAGAGTGGTAACTGTGAAAACTTTAAGTGGTACGTACTTTGAACTTTCTGTAGTTACATTTTTAGCGGGTACTGATGTGTAAAATTTATTTTAAGACTTCAGCCCATGGAAAATAAAATGGAATACAAGTAGGTACGTGATCATGAATTTGGAAAAGCTATCTGAAAAAAGATTGTATGTAGATACTGCTGACTGATACATATTATTTTTTTTTGTGATCAGATAATTGTAATATTTTAATCCTTTTTGAGACAAAGCGAACTTCACACCTTTCAATATTGCATACATAAGACCATTTAGTTGTTTCGTTTACTTGCCACGTAACCATAGCTTGCGGAATAGTCATAGAGTGCGGAATAGCCGTAATTTGCGGTAAAGCTGTAACTTGCGGCAAAGCTGTAACTTGCGGAATAGCTGCAGTTATTGGTAACCGTAGTAGGATTCTAGGTTTCAAAGCTAGTATCTAAAAATACACTACGTCACGATAAGGTTACGTAAATCCTTATTTACGTGCCTGGAATTTAATGCTGATTAGATATTTCGTCATGCCTAATCTAAACCTGAATCTGCGTCAGAATTGTTTGCATAATAAACAGTACATTTTGGTCTGCCATTTTATGCCCTAGAAAGATAAATCGGTCAAAGTTCAACTTAAAACCGTATTCATGATGTCATGTTTCATTCTTAGGAATAAACAAAATTTCTAATTTTAGTACTATACACTCACGCTTAGATATACTGAGAATAACCAATTATTTGTCTTAGAGACCATTAATTAATTCTATTTTGGTTAGAATACTAAACTCTGCGTATTGTCTCTTGTCTGTACATTTACTTACGAGAATGTTTGTTTTTTTTTTATATATATTTCATTACAGTTTTGGCTGGCTGATATAAAGTGCTGATATGAATTTTTCGTAGCTTTGATAAAGCCTCTTGAATTTTCTAGTCTCTTTTCTAGTTTCTAGCTCGGACCGTAGGACCAAACCGCTGTAAAATGTTCTAATTTTTTTTTTAAATTTTCGATGTAATACGAATGAGGTCAAGCCCTTTTGTGATCAGCACAATATATTACCAGCTTCTGAAAATTGAATACGTAGAAGAAAATAAACTTACAGTTCATGACATATAACTTGACTCATCAAGATTAGCAAGTAGATTTACGCAATCACAATAAAATTATGATTCACGAGTTATCTTGTCTTAGCTGTATATTTTTTCTTTATTGCTTTTTGACGCCTTGGAATTCGTAAAGATATATCCTCTTCAGATTAGTATTAAGGATCACCCATAACCTACATCAACGGAATAACCTTAACGAGTTGACTAACTCCAAAATACCCCATTATCATGGAACTTTTAATCAACTTACATATCTGCAATATTAGGTACACCGACTGTACCTACTATCAGATAAAATCGTACATTGATAACTACAATCGCTAATTGCGCCAATCGTTTAGTGTTCAACAATCTATAATGAGGCATTGTCTGCTACATTGCTAGGTTACAAATATCATTATTGTTGTGTTGAAATCAGACCAATATTGAAGTCTCCTAAACCTATCAACAAAGATTGACACATTAAAAAAGTGCAAAACAACAATGTGTGAGAGAACTTAAAAAATATCAAGTACTAAGTGAATTTGAACCTTATTAAAAGTGACATGGAACATAAAATAGTAGACACATTCGTGCGTTATATACATAAAAAAATGCCCAGTGAGCCAGTGATGAACAAAGAAAAGTCCAAAGAAAAGAAAAGTCCCACGGAAAAGAAAAGCCCTACGGAAAAGAAAAGTCCAACGGAAAAGACAAATAAATTTAAAGAATATTTTGGATCGCACCATGACTTGAGAATATTTGGAACACACCAGAAATGTAATGTACCAATTATCTGTAGGTTATTTTAGTAAAAAGGGTTACGAGCAATATCCTCATGTGGTTTTATACCACCGAAAAATCTTTTTCTTTTAATATTTTCATCGACAGTGTCCTTATTGTATCAAACAACAGTGTGTATCATATCTTTTCTTATCAGATTGTTTAATGTTTTATCTTTCTGTTGAAGTTTTCTGTTACCCAAGAAGGTCTAGCGCCCAATGCGGTGATAATTTGGCAATTCGCCACTATATGCCTTGATACCTTGACAACTAATATAGGTAGATTATACATAAATTTGAGTGAATCTATGTTAATGAGATATCTAAATGCTAATAAAGAACAGCAAAACCAATATAGTTTAGCCGTTCAGTTGACTGAGCCTGAAAATTAAATTGATTTTGTTTTTTTTTTTGGGTCTATTTTCACTAATCAGATAATTTTTAACTAAAAATAAATATGGCTGTTTGACTTATTTTCCATGCAAAGCATCAATCAATCAATAAACTCAGCCTATCGCAGTCCACTGCTGGACATAGGCCTCTCCAGGCTGCGCCACAACACCCTGTCCTCCGCCTTCCGCATCCAGTCTATCCCAGCCACCTTCTTAAGGTCGTCGGTCCATCAAGCTGGGGGGTATCGTACACTACGCTTGCCGATACGCGGTCTCCACTCCAGGACTCGTCTGCTCCATCGGCCATCGGTCCTTCGACAAACATGACCAGCCCACTGCCACTTCAGTTTGCTTATTCTGCAAGCTGCGTTGGTTACCGGACCACTTCATTCCTGATTTTATCCTTCAAAGAAACTCCTAACATAGCCCGCTCCATAGCGCGCTGAGCGACCTTGAATTTGTGGACCAGCCCGACCGTCAGTGTCCACGTTTCGGCACCGTATGTCATAACGGGCAGGACGCACTGGTTGAAAACCTTAGTCTTCAAACATTGTGGGATAGGGGACGAGAAGACCTGACGAAGTTTTCCAAACGCTGCCCAACCCAGCCGGATCCTTCTGTCAACTTCTTTCTCAAAGTTTTGTCTACCGAGCTGGATGACTTGCCCTAGGTAGACATACTCCTTTACAACTTTGAGAAGCGATCCCTCGATGCGGATTGGACTCGGGTTTTCAACACTAACCAAAATGGAATTCATTACGAGAGCATTAGGTACGCAATTTAGGTACTGTTGTATTCAAGTGTGACGCTAAAATGTAACAAGTAATTGAAGCATGTGGAGGGTTATGACTCATAGCGATAAACGCCATAATCGCGTGACGATAATCTTAAACATACAACAGAAAGACTTTAATCAGTCGATCATCACTGGACGCCGCGGTACAGCGGATGTTCAAGAAAATAAAATATAGACACACCTATAAAGAATAGTCTCAACGTCAATATGGTCGACAGTGAATTAACTATATGCCGATACCGTCTTATCGCCTCCACAAACGCTTGATAACAAGCTCCTATCAATTTATCTGTAGCAGGCGTGACGAATAAAACAGTTTTTTTCAACAGCATTGACTGTATTTCTTGTAATGCAACCTCCAAAAGAAATTCTTTAAAAAAGTGCTTATTGGAATTGATTTCGTGATTTCAACAAAATTTCTGTGTCGGTGATCACAGATAGTTCAAAAGCATTCGTTAATCTTTTGATTTACTTTTATTTTATGGTGTGAATTCAGGATACAGGTGAAAAAGGTAAATAATTGACATCAAAATTAGTACTTCCGAATGTTTTGGCCTGAATTTGTGTTCGTCTGAAATGCCTGTTCCTAACTTGTATCGTCCGTATCATTTTAATAAATTTCTAATGCAATTTCCATCTTTTTGGTTACAACTTATTGTGACAAATAAGATATTGGGATGACAAATATTATGTAAAACCTTCCTTATTACATTGTTTGTGGTTAAATTATGGTTGTCTTGTAACACCAGTCATTCTTCAGATGCTACACGTTGCGTTTGCGTAGACGCTCTGAAAAAACGACAGCTCACGTAAACGTACTTACGTCATATAACACGTCAAAAATACTTATCATTTATTTCTACCCTTGAATTTAAGCCTCTCTTATGAGTCGTTTTGTAGGTAGGTACATTACCATAACTTATTTTAAATCAATATATGTCTCATAACCTAAACAGCGTACAATATTAATCCATACTGCATTCTGCCTCTCTGGTTATGGCTTTGAACCCAAATTATCTTGCTGTGGTATGGGGTACCTTAATTATGTACTGTCCATTAAAGCTTTGGCGATGGAAACGGCTCCTATCTTTGAAAATTGAGAAAGAGATCTTACCAAAAGCATTGCTGAAAATATTATAGTGCAATGTACACCAAGTGATTGTCCGTCTGTAGTCTTTTCTATCCCTAATGCTTTGTTTATCAAGCGCCATTGTCAGTATGTAACCAATCTCGCAAACCCTCAGACTACATAATCGTATCAAATCCGGTATTTGTTTAGAAAACATTCAAAGGAAAAAGCCTCTACTAACATTGATATATTAACAATACTCATAGAGTCACCAGATTTGATGCAATCGTGTTGTGTGGTATTCTTTTCAATTGTTGAATAACTAAGTGAATATTTGAAATTATAAAAACTATACTTACTCGTATCATCGAAGAATACTGCTCAACGAATGTAGCCTTCTGTCTCCTGCTTTACCATTTCAATTTCTTCTTGCTATATTAACTAATAATTCATTTTCATCTTCAATGTTCTACATTTCAGCTGGTGGAAGCAGCAATGAAGATCTGAGCGACTCTACAGAACTTTCTATACAGAAATCACATGTGAGGAGTAGATTAAGAAAATTCTTCGCCAAAAGACCAGCCATGGAGCAACTTGTGAAGAAAGGGATATACAAAGGTTCGAAATTTGATCTTTGATGGTTTGAGTGGCACTGAGTAGACTTAGTTTTAGAAAAGTAGATTTGGTTTGGTGTGAAAAATGCTAACAGTTTCTGAAGTGACGCATCATTCCTTCTTGAAGATAACCTTAGAATTGGTGAAGAAGTGATTTGAATTACTAACTGGAATTTTAAATGTAACCAATTTGGTGATTTTGGATTTAGTGAACTAAAAAGAGTGTTATAAGTTTGTATAATATTTGGGTTTCATTAGTTTCCAATTTAGCTTAGTTACACAGCTTTAATTTTCAGTGCTCAATTTATAACCGAAGGTAAGTGCTTATTTTTGAAGAGTTGCAATTATTATGTATATATTTTTGTAAATTTGTTTTCACACGTATGTATTATAACAATTAGTTGTATAAAATCCAATTGGTGTTTTATTTTTTTTACCTTTGTGTGCCTAAACTTCGAAAATTTTACTGCCTTTAAATTATTGTATCGCTGTTTTGCACAATAACTTAATTATGGGTAGAGTGTATCTTTGACCTCGTAGAAATTGTTTGACGTAACAAAGTTTTCAGTCTCAAAGCGTTTGTCAATTAGTTGTTGTGTGGTTAATGATGTAAAAAATTGTGACATTTAACAATCAATTATTTGCCTTAGTGACGTTGTCTATTACTTATAAAGAGGATGATTCTGCAATGTTTCATCATAGTTAGCTGAACACGCTGCAACGTATATTGTTTTTGGTACTTGATTTTGCTACCTACTTGCGGTTTAGTTCACTATAGCTTGAGTAATAATTGTACGTAAATAAGCTTTGCAAAGATCTTCAGCTTTAGTGTTAACTGTTCCTTCATCGGCAGTAGTGCTTCGTTTTCTTTCTTTATTGTCGGTTTCAATACCTATCTAAAATATGGTTTTATGCAAAAGACTAAGAATCAAAATGGAAAAAATATTTCGGAATTCTTCAGGTCTTGAGGAAGATCATCAGGAACTCATTTTGGGTAAACATTAAAAAAAAGGCACTTTCGAATTTTTAGTAGTCATGTTATTATAAATTATTTCTTAGTTTTAAATAAGTGTAGGTAACTCTTTTTTCTTATGTTTAATATTCTTTCTGGCTCTTCATGGAATAAAAAACAAAATATTTTAAGCTAAATAATTGACTGTGTGTATTCGAAAGTGCCCATTCTTTTTAAAGGTGTTTGTTATTCTAAATTATTTCGGTGTTTATTTGCTTGTGTATTGTATCCATGTTTTAGTGGATATATGTATATACTCACTGAGATATAAGAGGATATTTCTCTATTTGCCTGCTTCATGCACATTTATCTAAAGACACTGTGTGATCGATTAAAGTTTATTAGTTATATTTAAGTAGCTTAAAAAATGTTAAAATTAAAATTTCTTCAAATTTTTTTATAACATTTACTGTATACCTTTCCTTCAAGCGGCCAAAATCTAACCAAAAAACAAATTTCTCCACAGACGAGCCTGTATTCGGACGGAACCTGGAGGAGGTATGTCCGCCCACCAGCCCGCGGGTACCGGAGTTCGTGGTGGCATGTGTCACCGAGATCGAGCGCAGTGAGGAGAACATGTGCACAGATGGACTGTACCGAGCCAGTGGAAACCTCAGTCAGGTCCAGAAGATAAGATTAGAGGTGAGTGTCTCATAATTACTACCATCATAACTAAGCCGGACCAGAGTAGACCGCTGTAAATAAAATTTAGCAAATATGATCCTATTGACAGCCATTAATTTCATGCTATGGTCGTGGTAAATAGGCGGGCTTAATGCAATAAGGCATTATCTACCAGTCAACCTTTAGGTTAAAGAGACACCAGCCATTGCTAGTACCATGATCCTAATTCTATGTCCCAACCAGACCATGCCCCTTCCGTTATAGAATCCAAAATGTATAAAAACGCCACTCATGACAAGTAAGGAATTAGATTTATCATCATGATCATTTTACCAAATAAACGTTCTACTAGATATAAGCCATCACCAAGGCCACTAACAATCAGTTTTATTAATCTAAATAAATATTGTGATAAAACGGCAATTCAAATAATCAAAGGTTTATTTATAAAAGTTATGAGAGGAAAGTAAACATGCATATATGTATTATCCTTCCTTGTATCCCATGATAGATAATAATCTATACATATAATAAATCTGTAGAAAAGTCATTTTTGTACATTGAAGAAATTGAAACAAAAAATAGCCAGCGTGTGAAAAGATAAGTAACAGAACCCATTTCCATCATTTTTTGTCTGTTTGTCTGTTTGTCTGTTTGTCTGTTTGTTTGTGCGCACATCACGTAAAATCTACGAATTCAATGCTGACAATGTTTATATACAAAAATTATACGCAACTTGAGGATTAACTTAGTTTTTGTTTCATCGAAATCGGTTCACTCTATCAAAAGATATGATTAATTTAGTGAGTTCAAGAAGTAAAATATTACGTTACGCAATTAAGTATAGTACTTGCAACGACATCTTAAGACTAAAAATAGAACTAATGTTGATAGTTGAAATCTAAATCCGATAGATGGCGTTGTGCAAATGACGTCATTTTCTGAATCGCGGTGTTAAGATTTTCCGCGCGAGGATGACGTCCACCGTGTTTACTAGGCAAATTGGGTTTCGTTAGGTGTCTTAAAAGTTCTTGCGTGTGTCGTAAAAGTTCTTTGGTTGCTTGGTTTATATCGATTTTCTAAATTGGTCGAAAAAAAAGTATTTGCTTATCTTATTGGTTTCGTTTGGTCAACTTTGGTCATTGGTTTGAAGTACGAAGTAAAGATTGTATTTGATTTACTTCGTAGTTTGAATCCAATAGTGCCAATCGTTATACAGTAAGTTAGTGTTGCCAATTCGTTGAGTCACGACCACGAACAGACGATACGTTGTCACACTAGACTGTTCGACGCACCGTTCTTTTAAGTTTGTAGGCTATTCAGTCATAAGTGTTGTTAGTTTTGTTTATTGCTTTAATTTTCCTTGAAAATGCCTCAAAGAAAAAAAACTAACCTTTCGCTGCGTAGCCGAAATGCGAAAAGGATGAGACTTTGTAGGTCTCAGGAATCGGAAGAAGATCGTGAAGCACGGTTATCTGCTAACCGAGAGCACATCGCTCTTTCACGTGAATCGGAAACGTTCACCGAAAGGGAGTCACGTTTAAGTTCACAAAGAACACGGACCGCGACTTTGCGGTCTCAAGAGAGTATCCAGGAACGCGAAGACCGGCTGTCTGCTGATCGGGAGCGCCACTCTCTCTCACGTGAGTCAGAGACATTCACAGAAAGGGAGTCGCGCTTAAGTTCGCAAAGAACTCGGACCGCGACTTTGCGTTCTCAAGAGAATATCCAGGAACGCGAAGTTCGGCTGTCTGCTGATCGGGAGCGCCAGTCTCTCTCACGCGAGTCAGAGACTTTCACAGAAAGGGAGTCGCGCTTAAGTTCGCAAAGAACTCGGACCGCGACTTTGCGTTCTCAAGAGAATATCCAGGAACGCGAAGTTCGGCTGTCTGCTGATCGGGAGCGCCAGTCTCTCTCACGCGAGTCAGAGACTTTCACAGAAAGGGAGTCGCGCTTAAGTTCGCAAAGAACTCGGACCGCGACTTTGCGTTCTCAAGAGAGTATCGAGGAACGCCAAGCACGTCTGTCATCTGACCGAGAGCGACACGCTCTCTCGCGCGAGTCTGAATCTCTCTCCCAAAGAGAAGAACGATTACAAATAGCTAGACATAACTATGTAGGTGTACAAAGAAACAATGAAAGTTATCTTGCATCTGAAAGGGAAAGAATAGATGAACTAAGACGAGCAGAAACAGCAGAACAACGTCAATCTCGCCTAGAAATAGAACGAGCTCGATACCATATGAATAGAGAAACAAATAGCGGAGCTGATGAGTCCATGGAAAATGACGATGCAAATATTTTATTACCTTGGGACAATAGGGAAAAATCAGGGTTCACATATTCGTCTAGAATTAATTATGCTGGCTTTACTTTCGTGGGTGACATGAGAGAAATTTGTAATTTTTGTCATGCTTTGAAATGGAGGAAAGAGACAGATGGAATGTGCTGCTCAAATGGAAAAATTGTTCTTCCAAATTTCCAAGATCCACCACACTTACTTAAAAGTCTCCTGAATGGCGATCATCCCCAGTCGAACCGTTTTTTGGATAATATTCGTTTATATAACAGTGCTTTCCAAATGACTTCCTTTGGGGCAAAACAAATAACGGAAGGACCGTTCATGCCAACCTTCAAAGTACAAGGTCAAGTTTATCACCTTATTGGATCTTTGCTGCCAGAAAATGAACCCAAATTTCTCCAAATTTATTTTGTATCCGATTACACGCAACAGCTCAATGTTAGAAATCACAATTTTCCCCAGCTCAATGCTGAGCTTTTGGGTCAACTTCAAGAATTGCTGCATCACGTTAACCAGTACGTTCGTAAATTCAAAGCTGCATTGGAGTCAATTCCACAAGGCAGCAATGATTTCAAAATTGTTATAAGTGCCGATAGACGTCCTGTGGGTGAACACCGTGGAAGACACAATGCACCCGTCGCAGATGAAGTTGCAGTTGTTTTAGTCGACCAGGAGTGTGAGAGACGTGATATCGTGTTGCGTACACGCGACGATCGCCTTCAACGCATTTTGGAAACCCACCGAGCTTACGACGCCCTGCAATATCCACTAATTTATTGTCATGGTGAAGATATGTACAATTTTGGGCTGTACCAAGTGAACCCTACTACGAGAGTCACTAATTATCAAAAAAAAATATCTGCTCAACAATACTATTCCTACCTTTTACAAATAAGGCAAAACAGTTTCGTATATTTGCAACGATTTCGTGGTTTGTTCAGCCAATTTATTGTGGACATGTACGCAAAAATAGAAACTGAACGTTTAGTGTATATTCGCACTAACCAGCGACGGTTACGCGCTGAAGAATACGTGCACTTGCGGGACGCCATGCAATCAGATAATAACATCGAAAACTTGGGTCGATTGGTTATTTTGCCATCCAGTTTCACAGGCGGTCCGCGGTATATGCACGAACGAACGCAAGATGCTTTTTGTTACGTCCGTAAATACGGCCGGCCGGACCTTTTTATAACATTTACAACAAATCCAAAGTGGACGGAGATTTGCCAGGCACTTCTCACAGGACAGGCGTCATACGACAGACATGACATTATTGCTAGGATTTTTCATTTAAAACTCAAAGTCTTGATTAATCTACTTACAAAGGAGAAAGTTTTCGGTTCAACTCTTTGTTTTATGTATAGCGTCGAGTGGCAAAAGCGTGGTTTACCCCACGCGCACATTCTTCTGTGGCTGGAAGAAAAAATTCGTCCCGATGCTACAGACAGTGTCATAAGTGCAGAATTTCCGGACTATAATGCAGATCCGATTTTGCATGACATAGTAAAAACACATATGGTTCACGGGCCATGTGGCCTCTTAAACAGGGAATCACCGTGCATGAAAGATGGTCAATGCTCAAAAAAATACCCCAGAGCACTGAAAGAACTAACTATGGCTGGGGAAAATGGGTATCCGCAATACCGGCGAAGATCACCGTCACAAGGTGGTTTCACAGCTACTGTCAGATTCCGTGGACAAGAAATAATTCTAAATAATAGTTGGGTGGTACCGTATTCTCCAGTTTTGTCAAACGCTTTTCAAGCACACATTAATGTTGAAATTTGTAATAGCGTCGAATCTATAAAATATATATGTAAATATGTTAATAAAGGTAGTGATCAAGCCATGATAGCACTAAGAAATAACAACCAATTTGATGAAGTGACAAGGTATCAATCTGGCCGATACATAAGCTCTTCGGAGGCAGTTTGGCGCATTTTGAGTTTCCCTATTCATGAAAGGTATCCGCCAGTCATCCATCTTGACGTGCACCTGGAAGGCGGGCAGCGAGTTTACTTTCAGCCAGAAAATGTGGCAGAAAGAATGAACAACCCAAGACAAACCACCTTGCTCGCATTCTTTCGCCTTTGCGAAAGAGACAATTTCGCTAAGTCTCTGTTGTACAATGAAGTGCCACATTATTATACTTATAACAAGCAGCAAGGTGTTTTTAATCGCAGGAGACGTGGAACTGCTGTAGAAGGCGAGTCCGGCATTTTTAAAGAACACGTGATTGGAAGAGTATACACGGTGCACCCAAATAATGCAGAGTGTTATTATTTACGCCTTCTTCTTCACACAGTGCGAGGACCTACTTCTTTTGCTGAGCTCCGCAAAGTGGACGATATAGAATATCCCACATTTCAAGCTGCTTGCCGCGCACGGCATTTATTAGATGGCGATCAGCATTGGGATGATGCTTTAGCCGAAGCATGCGTCAGTGATAGTCCACATCGTTTGCGCCATTTATTTGCCATTTTGTTGACATTTTGTGGCCTATCGGACGCTGGGCAGTTGTGGCAAAAATATAAAGACGCGTTTGCCGAAGATTTTTTGAGACAGCAAAATATAAATAGTGAAACTTCTGACCAAGTACGTGAAAGCTGCCATAATAGGGCTTTGCTGGCTATACAAGATATAGTTACAAGTATAGGAGGGAACCCCCTCAGTCAATACGGCTTGCCGACACCGACAGTTGGTGGGGAACGAATTAATAGGGAGTATACATCTGAAATAAATTACAACCCCGAAGAGTTAGCAGAAATATTGCGAAATGGCTGTTCAAATTTGACGTCAGAACAACGTCAAATCTTTGATAGAGTATGCTGTAGTGTAGAACATTCATTAGGAGAAATGCTGTTTTTAGATGCACCTGGTGGAACAGGTAAAACTTTCCTCACTAAAGTTATCTTGGCTCAAATAAGGAGCCAAAACAAAATTGCCCTTGCCGTCGCTTCCTCAGGAATAGCTGCCACTTTATTACCAGGAGGAAAAACTGCACATACAACATTTAAAATACCAATCGACTTGGACCGCACAGAAAACCCTGTTTGCAACGTGTCTCGCAATAGTGATAAAGCAAGGGTTTTACGCGATTGCGCCCTTATCGTTTGGGACGAGTGTACGATGGCAAATCGTAAAGCTGTGGAAGCTGTAGATAGAACGTTGCGAGATATAAGACAAAATGACCGACCGATGGGAGGCTTAACGGTGCTATTCTGTGGAGACTTCAGGCAGACACTCCCTATAATACCCAGAGGAACGAGGGCCGATGAAATAGGTGCCTGTTTAAAGAGCTCTATTTTATGGCGTAGTGTCATATTAACTAATTTGAGCTTTAATATGCGAGCATATTTGGGAGGTGACGCAAACGCGCAGGTTTTCTCAAATTTACTACTTCAAATTGGTAACGGCACATACCCGACTCAAGAAGGAGGTAAAGTAACTTTAGTCGAAAGCCTGTGTTCTTCTGTTGCCTCACAGCAGGAACTCATTTCCTCTGTATACGGAGATCCATCAGAGATCTCGAACCATGACGCTGCTTGGCTATGCCAACGAGCTATTTTGGCACCTCGCAACGACCAAGCAGCAGCAATAAATTCTCAAATATTGGTACATGTTTCTGGAGAAAGTAGGGAATATTTATCTATTAACACGGTTTTAGAAGAAGGAGATGCCACCCACTATCCAGTAGAGTTTTTAGACTCTCTAAATACACCAGGTCTTCCAGCACACAAAATTTATTTAAAAGTCGGAGTACCAATCATTCTACTCAGAAATTTAAACCCACCAAAACTATGCAATGGAACTCGGTTGAGAGTAACAAATCTCCAACGAAATGTCATCGAAGCCGAAATCTTAACAGGTTGCGGCTCCGGTGATGTTGTTTTCATTCCCAGGATACCCATTATCCCCAATAATTTTCCGTTTACTTTCAAACGTGTGCAATTTCCTGTAAGCCTCTGTTACGCTATGACTATTAATAAAGCCCAAGGCCAGACGTTATCCGTTGCGGGTGTAGACCTTACTTTTGATTGTTTTTCACACGGCCAACTCTATGTTTCTCTATCACGTGTTAGCAACCCAAACAACCTTTTTGTATATGCTCCGGGTAATTCCACCGCTAACAAAACCATGGTGTTGAAAAATATATGCCTCTAGAGCTTAGCACGTGTAGTCATCAAACAGAAAAGTTTTATAAAATGTTATTACTTATTACACTTTCTTCGACAAACTGCATTAAAATAGTATTTATGGTTTCTGCTAAAAAATCCCTGCTTGGTAACATACCCTTCTTTTGACGAACAAGTCGTTTTAAAATCAATTACAACGTTATTGTTCCAAGATCTAATTTACATACATAAACTCACAGCATTAGTAGCCCCGTAGGATAGGCAGAAACTCAGAACGCCAGTTGCTACGATCCTTACTCCTTCTGTTTCGTTGACGTTCACACATCTGGTCATGATAAATATTTAACAAACATATTAACGGAATGGAATTGGTATTCTGGCCTTTAGCCGTTTGATCTGAAAGTAAAATAAATGAATAAGATCCTTTCGGAATGAATCGCAAGTACAGAATTATTAGTAGACCAACTTTTTGTGTCATAAAAACGTGCGGCCCGCCCTGTTTTTACTTATGTACGCATCTTTTAAATACTAAAACAATCATCCTTGTGCCCAGGTGGACCAGAACAAGATGTCAGTAATAGAGAACAACACGGACATCCACGTGCTGACCGGCTCACTGAAACTATTCTTCAGAGAGCTGAAGGAACCGCTTATTCCCTGCACCATGTTCGACAGAGTACTCGCTGCCTGCTGTAAGTATACATTTATTTATCATACTTAGTTAAAAACTGATTTTTTTTTGTTGGGTTTATCTTTTAAACCTGATGCAATATTTATGATTTAATTTTGTCGTAAAGTAATAATGCTAATAGTTTGATAGCAATTTCGTGACCACAGACTATTCTCTTTCTTAAGATCCTGTTTGTCAGATCTTACCCTTATCCCAATTTATTTGGGGTCGGTGCAATATATCTACATCTTCCCGCCTTCCATACCTCAATATTGGTCCGCATCTCAAGTCTGTTTTGAATATAAATCCTAGTTTCCGATTTTTCAAATGTATATTTATTAGTATTTCGTCTAGAACTTCGTTAAATCGTTTACGTTACGTTTAGTTTCAAAGTCACATTCGTAGCTCTGAAAATCAGTAAAATACAGATATTTTAAAGTACATGAATACTCTCGAGGATTACGGCCGTATCATAACGTGCATACTTTTAATCTAATATCATCCCTTTGAAAGCCACATCAATAATTAATATTGAAGCCAACAAGGGTTGAAGGGACGGATTGATCCGTGCAGGAATGTCCGGAAATTGTAACACGGGTAAAGTAATTACGTTGGTTGTTTATAACCATTTCCTAAATATTTGTAGAAATAGGAAGTATATTTATAATAATTTTACAAAATAAAGCGAATCGGGATTGGTCTTTAAAAACAGTCACGGCCAGCTCTGAAAACCAGACCTAAAACTTTATTTTCGACACAGAAATGTAACTAAAATGAATGAGTTTACGACTATATTAAAAATGATGTTTTTATTAAATATTATGAAGATGGAAACTAAAATTTTTATGTTGTAATTTCAGCATTAAAACCCAGGGAAGCAAGAATCAAAGAGTTCCAAGAGATTGTGAAGGCCTTACCACAGTGCAACAGAGATACGCTCAAGTATTTATTAGAGCATCTGCTTAGGTAAGTCTTCGAGTAAAATAAAAATCTTTAAAAACAGTACCTTCAAAGAATTTAAATCTGCAATACTTTGATAACAGTCATATCAGTTTTTAAGAACTGATGAAGAATAAACATTACTAAAAAAAATAAAGTTGATCAATTTGAACATCAATTAGTAAATCAGATAGTGTGTATATGATTAAACCTACCGCACATATTTAATTTGTTAAATCTTTACAGGGTAACACAACACAAGGAGCAAAACAGAATGCACACGGCTAACTTAGCAATCGTATTTGGTCCTACTCTCCTATGGGCGCCCCCGGAGCAAGCGCATAACATCGCCGTCGACTGCATCCAGCAAAACAATGTCGTCGACATACTTCTCACAGACTTCAAAGAAATATTCGTAGAAAATGGAAGTAAAGGGAAGAAAAAAGCGTGACTTTTAAGCAGCCGTTAGGCACGGGTAGTATTATGAGCCCCAGTATTGGTTATTGCGTCAAGATGCCAAAATATTCAGTTGCATCCAGTTTCACAAGTCGTGGTGAGTACAAAAGCTTTTATTGAGAAACTAGTATCTACATTTCTTCAGTGAAATAATTAATACTAAGTTACTACGCAAGTTAATTTATTAAAAGTACGACAAAATATTTCGATCGCTTTTGTATGTCATTATTAGACTTGGAAACAGGATATCGTCAAGTGGAAATGACAATACAAAATGTAAAAACTACTATAAAATAGGAGTATATCAATAACCAATCATTCCAAAGGGTTAAGTTTTGTGAATTTAAGCGCGCTAGATTGTAGGTATGTGTACGAAAAGTGTGCTATACTACATATTGTAGAGGACGTTCTATTTTGTATATATAGACGATGGTGTGATTACGAATATATGGAAGCCTGCAGATATTCGGTATGATCTCTGTTGCTTACAAAACTTATTTAATGTATACCTGCAATTAGAATGGTCTGACTACCAGTGAATGGAGCTAAATGTAACGAACTAGTTTATAGAACACTGGAAAGAGCCCAAGGAGTGAATTTATATGAAAGCCATATTTTATCAATTTTCACGCTTAATTTAGGAAAACTAATTATCGTGCAAATGAGTTTATCTATTTTATTGAACTTAATATTCAGGTCAAAAGCACCATTAATCTATTGACCTCAAAGAATTTCATTTTGTTGGTAGTCAGACTAAAACTAAATTACATTTATAAAATTCATCTAAATTAAATTAATCGAAATTCAATACTGAATGAGAGTTGTGATTGTGAAGCAATATAGTACGGAAAGACTGTCCGAGGCTAGGAGATAAATAATATATTCAAATATGAATTATGCATAGAGTAAAAAAATATTAAAAAAGAAAAAAAATATACGTTTCTTGTATTTGTATATATTTGTGGCACATCGCACAGAACCGCTGGATTGACTTAGGTCTTCAGACCAAATTTTACATAGTATGAACTCTGGCATTTTAATATTCTATTCTAGTGATTAATCGATCTAAAATATCTAGATGGAAAGAAAAATGTTGAGGTAGAAACTATTAGTAAAGTAGTTAATAGAGAAACGATTAAGTGTGATGTAATAGAAACTAGAATTTTAAATCTTTATCAACAGCATTATTTTGGGGCCAATTATATATATATTATGAGTCCTAGAGGATTGGAGTGAGCTATGACAATGAAGGCATTAGTGGAATCGTGATTAATCTAGATGATTCTGAAATGAATATATGTGATTGCTTATTCCTTATAATAAATTAGAAGCTCGAAATCTAATACAAAGTTGTTCTTTTCTTAGTCATAGTGCCAAAATAGATTTCATATCAAATATACCAGATACAGTTTTAGTTTCTTCCTCAGCCTTGACATTTGCTCGCTCCATGACTGTTTCATTATAGCGGCTTAAAGCCAATTTATAATTTGTGCCTTAAGCTATGTAAATATTCATCATAGATGATTTTCTTTATAATGTGATAATCATTATGTTGTTGTATCTTAGTTTAATTTCGTTGTATTAACTTTTTAAGTATAAACAATGCTTGCAAACGTGACAGTCTAGTCCTATACAGTTTAAACTGGACTTTATTCAGTAAAGGCTTTGCTTTCGTCTACATACCTGTTCAAGCCTTTTTAAATCAGCAATACACGTGCTAGTTACTTGAATTGCGAAATTACAACTTCTAATTGGTATGTCCTTTGCATACTGTTGGCCGTGTCACAGGCATGTGTATTCCTGTCTTGAGGCTCATTTTTGGATTCATCATTCATTTAAACCACATACGTAAATTAATTCAATAGTTTTGTCTGTATTTGTCGATTGGACGTTTCTTATTTGTATTCTTTGCACTGTAAATATTTCTAAATGTTCTAAAACAATTCTCGTATTATTTGTATTTGCTGTATCCTTTTAGTGAAATTCAGCTTTCATTTGTAAATTCATAAGATTGACGCAGACAAAAGCTAGAATAAATACTCAAGGTAGAAACACCAATATTAAATGTAAATTTTCTAATAAGCTAGTAACCAAAGGTTTTGTATTCGGCTGATAGAGTAAAGAAAATAATTATATTGTTGTGTAGTTATTACTATATGTATGTTACGCCAATAATGCTTGGACATAGTTAATGAAGTTACATGAAATAAAATCAGATTATTTTAATGATATCTTTAATTTTTTATTTTTTACCCAACCAAAATAAAGAAAACAATGAATAAACAAGTAAACCTGGTGAGAAAGATACAAATGATAACTAAAATAATATCAGCAGAAGTACCTAATCCTAATTTGTGAAAATTTATCAAATCAAAGTTGTAGCAGAAAAATAAAGGGGATATTAGGATACTTCTCACAACCAGTAAAACAATCTGCAGTGCCATTCTGTTAAATCTCACCGTGAATACTTAGGTGAAGTGAACGTGAAGTGGGCTGTCAGTCCATACAATCAAGGTGGAATGACAGTTCACTTCACGCTCACTTCAGCTAAGTTTTCACAGTGAGCTGTTAACAGAATCGACCGGCTGGCCCTGCAGTCTCGACATTGATAGCGATCGCTACGTCCTAACGATCGGTTGCTACGACGGAAAAATAATTGATTTTCTTGAAATATGTACAGAGACCAGCAGATCAGTCGATCAGTTTTCATGAAAAATAGTGCTTGCTAGTTAAAAATTACGCCGTCTCTGTACATATTTCGCTATCAATGTACGTCACGCTATCATATTACGTTCTAACGATCGCTATGTCCTAATGATCTGTCGCTACGTCGGAAAAATAATTGATTTTCTTGAAATATGGACAGAGACGGCGTAATTTTCAACTTGCAAGCACTATTTTTCATGAAAACTGATCAACTGATCTGCTGGTTTCTGTACATATTTCAAGAAAATCAATTATTTTTCCGACGTAGCGACAGATCGTTAGGACATAGCGATCGCTATCAATGTCGAGACTGCAGGGCCTGATTTATGTTGATCACGACCAGCTTTGCTATCTCGTAACCTAACAAGGGGTAGACCCTTGTTCAGCTTATTTGGCCGACAACCCTAGGCTAGCTGCTAGCCAATTTGTTGGGGTCGAACTTGACAGCAGCCGATCTACGAGGAGCGATCTAAAAGTTTCCAGTGATGTTATAAAAACAGCAAGAAAATATTCTCCTTTAACTTCGATCTACGAGTACGAGATACGATTTTCGAGTTCTCGCATTCCGGCTAGATAAAATCTAGTTCCTGTGTCTCCAACAACACCTCTACAACAGTCATGACCTCGCCATTGTTCTCGAATTTGGTGCCTCGAATGTGTTCTTTTAATCTAATGAATAAGTAGAAATCGCTAGGAGTGAGGTCTGGTGAATATGGTGGGTGTTCCATCAATTGAAATCCTGCATTCTTAATGGCAGCGAGGGACACCTTGGATGTGTGCAGAGCGTTATCTTGATGAACTTGTAGATTTGAAAATTACCATAGATTTAAAAAAAAGATTGTGTCCCTAGAAAGGAATTGCAATGTTACAGTTGACGGTGCCATCTACAAAATACAGTCCCAAGGAGAGAAAAAATAAATGAAAGTCAAATGATAAATGATTTTTATTTTTGTAAGTATGTTTTAACAACACTTTTACACGACATCATTTTTTTTTTGTCAGTTTTAGCTAGATGAGGCAAATAACAATTCGAAATATCGATTACCGGACACGATTACCTACTCGCACCTCGCACGTATATCAGTCGAAAATCATAATTACCATATCGATCGATAGTATATATCGATATAGTCTATAACCTTATTAGACCGTTAAAATAACATGTGGTCATCAAAGAAAAATGTCATCTTATCATTAAAATTTACTATCTAATAGGCATGTTGTGAAGGGTGCAGTACCTACGAGTCATATTACTAAAATGCATGACATAGTTATCATATTCTCATGAGTCATAAATTTTCTAATATTTAAATTATTTACAAAATTATGTAATGCCATTGATTTATATAGTGGCAGGGGAGACCGAAGCAGACTCGCCACGCGGTCGGCTATCAAGAGCGGTCGTGTGGGGGAAAATTTAAAAACCAGCCAAGTGTGATTCAGACTTGCACATGAAGGGTCCCGTACCATATAGAGAAAAAAATGCGTTTCTTGTATCGGGGCCTACTTTAATTCTTAATTTTATTATATTTTTATTATTTTTTGTTATAGCGGCAACAGAAATACACATTCTGTGAAAATTTCAACTGTCTACCTGATACGGGTCATGAGATACAGCCCGCTGACAGACGGACGGACGGACAGCGGAGGCTTAGTAATAGGGTCCCGTTGGTTACCCTTCGGCAAGGAACCCTAAAATAACGTTTTTCTTGTATGATGTCCTATATCTACCTACTACTTAATAGCGACCCACCCGGGCTTTGCACGGGAGCAAAATGATTCGAAAGAAACGTAGCGCCATCTAGCGTCCTAAAGCAATTGTGACTCTTGAAAGTTATTGTTCTTTCCCTCGGGATCAGTACTTTTACTCTGGATGAAAGGTTTCCTGTGTCCTTTTCTGTACACCTGACAACGTATAGGTAGGTATGCAGTTAAAATTTCATGATGATCAGTTCAGTAGTTTAGGTGGCAACAGATAACAAACAAACTTACTTTCGCGTATAGGATTAGGATTATTATCTATGCAGAGATTTTTACAAAGGTGATGAATCTCGGTTGTTATCCACAACGCACCTCTCGAGACCGCTTGACGACGATTTCTTCAAATCCCCTCACCGCTTCGCTCATCTCTACCTCAGTGAAAACGCATCCTTATTATGATAGTGGACGCTGGTATAGACTCTTGTCAAGCTGCATGTTATACATTGAGCTCGATAAACCTACCCGTGAATGATGCTTTTTTTTAATTTTGTGATGTTTGGATCAAAATTTTTCTAAATTATATTTAATAACTTTTGTTATTTTTATTATATTTAATATATTTTTAAATTTAATATATTAAGTTATTTTAATTATATTTAATAACTTTTGTTTTTAAATAATTTTTGTTACTAACATGCTATGGGCCCCAAAAATTGAAAAATAAAAAACTTTTTTAAAAATAAAAACCCCGACTTCCAAAAAAGAAAATACACTAAAAATTAAAAAATAACTTTAATTTCAGAAGTCGGTGTCAAATAACGAACAAATAAAATACAAACACCGCGGAACAAAAATATTACTCTATCCTTCCACAACTGGACTAATGTGTCCAACATCAGTATTAACTTTTGATTTATATTAATTACAAACTAAATACTCACTTAATTTATGGAGCCCTGTCTTTTTATTGTCTCGCAGAAGGTGTGAAAATAGAGTACATGCTCATCTGGGATAAAGCCTGTCTTCGTTTTGGGCAGCTTGAACCCCTCGCTTTACTTAGGACTCTGCATAACTCGTAACGCTCAGGGTTAACCGTAAGACACAGCTTTATCCCCTTGGTGCATAATCAACTATTTAACTATGGCGAAGTCTCGGCAGAAGTTAATTTCCAATACTGCTCTATAAACCAGTAGTACCAACTGGACTTAACCTCGAATACTCAGGAAGTTATATGTACAAAGAATCCCAAAGTCATTCTATATTTAGTTGATTTCACCAAAATAAACGAGCGCTGCTTTTCCAGTCTGTACTACTCAGTACTGAGTATTTTACGTACTTGCGTTATGTTCTTTCAATAATATTTATACTGATTCTGAAACTACATAAAGGTACCTACAGATTTTCGTCTGATTCATTTTTTGTCATGGAGTTTGTTGTTGCTTCTTATCAGCAAAGGGCTGGGGGTATAAAAACGGCGCTTTAGATGAACCATAAATAATATTTCTCGTTCACAATTCATGGGTAACCCAATTCAGTTCGACAAAAACTCAAATTCTAATTCTTAATTCAGAAATCGGGGATTAATCTGAAGATATAAAGAGTACCTAAAACATAATCTTTATTTTCTTCCTCATTCGAGAGTTGTTTATTTCACTCGTCAATCATAAGTTTTCATCACCAACATACCTCCTGAATTTAACCTCTACAGTTAAACATTCAAGTTCACAAGTATGTATTCACGAGTACCAACCTACATGAAACCATAGCCTACTCCATAATCACATTACACACAGGCCGTTCCCGTCCACTTACTGTTCATTACAGAGACGCTATGCCCACAGTACTAATGGCAATAATGGCATTCCCATCCCATGTGGAACGCAATACTCGGAGCATGGGCCATTGTTTGTGGGGCTTTTATAATATATAGGATATATAGTAGGTATATGATGTGTACATAGGTCAACCATACATATACTTTCCTTTTTGCTATGTATTTTTACAACCTTTTAATACACTTGCAATGTTCATACATATATACGAGTTGCCCGCTTCAAAATTTACAAACCAGTTTTCAACAATTTGTTGGTTTCCTATAGCTAGGTAAGACCGGTGACAATGCAATATTATGATACTACTCGTATCGATCTGATCCGATGATGGCACTGGAATGTATGGACTGAAACTCCCTGATGGCAGGACAGTAAGTTGGGAAAATATGTTTTTTTTATTAGGTTAGGTTAAAAGTATTGCATCAATCCCGCCTACATTTCCGCCGCTTGAGGTTTTCCGCAGCCGCAGCGGCAGCACCAACACAGCACGACGAGCGGTGAATATGGGATGGCGCAAGAGTTCCACCCAAAAACCCATCTTCCATGGAAACAAAGACTTACCGTCCGGTCTCTTGCCATCTTTGCGTGCAAACTCATTAGGTTCTAATACAGTCAGAACGCCGACAGTGACAAGAGCGCGTCGATTTGCGTGCCGCGATATGCGACTCGCGCTTCGCCTGCATGGCAACTTCTTCCGATTTGCGTGCCGCGATATGCGACTCGCGCTTCGCCTGCATGGCAACTTCTTCACAGTGGCAGCGAAGAGGACAAGGAGCGCCAAGACGTAGGAAAGCAGTGAGGTAGGCAATATAATCGTCGAACCAGACCTATGTTCGGCAAGGGTAGTGCCTGAAGCTAGAAACCCCACTCACCCACACCCAGCAGGCGCGCACTCTACAACTTATTTTGAAAGGTAACCTTAAGTCCTGGCCTAGTATTAAGTTTAATAACGTTCCCGTAAAAAAAAAACAGTCCGTGTGCTACCTTGGTATGGTATTAGAAAAGAACTTTTCATTTATTGAGTACCATTAAAATCATTAGGTGAAAAAGCTAAAAAGAACTTCTAAGGATATCCAAGGCTACTTGGGTTCTATCATTTCTAACGTTAAAAATGATCTATGGGGCGCTACTTACCTGGGTTGTATGTGATACGGGGCACCTGTTCGGGTTGATAGGGCACCATTAGAGGGCAGTATGCCGTAAATTGCTTCAAAGCCAACGTAAGCGTATAGGATGGTTAGCACTGATGCAGGTGTACTTCCAGTCGATCTTGAGGTGTAGCGACGTGCTGCAATGTACTATTCTGCACTTAAAGATTACGTACTCAGACTTTTACCTCAACGCGTTCGTGCCAAGATCTCTAGATTACTTGTCTTAAACCTCAGTCTGGGAGGACCTTTTATACGAATGGCAATGTAGGTAGGAAAGTTCCATCAAAGGCCGACATCTCCAACAATTCTTCCCATCCGTTTGCGAGCGGCTGGCTAGGACATGGCTGGAGGTGGATCACTGTGTTGCCCAATTTATCACAGGTCATGGCAACTTTAAGGGTAAATTATTTTCCTTCAAGCTTGTAGCTTCGCCTTTATGTCAATGTTCTACACCTGATTACAAATACGAACAATCCGCACATCATATTCTATAGGAGTGTACTTTTTGCAAACTGAACGCAATATTATGTTGGACAGTATTCAGCCTAAGTCTGGATTTGCCTTTTACACGGACCTTGGGAAAACTAGAACAACTTTCAGCTCGTTCAAGCGTTTTTGCCACACCTATTATTATTGGAATCCATCTCACCATTTAGGAACCATTATATTTATGTTTTTGCGTGGTGCTTGGCAGCTGGGCTTACCCTAGTTGTAAATATCCCTTTGTGCCTAATGGCCTAGCTTTGATCTGTCTCCTGCTTGATTAAGAGGGAAAGGAAAATAATGTTTTTTTACCACTCCGCAGTTCTTTTCTGATTAATTTCGTTGCGGGACCCAAAACAGTTTAATCGTTTCTCTGGGGCTCGCTGAGCTTCATTGATTCGGCGTTTTTTGTGAATAGAGAGGCGGGCATGTCAAAAAAAAAGTCACGCTCTCAACAGCAGTAGTATACAAGGCAATTAGATTGTCCTGAACTACTCTGCAGAGCAGCTCACTCCACCGTCTCTTGGGTGATGGGTTGTCGGGTGGATTGGAATTTGGGCCAGCAAGTCTCCAGGCGCCCATAGCATCGGTGAAGCACGGCACTTCAAAATCAATCAGTAAAAAAGCTTTTTAAGCATTCCTGATTAGTTTCCATAATTATAGACTATGTCTCAAGGCTTTGTGTGGTGCCGGAGACGCCTTGGTGAGCGCTACTAAAGTCTCCATTGTCAACTCTTTCTATTCAAATCAAGCATGTGAGCTGGTGTAACCTACTGTATTTATAGAAACTAGCAGCATGTGAAAAATTTTCACCTGAAACTCGTGTGCCCAAGGTTGAGGTAACATGATCAACTTCACGGGGATCATGGAAGTCGTATTTGCTCTCACAATCCCCGGTCTAAGAGTGGGAAGGAACACCGGGGTGGTTTTTAGTCAGTAAGAGTCTGACAGACCCCTTCGCATGCCCCAGGTGAAGGACATCCATGAGGAGCTTCAGCCCCAGCAACAAAAAAAAAACATAATCAACCTCAAGTCAAAGCATTCATTGTGCGTAGGTACAGCTAAGGAGTTGGATACCCTGACAGAGTCTCTGTTTCCTGATAGCTACAACCTGGTATTCTTTAAGTCAAGAGTGAATAGGTTACTTCTAGCCAAGCGTGCTCCACCGTCAACCACATCATCGCTTTCCATCAGGTGAGATAGTGGTCAAACGCGAGCCTATCAATGATAATAAAAAACCTGAAATGTGTGTCCAAGTTTCAGGCAACATGATCAGCCATTTTTTTTGTTTTTGGCGGGGCGAGAAATCATCCAATGACATCTCCCGCTCTGGGTGGATCGGGAGGGCGTGTCTGACTCTTACTAACTAAAACAAAAAAATGTGTTCCTTCCCTGCCTGAGTCCCAAAGGGTGCGGTAACTCTGTTAAGAATTTATCCGCTACTCCTAAGCATGCAGGCACCGGCCACGATGGGCCCCGTCAGTGGTGGCTGACAATCATCTCTTTGAAGCGCGCGTGGAACACTACGCGCCGTCGACTCACGGAACATGATCAGCCTCAGGTTTCCGCTTTTTTGTTCATGGTATTGTTCTAGCGCGTCTCTATTAGCCATCCTTTTGGCAGAAATAAATTAATTCCAATAAAATCAAGAGAACACAGGTTCATAATACCTAACATGAATTCCTTCAACAAGTCAGAAATGCGTGCAAACCTTTTTTCGCTTAATCGGAGTTAAATCAAAGGTTGGACATTTGTCATGAAGTTTCCAACAAAAATGTAACCCAAGATTGGTTATTACGTTAACGTAAACGAGAAAATGATTAACGTTACGTTCACGTGACCGAACCCGTGATGAAACCAACGATTTGATTTTAATAACGTTGGGAATATTATGCTGATTTGATTTGAAAATATTTTCGTTTACATTAATACAATTTTTAGCTGGAGGGGCTCCTAAATAGCAGTTCGCAGTTTTCTTACGAAACATTGGCTGAATTGGCGAAATAGGATCGATGTCATCAAAATGTTTTTTCTGCCTGACTGTATTTTTTATAAACTGTTGTACTAATAAATGTAAAGACAGTCTCTAAGGAACGTTTTCTAGTAGCCACAAGTTAAGCCTTTTTTTCCCTCCGTATCAAAACGTCCTACAAGCAAATTGGGGGTTGGGAGATCATCCAATGGCTCTCACACTCTGGGTGGAGCTCCGGGCGTTTCAGACTTTTTTTGACTAAAACCTACCCTTGTTCCTTCAGTTGCCCTTTTTTGTGGGGTGGGAAATCATCCAATAACTTCTCCCGCTCTGGGTGGAGCGGGAGGGCATTCAGGGCAGGGAGGAACAGGGCGCACCCCTGTTTTTAGTCACCAAAACCCACCCCTGTTCCTCCCTGCCCTGAATGCCCAGAGGCGAGGTAACTCTTTCGAATTTATCCTCAACCACTAGGCAGGCATCGGCCATGACGGGCCCCGTCATGTATGCTGACAACTCTTTGAGGCGCGCGTGGAACACTACGCGCCGTCGACTTTCGGGCCTGGTGCTGATCGGACGGCGAGCTACCCATTACTCGCCGTCCGCAGGCCCGGGTTCCTACAGTTGCCTGTGCCAAAGGCCGCGGAAACTCTATTTCAAATTTACCCGCGACCCCAGGCTGATTTACCCGCGACCCAAGACAGTACAAGTGAAGCCTGTCCCTGCAGACCCGTCTCAAAAGTCCACCTGTATATTTATACAGCGTGTAACGGAAATGCGTGGTCATGTTTTAAATACTTACTGCTTCTGCCCATAGAAATGAACAAGTTTCTTCATGAAAGATTTATTCTATTCCGAATAAAAAATTCACTTCTCATACTAATTTTGATTAGATGATGATAACTTTATTCGGAATGTAATTTACTATGACTTCCTTAGAGAGAGTTGGTTCATTTCCATGGGCTAGCCCTATCTAAAATATCACCACCAAAATCTGTTAAAGACATAGGTATATTTATTTATGTTTTCGAAAAGTTTTAACACGAAAATACCCAAATACAACCAACCATAACCAAATCCAGACGCGCCCCCCGCTAACGCAATATGGCAGGAAAAATGTAATATACGAAGACGTTCAACTTTACTACCGGCAGTTTTTTTTTTTTTTTACTGTTGATAGGCACGCGTTTGACCACTCTCTCACCTGATGGTAAGCGATGTGGTCGAAGATGGAGCACGCTTGCCTAGAAGTAACCTATTCACTCTTGACTTAAATACTCCCAGATTAAAGCTAAACTCAAGTAGTACGTCACTAACAACACAAAACTATTAAGTTAACGATATAAGCTAGTCTTACACACAATAATATGTCGACATCGTTCCAATCTACAGTAAGAAAACAAAACTGTTAACTGGACTACACTTACCCTAGTTATGTATTTATTCGCAAAGTGAACAATGTATGTTCCTTTAGAGTAAATAATCTTTAAATAGACATAGGTATTTTTATTTATGCTTTCACTAACACTATCATAGTTACTAGACTTTCTCTACATTTTCATGTCACCATTTTCCATGAAATATCTCTCTGGCAAACATAACTGGAATGCCTCAAACAGTCAGAGCCTTTGCAAATGCTGTTCAGCGAAAATTAAACATATAACAAACGTAGAGTGGTATGTACGAGTATATCATGTATACTCGTATCTCTCTGATTCAGTTTTCCAAGTACTGCATGATAAAAGCCTTTCACTGTGCAATTTTACTAGAAATTCGAGCTCAGGATGTTATTACGATTTCGTCGAACTGGTTGTCTATGCAAATAAATATTTCATAGAAGAGAAATGGGGATGGATTCGACTTAGTGAGGGATGGTTGGGAGTAATACTAACCTGAACTCGGTATTTGCAAGCTGTTATTTGAGTAACAGGGAAAATGGATTGAAAAGCTGATTGTATGAATCATAATCATCTTCTTTATCTCATGTTACATGGTGTCGGCGTAACTTTTTACAAGCGTTTATAAAACTTGCAATGTTCACTATGTTGTCCGCTTCAAAATTTGCAAACCATTTTTCGATCACTTGCTGCTTTTGGCATATGTACTTATGTAAGTCCGGTTTTTTTTTTTGGGGGTGGAAAATCATCCTATGACTTCTTCCGCTCTAGGGTGGAGCGGAAGGGCGTGTCAGACTCTTACTGACTAAATCCCACCCCTGTTTCTCCCTGCCCTACGCGCCCAGGGGCGAGGTAACTCTTTCGAATTTATCCTCAACCCCCGGGCAGGCATTGGCCGTGGCAGGCCCCGTCCTTTGCTGACAACTCTTTGAGGCGCGCGTGGAACACTACGCGCCGTCGACTCTCGGGCCTGGTGCTGATCGGACGGCGAGTTACCCACTACTCGCCGTCCGCAGGCCCGGGTCTACGGTGGATGTAAGTCCGGTGACGATGCAATATTATGATACTATTGAGCTGATTTGATGATGGCGCCGGGATGTGGGGACTGGAACTGTCTGATGGTAAATGGTAGGCCAGTTGAATTTGGGCTAGTATGTTTTGTTATTTCTTTTTCAGGTTTCGTAGTTCTAACAACGACAAGGAACCCTTAAAGTTTCGGTCTGTCCGTCTGCCCGTCCGAAGCGTAGCGAGACTGTTAGTACTAGAAGGCTGCAATTTTGAATGGGTTTAAATACATTAATCACGCCAAGAAAAAAAAAATTAAAAAAATTGGTATGGCTCCCATACGTTGCGATGTATTTTTTTCTCAGCCCACGCTGTCCCACCGCTGGGCAAAGGCTTAACCCATATCTTTTAGTAATACTTTCCAAGACAGCATCACCGATGTTGGAGAAAAATCTGCGAAGCTGAAGTGGGACTGGGCGGGTCCACAACTAGAGAATGCTTGAGATGGGTCACGGGTCGATGGATCGTCACACAGTGGGTGCCTGAAGATGGGCGTCTTCACCGAGGCAGGCTTTAAAAAACGCTGGCGTGACGATCTGGACTCGTTCCTGACCTATCCTAGGCCGGAGAGGACATCAGGATACAAAAATAGCTGGAAAAAAACTTTTAATTAATTCTTCTTTCATTCTTCCCTGTCAACCGTCACGTTGTCATTCACTTCCGTTTCTTTCATATTTCATTCCACACACAATCTATCAATTGACTGATTGAATGAGACTATGAATTTGTATTATAGCGAGACCTTGGCGAGACAACCTGTTAAGACTTACTTGTTGCTTTAAGTGTAATTTAAACAATTTATAACTCACTCAGTTATTTTTGCAGACTTCAAGAGAGTTACTTGGTTGGCGAGAAAAGTTTATACCTACCGACCCAGTAAGTTTATTTTCTCCACTTTTTTCAGCCTCTCTAAAGAATTTAAAGTAAATGCAGTAAAGACAATCTCCACAGGTTCTTGGATGACTCCGAACTACGGTGTTTATGCAGTGTCTCTCCGCAGACCATGGCTCACCTCTCATTTTGCGCCCCTGTCGCCTGTACAGAACATGTGAGAACCATAATAAAAATAAAAATCATTTTTTTATATATTGTGGCTGCTTCAGTGAATGCTGTTGGCGTGGCTGAATACGCCCAGTATCCAGCTACGGCAACATTATATTGAAAGACTAAATTTGCCATCGACAAGCTAAGAAGATTATGGATTTTTTTGGTTGTCATGTCGACTGAGTTGAGTGAAGAAAATTGCTCTACTTCATTCAAAATGAATTAAAATATTGGTGCAGCCTGACTGTACCTACACATTTGTGCAAAACTTACCTTTTCTAGTTATTAAACCAACGTAGGGTCGAATTCATACCATCCTCGGGGGCATTAAAAAAAAACAATAACTTATAATACCAGTATGTAATTACGTAATGAAAAATGGTTACAGAAGACAACGCAAACGTTTATTGGCTAACAATTCTTCTTTTTTTTCATAATTTTTACGCAGTCTTTTTTATTTACTGTAATCGTATCGGACAGAATAATTTACGTTTTTTTTCTACACAAACTTGCGTTACGGAATGTACTTCTACAAAATTAATATCGAAATTATTATTTTTTACAATTAAAATTATATCTCTATTACAATTTACAAACTAAAAATTAAACATTATTAGTTAATCCTACCTAACTTATCTACATATTAACAAATTATTGTAACTTACAAAATTATCGTTTTAGAACTAATGATAAAATATTTTTACTGATCGGTAAAGGTGTAACTTAACGATGGCTTCAGCGGCACGTGCTGTTGACGTGAAGAAATTCATTGAGGAAGCACGTGCTGAAGTAATCCAATTTCAGGTGTCACGTGTATGTAGTCAACCATCATTAAATTACACTTTTACTAAAACTACTGTTGTTATGAACATTGACATTGCAAATAATATTTATTTGTATTAATTATGTGACATTAACATTTAAACTATGACAAACATTTAGTATTTAAATGGACAGTGAAGAACAAAAATGCACAAATAAAATGCTGACAATATAAAAGAAATAACTACAACACACTGGTACACTTACACTGCGGGCTACAAAAAATGACCTATCCACAGTGAATATTTATAATATTATTATCCTGATAATATTTAATAACAGAATAGTAGGAATATAGCATTCTCCCCCTATCACAGTCCAATATATATAATTGCTTATGTACAACCAGCGCAAACGTAATAGCTTAAAACGATATAATATATATTAAATAAACTAATTGTCTAATGTAAAAAAGCTATTTATCGTAATAAAACTTACAAAGCTCATGTTTTCATGTTTTATATGTATTTCAATGGTTCGCAGAATAAATATGAAGTTTGGAAGTATGTTAAACAGGTGGTGGTTAGTCAGTCGTATTTTACAAAGAAAACTATCAATTTCATGAGTAAAAAAACTTTTTCTCAATATCAAAATAATTTCAGTGAAACAACAAGAAGAAAAACGTTTTACATGCAAGTAAAACATAGGCAACCTTAAGAATTTGAAATCAGTAAAACTTTCTTTATCCATATAAAATCGTAACTTTAAGTGCCTTTATCCCACCTCAATAAGATAGGTTTTTGTCAGTAAATATCGGATAAAATGGAACACGATGGATAAGGGACAAAGAGGGAAGTATGGGACAAATCCCCTCAGGAAGATAAAGCTGAAGGTAGGTATAGATAGGTATACACTATCGAAGACATTCTCTAGGGGCTTTCAACTACTTATGAAATACCGCAATATGCCAATAACTCCTTCAGACGTTTTAGCGATATTTTTGGAAGAATCCTTTTGATGTATTTTAGTTTATAAAGTACCCGGAGGAAAAAATAACCGTAGAGACGTTGAAATCACTACATATTATTATCAAAATATTAATTTAAACTCAGGTTAAGGTCGTTATAACAAGCAAGATTACATAATAGGATTCATATTGGTCTACACTTTAGGAAAAGGATTTGTGAATATTCATTTAAGATTTTTATCTCAAATGGTAGAGGAAAATAAAATAAAAGATCAGTTTTTACAACAGTTTTTCCACGAAATTTGTGTGATTCTATCAAGATCGGGCTTATAAAGTTTGAGGGAAAGTGGCTTTGTACTGTTCGAGTTTCAATAGAATAGGTACAGGATTAGTTTGGTATAAATACGTTGGGCTGGTTTTATTGACACACAGTGTGAAAAGTTTGTCAAACAATGCTGTAAGCGAAATTAATTCTTGAACTTTGAGTTTGAAAGTAAAAAAAATACATTAATTTACCTTGCAAATAAACCTTACAAAGAAAGTCCTAAATGCTTTTATTGTTTACGCAAAAACTATTTTCAACGAACCTTGGAAGACAAATTAGTTGCACAAATATTTACCAAAGGAACTGACTGAAAATATATACTATTTGCGTATATTTCTATTAATACCATTGCACCTGTGGGTTATTTTAAGAGAGGGTTAAGCGGTTATCGGGTTATTTCTTTCAGTTTAAAAGAAAAATCCCCGAACCATCGACAAACATACGTTTTAATAAGTTCCCTACACAACAACACGTTGTACAAAATTTCGGATGTACAAATATATAAAAAGTGCATAAAATGTTCCAAAAATGTGTCTCAACAATTCTTTGTCTCGCCACTAATTTCTTTCTACATAATATATTAATATCACTAACAACCATTGCAAAGGAAATACAAAATTAAATAATATATATTATGTATGGAATTTTCATCTACTAAGCTCTCTATTCGATTGAAGCATCACTTTATTTTAAAGAAATATTTGATGGATTTTGGATGGTTCGGTAAGTCGCAAAGGCTTGGCCCACAAGTAACCTGGAAAGAGTGAGTGAAACCAGAGCAGTTTAAATCACGTGCGAGTGGACTCCGCAACAGAAAAAAAACCAAGAGGAAAACCCAGGAAGCGTTGGGAGGATTATTGTGTCGAGCGAAGGGAAGTCAGAGACAGAGTGAAGAAGAAGAATATCGTTGAGGAGGCCAAGACCCACAAAGAGTTTTAGCGCCGAAGTAAGAAAGTAAGTACGTATTTGACGGATTTGAGATGAATGTTCTGTAATAGATATAACGAAAAACTCATTGGGAGCAAAGACATTTACCAATTTGCAAAATAGGTAGGCAGTGATTTTATTAATCCGTCAGGCCCCGCGTGTCTCCAATCGGCAACGCGACAATAGGTTTTTAATTGTGTCTGCTATTCCGGGGCCTGACGGGCCACTTTGCTAGTTTCGTTTGCCATACATTCTCCCATTTACTGTAGTAATAACTGGCTTAATTCCTTTGTCCGTAAAGAACATTTCTGTGCCAAATTTCAGCTTTCTAGGTCCAAAGGTTAGGGCTGGACGTTAATGAGTTTGTGAGTGGGTATAAGAAGACTTTTCAATGTATATATAGGTGTTGATTCCTGTCTGCCTCATCAACTATTTATTTCCATGATGATTAAATCTATATTTCCACGTACAATACCGTATCTCATTAGTAAAGATATTAACGTGCCAACCACCTTATCATACCTACTCAATCAGTACTACACTGTAGCATGTTTTCAGGGCATGTCAATTGCTGATGGCTGACAACCAAGGGTGAAACACGAATAATTAAACTTCCATTAGCAGCCCGTTAGACAAATTTGTCATGTTTTTTGTCTATTGTTAGTGAATGATTTATAACATAACAATTACTTAGATGATTTGTTTACATCAAAGTTTCCTAAATCACCACAAATCATAAAATAAACTCCCCCGCCGCCGCCGCGTCTGTTTGTCTGTCTCGCAGTTCGTGATAAACTCAAAAACTACTGAACGGTTTCATGCTGTTTCTACCAAAAGGCAGAGTGAATTATAAGGAAGATTTAGGTGTATAAATTGTACCCGTGCGAAGCTGGGGTGGGTCACTAAGTATAAAAATCAAATTGGTGTCATTTTCACGCCCTAGATCTCGAAGTAAATCAAATCAATGTTGGGCCAGAAAAATAAATGTTAAATCTCGACCATCGCTCAAATATTTCTTTAAAAAATAGGTACACATTACTTATTTTTATAACATATTGACTATGGAATAACATTGGTTTCAAGATACAATTGAAATACATACAAGTAATAAAAAGATTGCTATAAATCTTTAATACTTTTATTGTACCGTTTGTATATCGTAAAATTAATGGGTTTTTGATCGCCGTATCATGGCAATGTTTGGTTTTAGATATCAATAAGACGAATGCCGTTCAAATAACGGGGTGAATACAGTTTTAGATTTGGCCTTTCAATAAGTGAATCATTCAAAATTATGTTCCTTCAAACGAATCGTCGCGTTTATAGCTTTTTACATTTTATTTTTTAGATAAAACCTCATTTTAAATTTTGAGTAGGTACCTTGATTTTGTGGCCGCGATATTGGTAATTCAGGCTACAGAAATATAGGTCGCGAAAGAGTTCAGAGGTTCGAAAGAGTTACCGCGGGCCTGGAACGCAAAAGGGCAAATGAAGGAACACGAATGGGCTTTAATAAGAGTCTGACACTCCCTTCCGCTCCACCCAGAGCGGGAGAAGTGATCTGATGATTTCCCGTCATCGAAAAAAGGCTACAAAAACATTTTCTGAACGAAAGCTTTCTTTTAACACCCATTAATCAAATCACTAATGCTCCAAAACCCACGATTTTATCGCGTTAAAAAGTCAGTTTTGTCGCCTTTTACCAGCCAGTTTTATAGTGCTATAAAGTTCACAATGAACTATTGATGGGACTTTCACTTTTATAACGCTACGAAAAATGATTTTCGTATAATTTATGCGTCTGAAAAAAGTCAAGGTGATTCGAAGTGAGTGCCCTTGATCAGTGGCACGCGATTCGATCCTTGTCAACTATTTATTATCGTATACTCTGTTTTTATTTTGTTTTTTTCCCCTATTTATAACGAGCCCGTCAATTTTGGCTGTTTATGCTAACCTTTATAGTCGTAATAATATATTTTATGTCAATTTATTTCGTCTGATGACTGTTTTGTATTTGATTATTGTTACTTTATACAGATACAATATTACTTTAAATGTTATAATGTATTACTCTGACTGACTTATGTTCAGCATTGACGATAATTTCGGTAGTACCTACCTGCAATATTGTTTTTAACATGTGTGTTAATTGACCACACTCTATTCACCCCAATTAGTGTGTTGACAGAGTAATGTGTCACCTGTTAAGTGAATAACTGACAAACAATAGCTGTAATATTCAGCGATATTGAAATCAATACCGCGTTGACAGTAACGAGACTCAAACAAAATATTCCGCTGAAATATGTATTACATAATGAAACCAATGGCAGTCCACCGGTTAGCCGCGTGAACACGCAATAACAACCATATACGTATACTACTGCTTCTCAAAGCGGGGTCAACAAAAACTCAGTCACAACTAATTAGGAACATTTTAATACAAACAAACTGTTCTTACAAACTAATAACATATTTTCTCTCCTTACAAAGCACAATCAGTCTGTGGCACCATTTTTTTTACTAAAAATACACTTACACGATCTACGGGTGCTATATCTCGTCGGAGTCCGACCTTATTGAATCATAGTTGGACGTTTTGCTCCTCAGCATCCTGAGGAAGGAGCCCACCGCGAAGATCGTCCTCCTGTGCCTGTGAAAGATACCCTGGTACAATGCTTCCCTCAGTGCTTTCCTGTCGTCCGACATGGAAGGCTGAGTGCTTAAAGTTATGTCGGAGTGGGCCTGCACCACCACAGCCTTCTGATGCCTCAGGCCACCGTGTTTCTTCTCCAAAGACTTCTGGTTCGGCAGACTCATTGTCGACTCTATTGATGAGTTTTTCGTTTTTCTCAAATTCAATATCTTCTTCCCAGAAGACTGTGTCTCTGAGGATGACCTAGTTGGAGCTAGTTTAGATCTGTGTAGTGGATTGTTAGAGCCTTCCGGGTGAACCATTATTTCGACTGATTTTTGGCTCACAGCACTCGACCGTGTTAATGTTCTTTGTGGATGGGATGTTGTAGCCTCCTGTTTGGGCATCCGCTCCTCGCTCGGGAGGGTTTGTTCAGTTTCTAAGGCAATCATTTTGCTTGATTACTTTTTGTGTGATTGTTGAACGTACAAAAACTAATCACATCATCGGAGGGCGAGCCTCATCGATGCTATCAATGGCGGGCACGGCCAAATGAATGTCGACGTCCTTATTGTTCGGCAGATCGCTCCTAGCGTACCCGTCGCAACAGTTACTGAATGTTATCGTAGGTACTTTTGCATCACTGTCTATTTTCACAGAATCCAAGTTTTGTGCCAAACAGTTCACGTTGTTGTCGTTCTGAGAGTCGCGATCATCGGAGTTTGCGCTCATACTCGGTGCGAGCCATTCCTCCTCGTTTTCTGCGTCTGTCTTTTCTACGTCGGGCGACGGCCCGTGGTCCTCGCGACTCGGAGACAATCGTTCCCCGTTTATATTTAAACTAATCAAATCTGCCAAGTTAACGTTGAAATTCTTATTCCTTTTGCTGCTCGACTGATGATGATCTTCTACAGTTTTCACTTCCTCAGCAACTAGTCGGTCTGTAATAGTTTCGACTTCTTGACGTAGTTCTTGATCGTCCTCGTAGTATTCGGATAAGTTCTGAAGGTTCTGAAACCAGTTCTTCTCTAGTATGCTGGGTTGGGGTTTATTTTTTACGGTGTTAGATTGACGATACTGTTCGATAAGAGGTTCTAGAGATTCCTCGTGCTGACGGAACAGGTAATGGTAGGTCTGACTTACGGCGTAGAGGGAGTAGGCAGATTTTGGCCGCGGCAATACAGATGCTGTTCGCTTCTGCGGTGCGACACATCCATGCCACACGTGGCTGCGCACTCGCTCGCACAGTATTGCATTAGAATTAAGAATCCTTTCAAAGTCTGTCACTTGTTCGGCTTCGCTGATCTGCAACAACAATTTGTTCTCCGTCCCTTTCCCGCAGCCCGCAGCGTCACACAGCCTCTTGTTGTCGCCGACCTGTTTAGGAGGATTACAATGCTTAGTCTTGTTAACATCGATCCGTCGATTATATACGTTCTGAGGAGGTTTGGAGGTTGAAAGCCTGGATTTCGGTTCGTCGGCGTACTTCATAGGTATGGATAAGTTTTGAACGGAAACCGCGAAAGGAACTTTCTCAACTACTTTTCTGTTTTGTTGTTTAACAACAACATTACTTTGTTGGCGTTTGGTATTGGTAGTGGACGCTGGCCGTTGGAAAAACTGTTTGTCGGCGAAGCGACTTCGGTTATTAAGGTCGGCACTACGGACGGCGCGGGCATATTTAGAGCGCGGCCTCTCCGCTAGACAGACACTTTTGGCCCGCAAGGGGATATCGCGAGCCTCTTTAGGGACACCTGCCAGTTTTACGAGCGTGAAGTCGTATCGTGATCCGATTGACTACGTACAGGGGCGCGAGACGAGCGGCGGCCGCGTGCTCACACGACTGACTGCTTGCAAACCATGCACCGCTTTCTTCGAAAACTCGAGCAAAAAGTAATTTATCGCGGTGGCGTGCCCGACCAATCGATCCGATTGTTCCGAATCAACGTTTAAATAAAGATGCGCATAAAATTTGGCAAATGTACGATGCACGATTACCTCTGAACGACGTTTTTATAATCCTTTCGTGATTCTTTTTCGTCGACTCTTACGTGATTTGTATTTATTACGACTGTTCATGCCCTGACCGAGTTGACGTGACTTTCCAATTGCGAATCCGACTGGCTCGGTTTTGCGTGATCATTTGCATGTGTGCATGTTTGAATATCGCGTGCTATGAAGCTATGATATGTATCATAGCTTCATACATGCATGCATGCATGCATGCAAAATTTATGTATAAAGAGATGTCAATGCAAATCTTTGAACGAATTTAACTGTTGAATGGAATTTTAAGTAGGCCGTTATATTTGTAAACAATGATTTAGAATGCAAAGGGTAAATGTTTAACTTCTAAACTTTGTTTTAAATAGGTCACTTTCATAACTTTGACATTTGATTAACGTTATATTAATATAACGTCACAGAAGTTATAAGCGCAGGTATTTATGTAAGTATAATAACAGGTGTAGTTTCCACCTTAATAAACGCGAAAGAAAGAAAAAAAGTAAAGAGTAAAGAAAAGAAGAAAAAGAGAGAGAGAGGGATAGTTTGGATGGATGGATGTTTGTTACTCAATCACGCCACAACGGCTAAAAGGGTTTAGATTAGATTTGGCACTGAGATAGATTAGAGCCTGGAATAGCACATAGGGTACTTTTATCCCAGGAACATGTTCGCTTGGAATTATTTTCGATTTTGACGCGGGCGAAACCGCTGGCTGAAGTAAGTTTTACAGGAAAAGTCCTCACAACTTTCCTTTTGTATTCACATTTCTATAGCGTTACAAGTACCTGTTAAAGTACAAATCCTTCAAAGCATGTATGTCACCAACACCATTTATTTTCGGAACAAGAGTATAAGATACTTGGGTATACTATTGATGTCATTGGATGATTTCCCACAACAAATAATAAATAAAAAAATGGAAAAGTTTTAGGATGTTTTAAATTGCTAAAAGAATACGATTGAACTTGCATGTTTTATTTTAATATTTTTGAATTCCATTTGGGATTTTCCTTAAACTTTAAATGCGTTGTTTCGAATATAAACAAGAGCAATAAACATCTCAGCATATCGAAATCATCGATTCTTTATTTTACTTTATAAAATGGAGTGTTCGGTTTGTATGTTATAATTATGTTCTGTGACTGTGTGTAGGTTGCCAGATGAAAGAAACCTTACATCATGAAGACTGGCAGGAAAATAGTTCTGACTGAATTTTAAAACTCTTTTGAATTTAGAAGACGTCATTATCAGAAGACTGATAGCCGTTGGCTGACTGGTTATATTGTTTTTTTTTTTTATATTGAAAGGTTTCTTTTTGAGCAGTGGTGGACCATTTTTAGCTGCCCCGACTTATATTGTGGGTTCAAGCCCAGATATGCGCTTTACTTTATGTAATTTATTTTCCTGACTACTGCTCTCAAAACGGTGAAAGAAAATAAAGTGAGGAAACAGAAGCATGTCCTAGAAACAAAAATCGAAGGCATGTGACATCCACCATCCCGCAATGGGCACGTGTGGTGGATTGCGGCCCATTTCATCTTCTATAGAGGAGGCCTGTGTCCCAGTTTTGGGAACATTATAAGGCGGATTGTGCTATGGAAGGATTTTTATCACTTAAAAAATGCAACGCATAAAAATTATACAATCACGCTGTATAATGTAAAAGTAACACTTTGTAGAGTAAATTTCAACGCTGATACGCTTATTATTTATTTCAGTGTCTAGCGGCACACCGGTGTGCCAGTGGGGAACTTCCGTTTGCCTTTCAAAAAAAATTGCCAAAAACCCGATTCACTCGTTTTAAACCGCTATTATTACTATTACCCAAGGTCTTTAGACCTGTGGCAAGCTTTACACACCCGGAACATGACATAGTCTGTAGTTACACGATGGCCGACTGTCAACGGGGCTTGACAGATGTTGACATTTGACGCGCGCAGGGCCTGAGGGGTCCAGACACGTATTGCTAGTTCCGCTATCGACTGAACTACTTTTAGTTTACCTGCTACTTTTAACAAGTACTTCATGATGCAGTCAAAGACACCTAATTAATAGGGATGTTTCCTGGGTAAAAAAAAAAAAATTCTATTTAGTCCGTAAGTTAGATTATCAAAAAATATTGGACACGTAGTTTTTGCTTTATCAAATCAATAAAAAATGACAAAGATAAAACGCATCAAAGTTCAGAAGTAGGGCTTGTTACGTCACTTTTGAGTAAAAAGTGGTACAATTTTAACTAAGGTGTGACGTCATGCGAAATTTCAACACATCGTGTGTGTTTACGTGACAAAAGAAAAAATACGTGTCCAATATTTTTTGGTAATCTAACGGACGGACTAATTAGATTTTTTTAGTCACCAACCCAATTATTTAGTCTGTCGAGTTCGTCGTCCTTTTGCAAAAAGGTCTCCTAGCAAAAGAGACATTTTAGCGGATGGCTCTAGGATGACGTCACTTTTCGATGTCTCTGATTACTGGTATCGCAGGTGCCTTTTAGGCGGCGGTGATACCTCCTTGTTTTCTTAAAGTACCTAACATAAAAACCGGTCAAGTGCGAGGTGGACCCGCGCATTATGGGTTCCCAGTGGCGTATTCAAAGATTTGGCGCCCCGGGCCAAATATTTATGCTGCCCCATAGTTAACAAAAAAAAAAAGAAATATTCTTTTTTGCTATTGGTTATTTAGAATGTGAGCTACACGATTCGGATAGGTAAGATTTTCTTGTGATAGACAAGTTACGGGGTGGCATGAAAAGTAGAAATAGTAGTGCTTATCCAACTTGAAAAAAATGGCAGCGGGTAGCATTCGTCGCAGTCTGCCGCCCCGGGCCATGGCCCTCTTGGCCTAAGGGTAAATACGCCACTGGGTTCCGTACCATCGTACAAGATTATACGCGTCTACTTGTGATCGTGTGAGCAAAAAAGCCAAAAAAAAACTTTTTTATTTCATAATGTCTTATTTTATTTTATTATTTTTTGTTATTGCGGCAACAGAACAACACATTCTGTGGAAATTTTAACTGTCTATCTATTACGGATCATGAGATACAGCCCGCTGTGGTGGCTTAGTAATAGGGTCCCGTTAGTAGTTACCCTTCGGATACGGAACCCTAAAAATGAGGACAGGTTCAAGGTGGTGCTGGAAAGCGTTCCTTGCCCCGGCCTCTGCCCGGTGGATTTAACCTATTGGTTAATTTTAAAAAACAAACAGATATTTCGGTTTTTATACCGAATCTCCTTATTGTATAAAACAAAGTCGCTTTTTTGCGTCATGTTTACCGCAAATAAAATTATTTTCTTTCTTTTTTTTCGTGTCTGTCTATTACTTCGCTAACTCCTCCTAAACCGCGCAACGGATCTTGATTCGGTTTCTAGTAATAATAATAATAATCTTTATTTGGAACAGTTACAAATACAATACAAAAATATTTTTATTGCTTCATTGCTTCATAGTTTACATAAAAGTTTAGTGTTTGGAGCTTCCCTGTAAGCAAGTAATGCCTGTGTTGGGAAACCCCGCTCTTCCATAGCAAAGCAATACAAATTTTGTAAACTAGGTATTTACACTAATCAAGTACAGAAGAATTATACACTACAGAAGTTACGATATAATATTAAAATATAAGAAAATCTTGCTTGCAGGTGTGTGTTCAGGGTTATGTAGGGCGGTGTGTTGTTTATGAAGGATATTAGTGTTATGTTGCATGTGTGTGAGTGTGATGATAGTAAATTAGTGATGGATGTCGTAAGGGCGTGCTTCCGTGAGTTGTTAGTATTTTTGTTTAGTATTATTTTACTTACATAAATGCGTGTGATATATGAAATGTGTGCGTATTGAGTATTTGGTATTTAGTTAGAGATATATGTGTGGGTGTGGTGTGGTGTGTGATTATGACTACCTATCTAATATTTTTTACATAATGTGTTCCAAGAGTGCCTCTGCATCATTATATGTTAGTGATTTTATCCAATTTATTAAAGTTGTTTTACAATCGTGGTATTGTCTGGGTATATGTATATTATCCTGTTGATTTTATTATATAATATAGAAGATCGCTTATTGTATTGTCTTGCGGCGAATTCAGTTTTTGTGTGGGGAATTTGTGCAATTAGGTCTTTTCTTCTTTGAGCTGTTATGCTTGAGTCATATTTTAAGGATTTATGTATTTTTAAAAGAGTTTGGATTACGTATAATTTACGAACTGAGAGTAAATCACTAATCTGATACAGGTTTTCAGTAGGGAGTAATACAGAGCGATAAACGAGAAATGTTTTTGTATAATATTTGTTCCCGTGCGAAGCCGGAGCGAATCGCTATTATCGATATAAAATGTGGTTTAGCTTTTCAACGACAAAATTTATTTAGCTATCTACCTGCAGGTTCGGCCTACAACAGACTGTTGTTCAAAATCAATCCTTGTTAAACCCAATTTGTAAAATAATCTCTATCTGTTTATTTGTAGCTCGTCTGGAGAACTGATTAATTTATCGACCTACCCAACTTCACTGCTACAGCTAAATATATCCGACTACCAGCCTTAAATTATTGATAAAACTCGCTAATCACATGCTTAATTTTTAGGGTTCCGTATACAAAGGGTAAAACAGGACCCTATTACTAAGACTCCGCTGTCCGTCCGTCCGTCCGTCTGTCTGTCTGTCCGTACGGACACGGTTCAGCCTGGTGACAGACGTCTGTCACCAGGCTGAACCGTGATAGTTAGAAATTTTCACAGATGATGTATTTCTGTTGCCGCTATAACAACAAATACTAATAAAAAACTTTTTTACAAAAAAAACAACCGACTTCCAAAAAAAAAATACACTAAAAATTTATAAATAACTTTAATTTCGGAAGTCGGTGTTTGTATTTTTACTTCTTCGTTATTTGACACCGACTTCCGAAATTAAAGTTATTTATAAATTTTTAGTGTTTTTTTTTTGGAAGTCGGTTGTTTTTTTTTGTAAAAAAGTTTTTTATTTTTCACTTTTTAGTTGTTATACCCCAGAACTAAAAACCCCAATATAATGGAACGTGGCATTTAAATATTTGGAGAACGCCAAAACGTCATCGAGGTACACGTATTTTCCGTTTTTGTTCAGTTTCTCAAAAAGCAATTTCGATAAAATTTATATGGGACCACCTCGGGAGTATACATTCTTTCAGATGAAAAAAGAATTTTGAAAATTGGTTCACAACTGACGGAGAAATCGGGTAACATACATACAAAAAAAACATACAAACGAATTGAGAACCTCATCTTTTTGGAAGTCGGTTAAAAAACAAAATATTTAAAGAGGCTCCCATACAACAAACGTAATATTTTTGCCGTTTTTATATAATGGTACCGAACCCTTCGTGCGCGAGTACGACTCGCGCTTGGCCGGTTTTTTTTAACTAAGGTCCTAATTATTTAGAATTCGCTAAGCATTGAGTAGAACAAGTCAAAACTTTACAAGTTGCAGAAACTAAATGTCCAGAACATTTTAGACTTCAGCCAAAACATCTGATGCTTCGAGCATCTCCAGTTACTGGGTTGTGAAGATCAGATAGGCAGTCGCTCTATGTAAAATACTGATATAGTTGCATCCAGTCGGACTGGAAGCTAACTACACTGGGAAAAGGCTAGGCAGATTGATAGATTGTGGACCGCCAGCTCCGAAATGTAAGTGGTATCTAGCTGATGGCCTTTTTTTTTAAATCATCGAATAACTTATCCCTGACACGCCCTCCCGCTCTGTGTGGAGCGGGAGGACGTGCCAGACTCTTACTGACTAAAACCCACCCCTATGTTCCTTCCCTGCCCTGAGTGCCCAGGGGCGCGGTAACTCTGTTTCGAATTTATCCACAACCCCTGGGCAGGTGAGCATGACGGGCCCCGTCATGTTTTGCTGGCAACACTACACGCCGTCAGCCTGGTGCTGATCGGACGGCGAACTACCCACTACTCGCCGTCCGCAGGCCCGGGTCTACGGTGGCCGGAGATCGTCTCGCGACGTCCTTCGCCCAGGGCGTCTCCTGCGGCGAGTGCTGCTAGGGGCGTGAGGGCGACACTGTTGAACCTCCCTCACCCGTTCCGCCTCCTCCTTTTCTAGCATTACTGCTTCGCAGTAGGAGGAGACTCCTTGCCATTCCCTTTTGCTCCGTACCTTCCTTCAGCTGCCTGCGCCAAGGCCGCGGTTTCAAATTTATTACTCTATTTCAAATTTATTCGCGACTCAGGCAAGTAGCTGATTGGCTAATAGTTGTATCAACTTAAGAGAAATCCTTTGAAAGTAAAGTGTTTCCAAATAATAAAGGAACAATACAGATGAAACACGTTTCCACCCGAACTCACTTTTACACCTCAAGTCACTTATCTTTACTTAACTGTATGTAGGTATGTTAGTTTGTATCTATAGGCCATTGTAGCCAACCATTATGTATTACTAACTTCTGCCAGCGGGTTCGCCCGCGTGGAATTAATACTTCCCTCACTATAAATTATAGCCTACTAACAACCCGCCACAGCTTCGTACAAATTATACATTCAAACCTTCCTCATGAATCACTCTGTCTATTGGTGAAACTGAAAACCTTATGAAAATCCATTCAATAGTTTTTGAGTTTAGCGCGTACAGACGCGATGGGGGACTTTGTTTTATAATATGTAATGATGTGCTAATCCAGACTATAATCTATCTCTGTGCCAAATTTCATCCAGATCTGTTCAGCCGTTTTGGAGTGCTTGAGTAACAAACATCTATCTATCCAACCAAATTTTTGCATTTATAATACAGTTTGAGTCTTAATAATGTGCACATATAGAAATGTGGGAATCTATGCTTAATTCAATCGACGGAAAAATTTAAAAAAAAAACAAAATGTTTTTTTTTATATCGAAAATAAAACGGTGTAACTTTTAAACTAAATGATCTATCGCGATGAAACAAACTCCATATGATTGGAAGTACGAGTAATTAGGCGTCCTCATAAAATGAAAATTGTGAAAAAAACTACCCTCAATCGAAAATAAACATGTTTTTTTTTTCATCGATTTAAAAAAATATATAAAATTATTTAGATTTTTTTAAATATTTTTCCGTCGATAAAATTAAGCATAGATTCCCTAATTTCGATATGTGCACATCCACACTGTATTACTAGGATAGTAGGATTATTATTTACACTGTCCTACTAACCCAACAGCTTGCAAATACCCAGAACCTAAGACCACTTCGAAATACAACAAAGGAATACTCCCATACTGAAGTTTATCCCCGCATTATGAATCATTTTACTACGCAGTTTGGTTATAAAAAGCTCATGTTTACTATCGGAACTGTATATGTTTTACATCGTAACTCCTGGCCGGCTGCAGACGAATCGGTTGACCTTTGCATATTGAGATATTTTTATTTATTAGTCTGTTCAAGGTTAAGTTCGACGGAGCCGGGAACAGTCGGGAATGTTTTTTGCGCGTCGGATTTGGAACTGATCTTAGTTTAATTTTGCTACTGGAAATGGAATCTTCATACCTAATATCTTTATTTGTATGAACCCGGTATAAAAATGGTGACTCGCAATGGATAATCGGAGCCAAAATTCAAATTTCTTCTAGTTTACAAAGGTCATCATCATCTTCCTGCCCTTATCCCATGTTACTTGGGGTCGGCGCAACACGTTTTTTCTTCCATTCTGTTCTGTCAGCCGTCACGCTATCACTAAGTCCCTTTTCTTTCATATCACTCCTCACACAATCCATCCATACTTTCTTTGGCCACCCTCTCCCTCTCCATCCATCCACATTTATATTCATAACTCTTTTAGTTACATGTGTTTCATCCCTCCTCTTCACATGACCATACCAAGATATTAATAAGCGGTTCACTTTCAACTTTTCGGTGACTGGCGCCACTTTTAAACTACCTCTAATGTACTCATTTCTCACTTTATCCATTCTCGTTACTCCACACATCCATCTCAACATTCTCATCTCCGCCACATGCAATCTTTTTTCATCCGTCTTTTTCACAGCCCAACATTCTGACCCATACATTACGACGGGACTAATCACGGACTTATAGATTTTTCCCTTTAACTTAAGAGGCCGTACCCGAAATTTTGGCCGATTTCACTAATTTACGTGATTTTACAGTTAAAATAATGCATTTCTATAAGTTTTAATGCACAACATGAAAGATCATTTCAATTATTAACCGACTTCGAAAAAGGAGGAGGTTATCAATTCGGATGTTTGTATTTTTTTTTTTTTTTATGTATGTTCGGGCATAACTTCGTCATATATTGACGGATTTGCAAAATTCTTTTTTTGTTCGAAAGGGGTTTATTCCGAAATGGTCCCATTTTAATTTAAAAAAGATCTGATGATGGGTTTCGGAGACAGACAACGGAACTCTTCAAAAATTGACAGCAAATCAACCGCGATTGCTGCTATCGTATGTCTATGAATTGTTAAAACAGTTTAATGGGGAACCACAACTAAAAAGTGAAAAATAAAAAACTTTTTTACAAAAAAATAGAACCGACTTCCAAAAAAAGTGCAAAATAACTTTAATTTCGGAAGTCGGTGTCAAAAAACGAAGATACAAAACAGGAACACCGACTTCCGAAATTAAAGTTATTTTGCACTTTTTTTGGAAGTCGGTTCTATTTTGATCTAATGAATTAGATAGATTCGAAGCTTGCGTTGCATATTATAAGTCCAGATTTGGGTTGTTTTAAAAGATTTTTTATTGCCAAATTTTTGTAATTTAAAAAAAAAAAATCTCAAGAAATGGATTGACGGTGAACTGAAGTTTTGTTTTTGCTGTTTTAATTTTATGAACGAGAGTTCTAAATAGCCAATATCAAAAGCAATTCTTTTCCCGTTTTCTCTGAAATTTGACTATGTTAAAAAATTTTGTACTCAAAAATTTTATATGAAAGTGGTAAGGTACATGTTTCAAGAAAATCAAATATTTTTCCGTCGTAGCGACCGATCGTTAGGACATAGCGATCGCTATCAATGTCGAGACTGCAGAGCCAGGCCCTGCAGTCGACGGTAAGTCGGTCGGAAAAATAATTGATTTTCTTAAAATATGTACAGAGACGGCGTAAGTTTTAACTTGCAAGCACTATTTTTCATGAAAACTGATCAATCGCTTCTCAATAACTTTTTCTCATGCTTTCATACTATGTGACATTAGCTTTATTCCTCTACAGTTGTTGCCCTCCAGCACATCACCTTTGTTCTTGTAGATGGGTACCAACGAACCACCTGGTATGATGGTTGCACCATCCATCAGGTATGGCTTCTTCCAGCAACAACTTATTGAAGGACAAAACTAACCACGTCCACCCATTTACACGTAATGACTTCCACACTTCAATTGGTATTCCGTCTGGACCAATTGCCTTACCATTCTTCATTCCATTCACTGCTATTCTCACTTCATCCACACTGACCATTCTCACTAACCCCTCATTCATTGGTTTATTCTCTACAACAACACTGCAGATATTTTCCTCATTCATCAGTCTTTCTAAATAGCCCTTCCATCTATCCTTAATCATTTCATCATCTGATAAAAGCATTCCAGCTTCATCCCTTACACATCTTATCCGACTAACTTCCTAGTTTACAAAGGTCGAGCGTAATAAAGCGTCTAAAAACTCTGTTAAATAAACCTTACCACAAAAAATACCAAATTTAGTAGGCGCTCTCAAATTATCACTTTTATATTTGAAGATTTTTTGCGTGTTAAGTATCATGAAAAAAATTAAACACATGACGTGGTCCAGTGTTATTTTTATTTTAATAACGTTGCGCAAACAGATTTATAGTTGTAGTACATATTTAAAATTATATTATGATGCATATCCGCGGACGCGAAAGAGCGAAAATAAACTGTTAATACGAATTCTACTAATACTAATTCTATAAAAGAAATTCTAACATCGATAATGCTAGCGAGATGTTCTGCCCTGTAGGCAGGGCAAAGGTTCATAACTCTGTTGTTTAGGTCAATTATAGAATAAAGAGCCTTTAATTTTCCCACTGCTGGGACTCACGGGGCCGTAATAGACCACGCGAGGCCAATGTTGTTTGGTAGATGTCACGTCATATGTCATTAATTATTTGTAGTGCTCAATTGTATACCCTTTACTTATATAAACTCACGCCCGTTTCCCATGGGGGTGGGTAGAAAATACAGAACGACGACCGCTACGATCATACTATTCTACTCCTTTTACTTCGTTTACGGGCTCTAAAAAGGCCGCTTTAGACGAATCATAATATTTCTGGCGCACAATTAGACTAAGTGCAATCTCTTTTTTCTTGAAACTGTTTTGAATTGACGGCTAATTTCAATACAAAACTCCTTGGTGAAAATCATTGTGTACTTCTTTTTAGGGTTCCGTACCCGAAGGGTAACCAACGGGACCCTATTACTAAAACTCCGCTGTCCGTCTGTCAGTCAGCGGGCTGTATCTCACGATCCATAATAGCTACAAATTTAACTGTCTACCTATTAGGGATCATGAGCTACACCCCAAAAAAAAACTCAAAAGAACGCGTTTGTAGAAACGTGTTTTTGTTGGATTTTTTTTCAGCTTATGGTACGGAACCCTTCGTGTGGGATTCCGACTCGCACTTGGCCGGTTTTTTTTTTCTAGAAAAACAGGTTTTAAACACAGCATTAATGTCGCAGTGACAGCTAGCTGGCTGATCGCCCATCCTCCATTAGCCTAGTTCTCTGAATCGGGTCTTGTCCCGGATGATAAGTAGTAATAGGTACGGCTTTATTCGGAAAACTTCCAAGATACGAAATGAATTTGATGGAAGACTAGATTTTGTTAATGACATGTCATGTTTGGCTTCGTAAGAAAGGAACTTTTCTAGAAAAGCTGAACTTTTTAACCGACTGCACGACGCAAGGGAGGGTAATGTGTTTATTAGCCTATGTACTCGTATGTATGTTTGTTCCTTTGCGCTTTAGAGACAAAACGCGTGGGCCAATTTTGATAATTCTTACTTTAATTGATTCGTCTTAATCTTGCGAGTGCTATTAAAGGCATGACAGTGATCCAAATACAATATGGCGACAGCAAATTTGAAAAAGAAAAAATGAAAGTCAACGAACTATATTAAGGGAGTTTAAAAATAAAGGGTTCGAGGAGGCGATTCCAAAAAATAACTCATTATAATGTAGAAAATACAAATAAAATATTTTAAAAAAACGCGACTGTAAAAAACAACTAAAAAGTTCCAAACAAGTCTCTTTTCAAGCAGCCTGATGCAGTTGGTTGGTGGTTTTTTTTTAATATTCAATTTTTTATTAGCAGATTGTTTTATCTAGAAAAAGATGAGTTAGGTTTAAATTTACTGATTTAATATCTGTTTTATAAATTGGCAAAAACGATAGAAATAATGGAAGGAGGTTAGATTATTCATAGTTAGTTAATATTTAGATAGTATTTAAGTCAAGCATTAAAGCTAAGCTTTTTCATTACTAGCTTAAGGAAATGATGAGGCTGACTTTGGGTTGACATGACCTGTTAATGATTGCAAGTCCCTAATAAATAAAGAGAAAAAAAGCTTTGAACTTTGACCAAAAAATATGGAAGGGGACCTTTTCAACGATGCGTCAGTACTAACAGGCTATAATAATAAAATAATTAAGATAATGCAGGAATCATTCTGAATCTAGCAAGGTAAACCTAATCATCAAATATTGATAAAAGATGCACCTACAAGGAAATATAACATAATAACAATTTCGATACCAAAAATTTACACATAATATTAATCACTTTCATTAACGCAACATCTGTTACAAACCAAAAAATACAGTACAAAATAAAGTAATAAGCGTTTCCAGCTTTTGAAACACACAGACCGACAGGGTGGATAAATTGAGATCTCAACGAGTCAACAGGAAACCGCCAAACATACTGTTTGTATAATATAAATATATAACAAAACGCTGAATTAAAAAGAAATACGAGCGTAATCTCCCTGAGGGATTGAAGGAAATGGAATGAATGAGTGAATGGAAGTAACCGGAATGAGGTGAGCTATCTCAGATGTTGGCTTTTCTCCTTCGGTGTGGAAAGAAAGTGATCAAGGTACATTTTTGCGACCACATTTTACATAGCAAATGATTGGTTTTTTATTATAAATTTCCGTTTGAGAGATTTATTAACACTTATTTTACAATCAATCAATCGCTCAATTATCTACTAACTTCTATAACAGTGAAGCCACTGTTATAGAAGTTTGTTTTTCTGTTATAATATAGTATTATTACATAGTACTTCCCCCATTATAAATTATACCGTATAGTATTATTCTAGACTATAATCTATTTCTGTGCCAAATTTCATCGAGATACGTTCGACCGTTCTGGCGTGATTTAGAAACAAATATCCATACAAACTTTCGCATTTATAATATTACTAGCTGCGCCCCGCGTTAATAAAATAGTCTAATCTAAACAAATAATACTATTACATTACAGTGATTTTTTTTGCCAGTTTGCAGGAGATTGATCCTATTACGAAAGTTATTTCATTGGTACAAAGCTACACTGTCTGAGTGTTACTTTTATAGTCTTCTTCTTATCCAAAAACCTGCTCAGTTTCTTTGGGAGTTTGGAACATATTTCAGGATCTAAACTGAGGCAAAAAACAAATAAAGAATATGTTACTTATCGTAATATAAAATTAAAGTAGCCTCTATTACATCTAACTCATTCTTTGCTAGATTTAAGTCCACAGCTGGACAGAAACGGTTCAAAAAACCGACTAAAATAGGGCTGATCCTGACGAGTTTGGCAGCCGGAAACGACTATGGCGCCTGTATTCTTTCACCAATAGTTAAATTCGTAGGGTATATAATATGTTCTGTGGTTAAATCTCAAGTCAAACCGTGTGATCTAGGTATTTATATTAAGAACAAAAAATAACCTCTGCCATTTTATTATATTCAGCCAGCAATGTTTATTCCAGCATTGGTAATAAAACTTTTTAGATCGCATATTCAGGTCAAACACTTTTGAATGTTACATTTGTGAAGACTTTCGTTACATATTTTTTGTATTTCAATGTCACTGTTTCTAGAGACTGATATGTTCGGTCAAATAGAGTCATTTTCGATGTTTGGTTAGTTTTATTTTGTTTGTTCCAATGTCAGTCAACGTTACAGTTATAATGTTGCAGGAAATTATGTTTTGTGGTTTGATAATGATATTGATTTAAGTTATTTATAATTTTATGAATGATAGATTTCCTGCATTATTTATAAAACTCGATAACCATATACTTAATTGCTTAGGCTAAATATTGATGAGCAAATTCAAAAATTCTAATTCAAAGCATTAATCACTAGATATTATAAAACAAAGTCCCCCACCGTACCCGGGCCTGCGGACGGCGAGCAGTGGGTAGCTCGCCGTCCGATCAGCACCAGGCCCGTGAGTCTACGGCGCCTAGTGTTCCATGCGCGCCTAAAAGAGATGCCTAGGGTTAGCGGATAAATTCTGAAAATAAGTTACCGCACCCCTGGGCACTCAGGCAGGGAAGGAACAGGGGTGGGTTCTAGTCAGTAAGAGTCTGACACGCCCTCCCGCTCCACCCAGAGCGGGAGAAGTCATTGGATGATTTCTCAACCCCCACCCCCCCAAAAAAAAAGTCCCCGCCGTGTTTGTACGCGATAAACTCAAAAACTGCTGACCGGATTTTCATGCGGTTTTCGCCAGTAGACAGAGTGATTCATGAGGATGGTTTAAGTGTATAATTTTTACCCATTCAAAGCTGGGGCGCTAGTTTCAAATAAACCATTTCCAGACACTTTTGAATTGCAAATAAGTCGGTCAGTCAGAAATATGACACATTCTTAGGCGTAGATTCACATTCTTAGACTCTATGAAGAAGAACGTGCAAGAAACTTCATGGACACTCTTTTAAACCATGTTATGTACTACAAAAATCCTGGTTACATATTATGTCTTGTGCTAAGAGATGACCAGTCTCAGCTGACGGCACCCGTTCACGAACATGACGCGTGGATCAGCACCACCTCAGCTCAACCATATTGAAGGGAACCGAATGACCCAACACACGCGCCACCATCAGCGAGACATTTGAGTGAGCATGACAAACTCAACTGCCATGCTCGTTCATGTCAAAAAAGCAGTTACCCGCCATGGTACTCATATTTACAAAATTAGAGCGGATCCTATATTCAAGATAACTACGTCTCATCCATCACATTCTGCTGTCTATAGGACAAAACCTCCCTCAAATTATTAGTCAGTACTTTGTCACCCATATCTACCCTTCTTCTCGGTACAACATATTGAAGTAAAAACCCGCTTAACAGTGTTTAAATTTAAACTAACCAAAATGTTGTTTTTAGGGTTCCGTATCCGAAGGGTACAAACGGAGCCCTATTGCTGTCACTCACGTGTCCGTCTGTCTGTCTGTCCGTCCGTCATCTTTCACAAAATTTTGTTACGAAGAATTTTTTAACTTCCCATTGACCTATGAACTTGAAATTTGGTGATAATGTTTATTATAACGTTACTAACAAATACCAATATTTGGTACGGACCCCTTAATGTGCGAAATCCGATACGCACTTAGCCAGTTTTTTTTAATAAATAAGACCCGGGCTATCGTTAGTTATCGTAGTAGTACTTCCAGAAATGACCTTTCACTCACATACAATTTCACCTATTTGAAAATATGTAATACTGTGACGATTGTAGACACAGCCTAATATTAGCGGGTGTGCACCGGCCTTAACTGGTTGACTAGAACATTCCAGACTTATTGGAAAGCCGTTTGAATATTTAAAATGATAGGTTTGACGTATGTGTCAGTTAGAGTTAGATAGAAGTTGAGCCCGATCAAGTGGGGCAGATGTAATCTGATTATTTCAATATAGTATAATTGAAATCGCCCTCAGCAGTTTCTCTTATTCGCCCGTAGTACGATCCCTTCGGTATAGTCCTCTCGCACCAAGTCAACGAGTCGCCAAGCTACGAGACGTCCCCGGGACTTCGAAGAACGTCCAGGAATCCCTGCAGGCCACGAAAGAGTGCCTTGGGACTCTACAATACCCATATACTACACAAAGCTTTAAAGGTCAGGTTTAGGAAAAAAACTACACAAATAAATAATCAGGATTGTTATTCAACTTGAAATGCCACTTGAAACATAATTTTGAATACTTATTATCATATAGTTGCCCCCAGACTCTAGTCAAGTTCCTACTTGAGCATCGGACAAGAATCAAGATTCAGTCTTGAATATTCTATTCAAACTAACAAAACAAATTGTTCTTTTATATTATATGAACGTAGTTAGGTCAAGGGTTTTGTATTTTTTTTGGATTTAGTGTAGGTATCAAAAACCCTGTCCGATCCAATAAAGGCGTATTCCTGGTTTAACATTACGTACTAGAAAAAGTTGTAAAAAAAATGTAACTCATAAAAACCAAAAGTTATAGATTTTTTATTTTTATCAAATATGCGAAATTTAACAATAAATAAGGCAAATTTTCATAAGTTGACAACACTCCACCGGCCGGCGAAATCTTTTCATTTTTACCTATTTTATTTCAATCGATACCGCCCTGCACTAGCCGTGCAATAGGCACTCTGTCTCGCTCAGGCGGCAACGTTGAAACGAAACAGTAGATGAACTTTGTCGAGCGCTCAGTGATGCTTTTGATAAGTTTTTCTTTTTTTAATTAATTCTTTATTTTCATTGGGGAAAAATAATTATCTCGTATCCATTAAATGATTACGTATATGTGTACGTAGTACGATACCAAGTAATACCCTTCAGGATCAGAAAGGGTTTTTGTTACATGCTGTATATAATAGGGATGTTTCTCGGGTACACAAATAATAATTCTATTTACTTTTTAGCATGTCGATAGCATACTCGTAAATAGAGTATTAACTTAAATATCTTGCTTGGTCCAGTATTCAGCCACGGTAACGGTAATTCTATTTATCCGTAAGTTAGATTACCAAGATATATTGAACACGTAGGTATAAGCTTTACCAAACCAATAAAAAATTACAAAGATAAAACGCATCAAAGTTCAGTAATGGGCTTGTTACGGCACTTCTTGGTTAAAAGACTATCACGGCGTAACGTAACGCAAAATTTCAACGCATTGTTTCGATTTTAATTTTTTTTCGACGTGACAAATGAAAAAATACGTGTACAATGTTTTTTGGTAATCTAACTGACAAACTAAATACTCTTTTCAAGCAACTACCCTTTCAAATTGGTTTAGTGTAAAAATATGTAAATATCACCGGATAATTGTACACTGTTTATGAAATATCCCTTAAAAATATAAACTTTTTTATGTTTAATAAGGCTCCTATACGTTGTAAATTACCTATCAAATTTTGATGTGATTAGTATTTGAACTATTTACAATAAATCGAGATTATAAGCTATCGCAAGATTCATTTCAATCTTACGGGGTTTGCAATTATCCTGTGACATAAAATATTAATTAGCAATCTTAACTATCTATAATGTAAATGCAAATCCATATTTTAAAAGAAGAAATTCGCTAAAACAATGTTGCTTAACACCAATGATATTATATACAAAGAGGTAGATATCGCACTAGCGCGCGCAAATTGTTGCAAACAAATTCAGACAATTGTTGCAATTTGATTTAGTCGGCTAACAGCAGCGAGCGAAGAAATGCATGTCCATGGCGTGACAATAATATATCTATGATGCCAAGTTGTGTGTAAAACTATGGTTCCAAGATAAATAAGAGTAACGGAATTTCAAACCATAATTACTAAACACCTTTATGTTATGTACGCTTTGTATAAACTCGTCTAAGTGGGTAACAAGGCTATAATTAAGATTAATCGTACCTGGAGAGTGGATTAAGAAGGCAACCTTAAGAATGCCGCGGCGTCAGGTTAATACGGTCATGGTCACTACTTCGTTTAAACTTAATTGTATAGAAGGAAAATAAGCTAGCGAATGGAAATGTTTCTTTTTAATTATTATTGTTAGACTTACGTTTGACCACTATCTCACGTGATCGTAAGCGATGGTGTGGTCGACTATGGAGCAAGCACGCTTGCCTAGAAGTAGTCTATTCATTCTTCACTTAATTAAGGTGAAATTCAATTTACAAGCACTTTTTTTTGTTTTGAGAGAAAAATAAATGCTAGAGCGAGCGAATTTCTTTTTTGTGGGGTGGGAAATCGTCCAATGACTTCTCCCGCTCTGGGTGGAGCGGGAGGGCGTGTCAGACTCTTACTGACTAAAAACGACCCCTGTTCCTTCCTAGCCTGAGTGCCCAGGGGTGAGAGCGAGCGACTGGGGTTCGAAATTCAAAGAGAATGTCTCTTTGAGTTTCTGTTCTGCTTCGTTGTCGCAAGGATTACTTTTGTGTTTCATACGTGTAAGGCACGCTGTTACATAATATGGTACTTACTCGGTGCAGCCGTAGGACTTGCCAGGCTTCAGTTAAAGGTCAAAAGTCGTGTTTTATACAGAACTACGTCAGGTGAGTCGCTGTTTGTGAAAATAATGTCCTGAGTTGTAGAGGCTTGAGTTGTAAATAAACGTGAAATTTACCAACAATTTAAACGTAGGAAAAATCCCCAAACTGAAGAATATTTAGCATATTTTATAAGATACGAGTTCATCGTGTAACATTGGAGCTCTAGGCAAAATAAATTCATCCATTGATAAGTTTTACCAAATTTTGCCGCCTTTACATTGAGATTTTAATGTGAGCGTGTTGTCATTGTAAAATCGTCTCTAGTTGTTATTGGGATTGTAGTCACTGCATAGCAATATGCTTATCCTTCATAGATACCATCAATGCCAAATCGAAAAGTACCTGTAATGCATAAAAATCCAAATGGGATTACTATTTATATTTTTAATAAAAACATCAACACTCTGCAGTTCAATGAAATTCCTAATAGTTTTAACGTTTTTATGCGTTCCATACGAATTACGTCAGTGGGCACACCATACCATGGCTGCAATACCTACATAATTTATGAGCTCACTCCAAAAATAGCCAAGTAGACGTGCCGACATCATCCAATTAACTATTTTGCAGAAACTTACTATTTTTGTCCTAATCTATAGGAAATTCACCTTTTTTCCACGCTAAATAGTGGCGCTTTTTCTGTGCTGTGTTATGTCTCGTGTGTACTTAGGTATGCGTGGAGTTTGTTGACATAAGGTAATAGCATTTTTTCATTAATTTGATTAAGTGTTTACATGATATTGTAAGTGGTGAAGGTATTTTGTTTAGGAGTGCATGATATTATTTTATTAGCTACATATAAAGGGAAACTTAATACGTTTTTCATGTAGAAAATGTTTAGAACTAACTGTTGCCTAAAAACAAATGGCCAGTCAGAGAATTTCGTGAAAAGGAAAGTAAAATAAAAAGATCGTGTGAAGCAATTTTCGTCTGTTTATATTTGCCATTGGAGTTTGAGATTATTTACATAATTGTAACCCAATATTTTTACAATACCCTAGTATGGTAAAAATATTGATTTAACTTAATAGGCAAATATGGCTGCCACAATTTGACATGAGCCAGGTACCTCTACCTATCAAAATTTTGTTATTAATCTTCCATATGACTAATGAGAAGTTTTTTTTTTTTTGAGACAAGCCCGCCACCCTATTCCCAAACCACTGTAACTTCTGTAAGCCAGAATCAACAGTGGCGACCACCAGAAAAAACGCCGAGGCAATGAAGCTCGACGAGTCCCAGGGATACGATTAAACTGTCTTGGGTTCCGCAACGAAATTAATCAGAAAAGAAAGCGGAGGAGTAAGAAAACATCATTGCCACTTCTCTCCTAATCAAGTGGGAGACAGAACAAAGCTAGGCCATTAGGCACAAAGGGGGTATTTACAACTGGGGTAAGCCCAGTTGCCAAGCACCACTGGTTAAAAACACTAATATTAATGAGAAGTATTATTAACCAGTGAATCAGTGTAGGTATTATGAAAACTTTATGTACCGTAAACCTGACGTATTGCGGAAATATATGTACAAAGACTAACCAGTACACCAAATAGAGCCATTAAAATATTTCCAGCTTCATAGTCAGTTACAAAATTAGAAATTAACACTCATGTACCAAAGCGGTACTCGAAAAACAATGAAAATCCAATCACCTTGTTAAATTGTCGTGTGCTGGCGACTTTGGCACGGGTGCACACTTATTCTGAACAGAACTGCTAGTACCTATTGAATTGGAGGAATGAGAATTCCTATCGACGTTTTGTGCTGACCTTACGGATATGAAGGTTTTCTATTTGTGACCCATGTTTTTGTTTATTTACTAAGGTAGATATTTGTGTTTCCAAAACATGCCTGAGATGGTATGAGCATGTGATGAGACAACCCGAAGAACACATGACCATACAAAGTCTTAAGCACCACCGATACCGGTCTGAAAAAGCGTGTGAGACCGTCTTATCTGGATGTCCGTCGTAAACAACTATCTGACGGCAGGTAATTTGGACGTTTCGACAATCTAGCACAGACACGTCAGGTGAAGAATGACGAGAAGAGCCGACCCGAAATAATGGCATAAGGCTTGCCAATGTGAGATAGAGATATATGTGTTTTGTAAGCACGTTAACCTATTGGTCCTGTGTTGTTAAGGTAGTTAGAAGCTCAGAACTCTGAAAACTCTGAACTCTGAAACTGAACTCTTTAAGTCAAGAGTGAATAGGTTACTTCTAGGCAAGCGTGCTCCATCTTCGACCACATCATCGCTTACCATCAGGTGAGATAGTGGTCAAACGCGTGCCTATCAACAATAAAAAAAACCAGTCTTGAGTCTCGTGTTACCCTGTTACTGGGTTGTGGAAGTCAGATAGGCAGTCGCTCTATGTGAAACACTAGTATTCAGCTACATCCGGTTAGACTGAAACATGAACCTGGGAAATGGTTAGGTAAATTGATTGTATAGTTTGGAGCAAGGCAGTTACAACCGTTCGATAAAACGTCAGACAAATGTGCCTGACGCCAGTGGAGGTTCGTTTTTTAGGGATCCGTACCCAAAGGGTCCAAACGGAGCTCTATTACTGTCACTCACGTGTCCGTCTGTCTGTCAGTCCGTCCGTCGTCTGTCACACAGGTTTTACAGCTACAGTCTTCAAATTTTAACAGTATCGAGCATCTTGTTGACCCAAAGCCATACAAATATTCAAAAATACATTTGGTACGGAACCCTAAACATACGAAGTTCGACACGCACTCCGCTCCTTTCACCTTCTTCATTCCTCCGCTGTTTTTTTTCTGATTCATTTCGTTGCGGGACCTAAGACAGTATATTCGTTTAATAGGGACTCGTTAAACTCCATTACTACCTCAACGTTTTTCTGGTGGCCGTCACTGTTCATTCTGGCTATCAGGAGTTCCAGTGGGTGCGAAGAGTGAGGCGGGCTTGTCCAAAAAAAAAAAAGATGAGGTTTGAACAATTTTGAGAGCATACGTGTTTAGCCTAAAAACTGGCTTTAACTAAAATAGGTCTAGAATCATCGTGATCAGCGATGAGCAATAGGATAATGAACAATAACTGTAATGACCAAATAAATAAGTCTATTAACCGCAGTTAAGATAATAATCTTGAATGAGCTCAGTAATTGCTGTCAATCATAGAGGGCATGAGAACTGTCATGGGAGATCAGACAATCAGCACAATGTATTAAGTACTTTATAAAAACCTTAAATTCATTAAGTGCCTGACAAATAACGCACAGCCTAAACCACTAGGACTAAAGGAAATGTTGTGCAAAGTTTCGCACTATAGTTCCTTTTACTGCTAAGGTATGCACGACTTTAAGGGCTTTAGGGGGTAAATATTCAATAAATCCTTTATTGAAAATTTACCCCCTAAAGCCGCTAAGCTTAAGTGGGATTGGACCGAACATGTCTGGGTAGGCACTCTCCGTCCTGATCGCGCGGGGCTTCTCACCGTAACGGTGAGCTGCCCCGTGTCGGCGGCGAGCCAAATCACTGGGAAGGGCCGAAGGCTCTTGGTGGGGTGGGTGTCTGCGCAGGTGAAGCTGCTGGAACCCAGACCTCTGAGGTGCTTCCGCTGCCATGTGGGCGACCACGTGGCAGCGAGGTGCACCTCGGAGGTGGACAGAGGGAACAGCTGCTTCCGCTGTGGTCGGCCCGGTCACAAGGCCGGCTCCTGTGAGGCCGCGCCGCACTGCGCAGCATGTGCGGCAGCTGGCAAGCCGGCCGATCACCGGGCTGGGAGCAGGACCTGCGCCCCACCCGCCAAGACCAGGGCCAGGGGCAGGCCCTCCACCACCACCACCACCACCGCCACCGTCGCAACCGCCGCCGTCGCCGCTTCCGCCGACGCTGCCCCCACAGCCGTCGTCGCCACCGCAAACATCGCGGTGGCTGGACCCTCGCAGAGGGCTGGGGAGGAGGAGGCTGTAATGGAATGCCAATAACGGCCCCATTACGCCTCCTCCAGGCGAACATCAACCACTGCGCCGATGCTCAGGACCTGTTGTTCCAGAGCATGGCGCAGTGGTCGATTAACATCGCCGTGGTCCCCGAGCCGTACTATGTCCCACCCAGGGATGACTGGGTGGAGGACCTGGACGGCTCGGTGACCATCATTTCGTCGGCCGCCGCCGGTACCCCGACCCTCGAGGAGGTCAAGAGGGGTCGGGGTTGCGTGGCAGCACGGTTCGGGGAGATAGTAGTGGTAGGGGTGTACTTCTCCCCGAGCCGAACTCTCGCCGAGTTCCACAACTCCCTCGCGGAGTTGAGAGACGTCGTCGTCGGATACCGTTCCCTCCCTGCGCTCGTTCTCGGGGACTTCAATGCCAAGAACTTGGCTTGGGGTTCCCGGTACACGGACGCAAGGGGCAGGATGGTGGAGGACTGGGCTCTGGAGACAGGCCTGGTCGTCCTGAACCGGGGTTCTGTCCCCACGTGCGTGCGGTGGCGGGGCGAATCGGTGGTGGACCTCTCGTTCGCCAGCCCCGCTCTGTCACCGCGCGTACTTGACTGGCGCGTTCTGGAGGAGGTGGAGACGTCTTCCGATCATCGGTACATCCGGTTTGACGTTTCCGCCCAGACCTCCAGCGTGCCGCCGGTCCGACAGAACCCGAGCGGTCCGCGTTGGTCGCTGAAGCAGCTGGACCGGGAGCTACTCCTGGAGGCCTCGATCGTGCAGGCCTGGGTGACATCACCGAACAGGCCTGCCGACATAGACGACGAGGCAGAGTGGTTCCAGGAGGCCATGTCCGAGATATGTGACGTGGCAATGCCCCGGGTCCAGCCTTCTGCTCGGCGACAGGTGTACTGGTGGTCGCCGGCGCTTACGGCTTTACGCCAAGGGTGTATTGCCGCGCGACGCCGGTACACCAGGTACCGCAGACGGCTCCGTAACCGCACGCCGGAAACGGAAGCCGTCGAGGCGGAGCTATACGAGGGGTACAGAGCTGCGAGGATCGCCCTCCGAACGGAGATCTTGCGGGCCAAGAGATCGGCCCGCGAGGAGTCGCTGGAGATTCTGAACAGAGACCCATGGGGGCGCCCGTACAGAGCGGTGCGGGGGAAACTCCGCCCATGGGCCCCCCCACTGACGCAGAGTCTCCGGCCACAGATCGTGGAGGGCGTGGTGAGCGCTCTGTTCCCCTCGCGAGGGGAACATACTCCTCCGCCTATGGCTCCGTCTCCTGCGGTATCTGACGCGGACCAGGACGACGACGACGACGACGATGCTCCCGAGGTGACCGAGGTAGAGCTGAGAGCGGCGGTGCGTAGGCTGAATGCCAAAAACACCGCCCCAGGACCCGATGGCTTTCATGGGAAAGCCTGGGTCCTGGCCTTGCAAGAGGCTCTCGGGCCTCGACTCAGAGTGCTCTTAAGCGCATGCTTAGAGAGGGGCCAGTTTCCACGTCGGTGGAAGACGGGGAAGCTGGTCCTGATCAAGAAGGTGGGGCGCCCTGCGGACTCTCCGTCCGCTTACCGGCCCATTGTGCTGCTCGACGAGGTGGGCAAGCTCTTTGAAAGAGTAATTGCAGACCGCCTCGTCGGGCAGTTGATGCGGGTGGGGCCGGACCTGGCGGAGAGCCAGTACGGCTTCCGCAGGGGGCGCTCCACGGTGGACGCAGTCATGCGCGTAAGAGCCCTCACGACGGGGGATGCAGTGGCCCGGGGTAGGGTCGTCTTGGCGGTGTCTCTGGACATCGCCAATGCCTTCAACACCCTGCCCTGGAGTTGTATAGTGGAGGCACTCCGGTATCACCGGGTGCCGCCCTACCTCCGTCGCGTAGTCGAGGCGTATCTGACGGACAGAGCCGTCATCTACCCCGGTCATCAGGGAGTATGGAACCGGCGAGAGATGTCGTGCGGTGTTCCGCAGGGATCGGTCCTGGGGCCGCCCTTGTGGAACATCGGATACGACTGGGTGCTGCGCGCCGACCTCCCCGCTGGCGTCAGCGTAGTGTGCTACGCTGACGACACGCTGGTCTTAGCGCAGGGGAGAACGCACGAGGCGGCGGCCGAACTTATGACACGCGGGGTTGCGACAGTCATAGAGAGGATCCGGCAACTGGGACTCGAGGTGGCATTGCACAAGTCCGAGGCCATGTGTTTTCATGGTCGTCGGAACGCGCCACCTGCGGGTTCCCAGATCACGGTAGGAGGGGTTCGCATCGGCGTCGAGGGTACGATGAAGTACCTGGGACTCGTCCTCGACAGCCGGTGGAACTTTGTCGAACATTTTCGACGTTTGGCTCCCAGATTGGACAGGGCCGGGGCCACCTTGAAGCGGCTCCTACCCAATCTGAGGGGGCCAAACGCCTCCTGCCGGAGGCTCTACGCGGGGATCGTGCGGTCCATGGCCCTCTACGGGGCACCGGTGTGGGCGCGTTCGTTGAGGCAGCGATCAGCTCGCCTGATGAACGCGTCCCAGAGGGTCATGGCGATCCGAATCATCCGCGGATACCGCACGATCTCCCGTGAGGCGGCGAGCCTCCTTGCCGGACTGTCACCGTGGGATCTGGAGGCAAAAATCCTCGCGCACCTGTACGAGTGGCGCGAGGAGGCCAAACGCCGGGGCGAAACTCCGCTGCCGCGACAACTCGCGGCTCGGCGGACCGAGCTCCGGCAGGATCTCATGGTGACATGGAGAGAGCGACTGTCGCAACCCAGCGCTGGGCACGCCACCATCGAGGCGGTAGTGCCCCTCTTTGAGGAGTGGTTGGAGAGGCGTCACGGCGCCCTCACCTTCCGCCTGACGCAGGTGCTCACCGGACACGGCTGTTTCGGTAAGTACCTGTGTCGGATCAAGGCGGAGGTGACCCCCGGGTGTTTCCATTGCGAGGATCGCCCAGAGGACACGGTGGAGCATACGGTGGAGGTTTGCCCCGCTTGGGCAGAGCACCGCCGTGTCCTCGTGGATGCGATAGGCGGCAGCGACCTCTCGCGCCGTGCCCTGGTTCAGGCCATGGTACGGAGCGAGAGGGAATGGGAGGCCGTCTCCACCTTCTGCGAAGCAGTAATGCTCGCGAAGAGGGAGGCGGCATACGCTAGAGAGGCTCGAACACAGCCGAGTCGACCTAGCGCTCCCAGCCGCGACCGCCGCCTGAGACGCCAGGGGGTTCGGGCGCCGCGAGACGATCTCCGGCCACCGTAGACCCGGGCCTGCGGACGGCGAGTAGTGGGTAACTCGCCGTCCGATCAGCACCAGGCCCGAGAGTCGACGGCGCGTAGTGTTCCACGCGCGCCTCAAAGAGTTGTCAGCCAAGGGAAGGGGCCTGCCACGGCCGGTGCCTGCCCGGGGGTGGAGGATAAATTCGAAAGAGTTACCTCGCCCCCGGGCACTCGAGGCAGGGAGGAACAGGGGTGGGTTTTAGTCAGTAAGAGTCTGACACACCCTTCCGCTCCACCCTAGAGCGGAAGAAGTCATTGGATGATTTCCCACCCCCCAAAATAAAAAAAAAAAAAACCGAACATGTCTGCCACAAATGGACAAAAATAATCTCTAAATGGGTCTCATTAAATACCAGACGACAGCCTGGCAGACCAAGGGGAAGATGGCGGGACGAGCTCGACTACAGAGTTGTGTGGAAAAGGGACAGAGAAGCCTTTGTCCAGCAGTGGGATAAAATAAGCTAGTTAGATTAGATTAGCGCCCCCTTTTTTTGGGGTTGGGAAGTCATCCAATGATTAGAACCCCTTAAAGGTGTTAAACTTGGAATGAAAATGTCTGTGAGACTTCGTAATTAAGTGGCTTGTTCTGCCTTTTGCCTAGCCATTTCCCAACTATCTTGTATTATTTAGTATTTTACATGGAGAGACTGACTATCTGACCTCCACAATCCAGTTACTGGGTAATACGATACCCGTTGGTAAGACTGGTTGTCAAACTCTCGTGCTTCTGACGACCCTTAACGACTGGCAAAATCCACGATTATTACTTTAGCCACGAGCTCCTTAATTTGTGACTTGTTAATTGATAGAATAAAAAAAAATCTTGACTAGAAATAACATGACAAGACGTTTGCTGTCATGGCGAAACTACTATAAGTTATTCAGCTGTAATTCTTGGAAACAAGAGACAAAGTTATATCAAAGTAGTTATTTTATCAAAAGAACAAAGCCAACTGCATCAACGTCACAAAAGGAAGAGAAAACTGTTACAAGTAAATAAGAAAACTTTCAGAATGCATATTGTAAAGGTAGCAAACTATGCTATAAACTAGCGTCCTGTCCCGGCTTCGCACGGGTTTAAATTACATAGGTACACAAAAAGTTCGCCGTCACGGGACGCCCGGCAGATGTGAAACATCTATTTTGAGTGTTGTGTGTTTTTTTGTGGTGTAGTTGTTGTTGTTTTTGTTTGTTGTTGTTGGTTGTGGTGGTTGTTGTTGTTTCGCACAGATGTTTCTAGGGAGCAGGGAGTCGAGATCGGCGGCGTAGTGAGGGCATCGTGCCACGACGGCGGCGTCATGCCGTTTTTCGTCACGACGTTTCGAGTCGATTTTACTGCTAAGCCGCACTAATAGATGTTTCACATCAAAACCTTCCTCATTCATCGCTCTTTATTGTTGTGAAAACCGCATCAATATCCATTGCGTGGTTTAGGAGGAGCAGACAGACGCGAAAAGCGACTTTTATATTAGGTATATTTTTTTTTGGTTTTGTACATTAGGTATTTAGAGATATTTTATATTTACTTTCATTTTTTCAAAGTAACAAGACAAAAGAATAACATTAGTCTAACATACGAGGGAAAATAAATCGCCTGTATAGACTCGAATGACATCTCGTTTAGTAGAAGATCCAGATCAATCAGGCACGTTCCAGAAGCTTTTAAGAGATTAGGGTCATTTATCTACGTGGGTAGAAATAGCGGCAAATGAACTTCATCCAAAATATATGCGTTATGTCGTTTAGAATAGAATAGGAAGTACTTTTGTCACTACATATTTTAAAACAAAGTCTCCCGCCGAATAAACAGACAGATAGTCTGTTTATTCGCGATAAACTCAAAAACAGGTGAACGGATTTTCATGCGGTTTTCATCACTAGACAGAGTGATTCATGAGGAAGGCTTATGTGTATAATTTGTACCCATGCTAAGCTCGGGCAGGTCGCTAGTAACTAATAAAATTATGTTTAGGACAACCCACAACTTAACATCACGCGGAATATAACGACGTTAGTAACTGTACCACAACCACTGTTTTATAGTCATCAAGAAATTCTGAGTATTGCAGTAGCAAAAACTTCCCAGACATTCAATGAAAAATTCTGGTTACAAATCGACTCTTGTAAATTCTAATTAAAATTCGAAAAATCTGGATTAGAATTCGAAAAAGCCGGATTAAAATTCCAAAAATCGGGATTTAAAAAATCCGGAAATTTTAATATATTAATCCGGTGAATTTTGTGTTTTCGGATTTCGTATAATCCGGATTGCATTCCCTAATCACGCCTGCATTCCCCGAAGAGTTAGGCAGAGATTTAACCTACATAATAATAGTACATAGATTTCACCAGTTACGTTTACAGGTGGCGAGCCTGTTGCCTCTAACCGGCCACACGATATCTTATAATAACGACAAATCATTTATTTTATTTATTTTATATAGATTTTTTGACTAACAGTTTTTTTTTTACTTATCAATATCGACACATGAAATGACGACACGCCTGCGGTATTACGCTAGCAAATTTAATTGACCAACTATTTATAACCTAACTTCGTACACATACACAAAAACAGAACAATTTGGTATCGAATTAGGTACTCCTCCACATCGCTGTCAATTGGGTATTTTCCTGTATTAATTTTTGTACTTACAATGTTTTATACTAAACTAAAATACCAATATTTAGAAAAATATTTCTTTTCAGTGTAAACCATACTGAGCGTGTTCGCGGACAGGTGGGACTCTCCACTGCTGCGCCACTGGATACGCTTGCATGCTCCTCGGTGAAAAGTGGACAGTTCCCTCTCTCCGAACTTAATGTTAACTTAAATGTGTATTGTCTATTGTTATTTTTCTTTTCTTTTTGTGTTGTGTGTTTTACAGTTTTTGTTACAACTTTGATACAAATAATTAAAAAAAAAACAGTCAAAAACCCCCAATGAGGCAAGCCGGAAACGTGGCCAGAAGACGGGCAGCATTGTCACGTTGAATGGCAATGCTAATTCTTTGGGCGAAGATCGAACCAGATAGAATCTAAATAGTTAGTTATTCTATCTATATAAATAATTATATATAAATAAAAATCAATTGCCGAATGTGTGTAGGTAAGCGTATCAATTCAGAACGGCTACACTTATTCGGTTACCTAATTATTTTTTCGTTGTGTTCATAATAATTATGAACACAACGAAAACAACGTTTTAACGTTTATTATTGTCAGGATAAGGTTTGTATGAAAGAAAATATTAGGACATCGAAAAAAAAATAGGTATAGCACCTTTGCGAAGCCGGAGCGGGTCGATAGTATTTAGATAATATCTAAGTCATTTAAAGTTAAGTTTAGTTAAATTAGTAAGTAAATACTTCCCCTCAACAAACTCCTTCATATCTATAGAACTCAAGTTCTAGACAAACTACAAGTAAATTACTTCTTGCACGAAATTATAGCTATACACAGTCCTTTCACGTCCACCTCGGATTTATAGTAATAAACTTTATTTTTATTGGTATAAGGTTGCGTTTACCGTGAAAGGACTTCAGTTACTGCTAACATGTCGCCTTACTAAAAAATGGTGTAGAAAGTGTATGTAACATGCCACGGCGTAATGGAAACAAGGATCAAAATCAAGGTTAAAAGCCCTATGACATTTTTGTAAATAGACAACTTTGGCGTTCTTATTCAGGGAAACTGAAAGACTTCGATAACACACACACATACACACACATGCACACACACTCACACACACACACACATTTTATTAGAAATAACTTAAGACATATATACAAACTGATACCTAACATATACAAATGCGAATGAAAACAACTCATTGGGCATCAAAAAATTCATCTACATCACTGTCAATGGAAAAAGTGCCCAGAACGCTAACAGCATTGCCACATTGAATAGCAATGCTGATTCGTTGGCCAAAGAAAAGCCCAGCCCTTTGGTCACGTGAAGAGTCGACTAACAGTAACAGCTTATTGAATGGTGGAGAACAGTTATAAATATATTTCATAGCGGCCTCGGAATTTCGATATTGTTGATATCTAGAAAAAAAAAAACATTCAAAACCATAATTATAATGAAAATCGCTTAGAATTAACTGTGAGTTTCTCCTTATTATATTAATATTATAACGTTAAATTTATACCAGAATAAACTTTCATAGGGAATTTAAATTATGAGTATACTTTTCTTGATATATAATCAGCTACCTACTAATAAATGCGAAAGTTTGTATGTTTGTGTTTCAATTACGCAAAACGGCTGGCCTGGATTATAATGGATTAAAACATAAGCTAATTTTTACCATGTGGGCGAAGCCGCTACCAGACACTAGTTAATTATAAATCATAAATAATATAATGTGTTTTTGTTTTTGTGCTCACACCACAAAATTATTATAGTTCTATAAGTGAGGATTTGTAATTGGCTTTCTGGTGACTATGATTTCCTTTTTTATTTGCTTTTATTAGCTGTAAGTCTTCCATGTACTAAATAAATAAATAAATAACTACAACTGCAAAAATGCCACTTTAAGCGATGAATCGGCCGTTCGAACTTCGTATGTATGAAAGAACGTTTATAATAGTGCCCGGAAAAGTTGCAATCATGACAATTTCAAATGTTCGCTATTGACTTATTGAGTAATTTTAAAAGCTAGCTATTATATCTTTATACGATAACGGTCGGTAGATAAGGGTATTTATCATTTAATAGCTTTTGCCCGCGGCTTCACTCGCGTCAGTACTTTTTCTTTAGACAAAATGTACCCCATCTACTTTTCTGTATCTCTGACAATGTGTTAGCGAATTCTCATTATTATTGGTCGAGCACTTAAGGCGCACTGCACAGCACTAAGACGACTTCTAATGGTTTTTAATTGAACATCACGTCTAAACGACTAGTCTTATTTCTTCGAAAAAAATATATGCAGTCTAGACAATTTTCGTCGTAATTTGATCTGAGAATATTTGAAATTATATTTTTATAACATAGTGTAATTAATTTGTAAATTTATGTCTAACGCGTATTTTTATGAAACCTTCACCATTTTAAAGATCATTTAATTATTTATAATTTAGTCTAAGTGTTTTAGTTTAATACCTGTTGTTATATGTGTATGCGTCTAATTTCGGACAGCTCTCCGTGATGGGCGAGTCCTATTACTGGGTGGACGTACGACGCGTTACGTGAGCTCAGCACAGAACACGCAAGCTTAGGTAACCACTCAAGGTCATTGGCAGTTAATAGCACCTTAAGGCGTGATAGCTTAACAAACAAACTCACATTTGCATTTATAATGTTACAGTTAGTATTTCATCATTATATAACGTGAGTGTAATTCCCTGCCAAAGTGTGCATTGCCTGATAGCTACAACTTAACTGTCTATAGAACAAAACCTCATTTCAGTATTTTACCACCATTCTTCCGGGTAGAAAATGTTGAAATATGAACCAGCTTATCAGTGTTCGCTAATCACATGGTTTTTTTTAAGGTTCCGAACAGCCGAATGTAAAAACAGAACCCTTATAGGATTACTCGTGCGTCTGTCTATCTGTCCGTCCGTCCGTCACAGTCAATTTACTCCGAATCTACTCGACCGATTGAGTTAAAATTTGGTAGACACATGAATATCTGTGACTCAAATACGAACGGGTAACGTAAATAAATTAATTTGAAATATGGGGTTCACTTTGGGGGTGCAAATCAGAAAATTGAAAATAAAAGTTTTTTATACTGTAATTTGCTACATATCAAATGAAAGGGCTTATTGTAAGGATTTCAAATATATTTTTTTCATAAATCCAAAATGTATAGTTTTTAAGTTATTTGAGAAAACAGATGAAAAATGTCCCATTCCACCTTATCTCCGAAACCACTAGGCAAAACATTAAAAAAAAAATGTATTTCTTTACTTATAGATTACAGGAAAACCTTTAAGAAGTACCTATATGTAGTTTAAACCTGAAAAAATCTGATTTGTTCGGAACCCTTTGCGCGCGAGTCTGACTCGCTCTTGACCGGTTTTTTTTTAATAATGCCCAGCAAGTAGTAAATTAAATCATTAACGCTCGGTAAGTTATCAAAATCCAACATGAAACACTTACAGACAGACAGAAACGGACCGGTTAGACATTAATAAATCGGACCCGGACCGGATCCGAGTTAGATATGAACCCAGGGGCAAGAAATACCAGAAACAACATTTTGAAAACATTATGGGGTTAGGGAATTAATAATTCATTCATAAGGACGATGAAAATGATTTCTCTCGGGACTGAAAGTTAACTGAAAGCATGCAGGAAATATAAATCGTGTTTCCAAAAATATGTACGAGTATGTGAATTTCTGACCTAGGATGTACGGTTAACAAAACGAGAAACAGTTATACTTGGGGCTATAGTACGCATTTTAGGTCACTAGGTTAGATTTGTGATATAACCATCTTTTTTCTATTTGTAACATAACTTTTACTTTTTGTAACTACGGAGGTAATTTTATTAATTATGAACGACCCTAGGCAATATTAGACTCATACAATTTTAATAATGCGTTACCGAAATAGTATCAGTTAATAATTCAGTTCAATAAATCTGAAGAAATAATTGCTAACCTTTAAAAATCATATTTTTGGTAATCGTTATTTCGTAGCCCTACCAGCTTTAACACGTAGACCCTAAGCTCGTAGCACGCGTAGGCTTCGTAGCGCGACGTAGGCGGCTTCGCACTTGTAAGGCTACGCGGCTACAAACGAGTACTACGACTTGTTCTTAGATGCGTACTTACCTTACCTTATTATAATTTATAGAGGTCGTGTTGTGGAATAAATGACCTTCGATTTTGATATCAAACTATACTGATTGCCAGCACTTTATGAACGTTATAAAGACGGTCTCCCAAAACGCCCGCCCGTCCCCACTTCATGGTGTTTAGCTGGGCAGAAGTGACACAACAAACATATAGCAGCAGTACGGATCTGTCAAAGGTTAAGCTACGGTTGCCGAGGTCGGTCAGAGAATGGGTGTCCGTATGCCATCCATACTTACTATAGCCTTTTTCCAACTACATTATGTTGGGACAGCTGCTAGTCTAGCCGCTTGCAGCTAAATAGCGTACTGAACCAGTATCTTACATGGAGCGACTGCCTTTTGACTTCCACAACTCAATAATTGGGTTACTCGATAAGCCTTCGCAAGAGTGGATGTCATACTTATGGGATTCTGTCTTCCCATAACCGTAACAGTTGCTTGCCATATATAAATTACAGTTGAGACCAACGGTACTTCCCGAGATACGTAGGTATGTAATGAATAATAAGTCATCCACCGACCGACCTCAACAAATTGGCACCCACTTTGCTAACTACATTAGTATTAGAAAATTAATATACTATATACCTAATGAATATGTTATTATTATTATTAAATATTATTACTATATAAAGGATGGCTTTAGTTGTACCTAACCCACCCCGACTATCCATTCAAAATACCTATTAAAAACTAAACAGTAAAAACGACAAAATTAGTTTCCAACTAAATACCCCAAAGACTTTAATTAATTAAAAATAGCTCGTAAACCTTTGACTTGACTGCACTCTAGTAGATAAAAACTTTTAATAACATTACTTAATCATAAATGAAAATGCAAAAAGGTGCACTTTTTAATTAGCTTTCCAAGTAATAATATTCTATAAAGAGAAGCCGTCCGGCGCCCGAGATAGATATTTATAAATGTAAAATGGAACAGTGTAAAATGAAGTGGAAATCTGAAGCTCAGAAAAGGCCATATCATAATTTTCAGTGACTAAAATTTTATTTGTCAGGTAGAGGGATTGAAGGTTCTACTTTTGAAAGCTTTCACCCTGATTGCATCTTGGTCGGAGTAAAAGATTAGTGTAAAAACTACTAACGGATCTTAGTTTGAAAACGAACCACGACAGGTCAAAATCAATCTATCACTAAAAGTTTGAGACTTCTGCTAGAAAATTCTGAGAGCTCTGTTTTGGCATATAAGATAGATTACCTTGCACCTATTCCATCAGAATTCCATCTTGAACTTTATAGTTTATTAAGATGGAATTGTGACGTGGAAACTTTGCTTTGAGAAAGATGTAGTTCAAAATGAAAGAAAATTATTATTTATACGAGCTTGGAGCTGTCCCATGGAATAGCAAAGGCCAGGAGAAATCGCTAACCCGTCTTCAGAAAGCGAAGTGATCTTCTATGTATAATAAAATGAAAAGTCTGATATTATTCTAGACTCCCACAAAACTCATTAGTCATCGAAAAATTCGTCCACATCGCTTTCAATGGAAAAACTGCCACAGAACACTGGCAGCATTGCCACATTGAATGGCAATGCTGATTCTTTGGCCTAAAATAAGGCCAGTCCTATACGTAAAATAAGTTCTAGTTCTATACATTTTATTTATTTTTTATCAGCTTGTTTATACTTTTTTTTAATTTAACAACTTGTATTTATTTGTGATTTTAACCGACTTCAAAAAGAATGAGGTTATCAATTCGGATGTTTGTATTTTTTTTTGTGGATGTTCGGGCATAATTCCGTCATTTACAGACGGATTTGCAAAATTCTTTTTTTGTTCGAAAGGGATTTGTTCCGAAATGGTCCCATTTAAATTTTATAAGATTTGATTTTTTTTTATTTTTTTTTTTTATGTTTGAAAGGCTGATCTGATGATGGGTTTCGGAGACAAACAACGGAACTCTTTAAAAATTGTCAGCAAATCAACCGCGATTGCTGCGATCGTATGTATATGAATTGTTAACACAGTTTAATGGCGAACCACAACTAAAAAGTGAAAAATAAAAAACTTTTTTACAAAAAAAAAAAGTTTTTTATATTAAATTAAATTGTTTCATAGACTCACACAGGTTTATAAGCTTAATAAATATAACCCCTAACGGAATCATAACCTAAATTCTAAGCCCACATAGTTTCAGATTTTCCCCGGCAGTCCCAGCTCAAAACCGCGCTCTACTATATACAACAGTCTCTCAGTATCTCAACAGTGAATATTCCGCTCTAGAATTAAATCAATCAACCAGATTCTAGGAACTCTTGCTAAAACAAAGAAACTAGGTCAAGCCTGTTACGTACGAGGGATGGAGCCTGTTTTCATGCCCATACCTGGAAGAGAATCGAGCGGGAATCATTGTAGTTCTTGGTATTCAGTTTCATCCCTGGCGAGCTACCTGGGCGTATAATTATGATTATAGATACATTCCCTTTGAATTGCGAAAGTTTCGAGTATTCCAACCAATTAGGCTAGGTAAATATTATAGGAAAATTAAATTTATAAGTTGCTGCTTGGATGCGCTTATAAATAAGTTGATGTTTTTCTTTTGATGTAATAGTTGTTTATATTATTTAATAGTAGGGATGTTTTCTAGCTAGAATATGTATGATGTTATTCTATGATGGTCTATGCGAGCTGTGTCGTAGGTACTTTTATTTTACCTATTTATAAAAAAATTAAAATAAAACTCTTAAGTCTATATTGAAGAGGGGCCTAAAACCGACTACTTTAGAAAAACAAAATCTTAAAACGCAGTTGTAGTTTGGGTACACAAGTATCATTAAATTGGCAATCGCGTAGCAAAATATAAGATAAAAAAGGAAAAGGAAAGTCTTGTGTATGGATGTGGATGGCTATAAGAGTAGGGGAAGGCCAAAGAAACGATGGTTGGACTGTGTGAAAGAGGATATGGGTAAAAAAGGGGTGACTACAGAGATGACGACTAATAGAGGAGTATGGAAGAAAAAGACATGTTGCGCCGACCCCAAATAAATTGGGATAAGGGCAGGAGAATGATGATGTAGCAAAATATAAGATAAAAATATTTCAACAATATTTTAATTGATGAAAATAATAACATTTTTACGGCTAATGAAGTTACCAACTTCATAAACTCAAACGGAGAGAGATAATGTTGATTACTTTGGCAATTAAACAAGTTGACAATAGATAACAGACAAAGTGTTGTCATTTTTTATTTGGTCAATGATGGAACTGTTTTTAATTTCATAATAACTTAAGGCGCTCTCATCCGCAAACACTGAAAAATTGCTGGTTTTCTAAAATAATTTATGCCAAATCTATTTAGTTTGAATCTGCAGAAAAAATGTATTATTTTAATTTTAACTATATTTCCAAGAACTCTGTTGTCCCCGAAACATGTTTAAAAATAAAATCTTCGATAGAAATGATCGTCAAATTACCTTTAACTTTGACCTTTTCAATGTTTTTCCATATTCTAACCAACTTACGTCGGTAAAATTTATACCAAATATGATTCGAATCTTAATATAAAACTTTGTTGTTTTAGATTTTTAATAGCTCAACTCAGTTTTGTGTAAATCAATAAAATGCTTCATATTTTTGCAACAAATTGCAAGCATTGTGTCGTCGCGCATCTCTTTCTTTTCTATACAGTCCGAGAGTGACCGAGCTTTTGCGGATGACAGCGCCTTAACTTTTTATGGTAATGGACAGTATGTAAGCCGATTGTCCTGGCTATCATTTGTTTGTAGATCTTTGACAGTCGCGCCAGGTAGTCAGAAGCCAGAAAACCTGGCCATAGTCTGGCCAAGGGGTATCGTGTTATCAAAGTTACTTTGTTCTGGAGGCTGACCTCCTTATCTGAATAAGAAGTAGCTCTGTAAAACACTGTTATTCAGCTGCATCCCGCCGACCCCAACAAACGTACTAGGTAAATAGATTAGGTAGATTGATGGCATGTGAGTAGACGAGCCATCTGGTGGTAAGTTATGGGGGATTTAGACGGATGAACAAAACCGTACGATTTTTGGCATATTCTAAATGGCATTTCGGCTAGACCGCAGGTGACTAAAGTCCAGCCGCATGCGGCTGGTGAGGTGACTGAAATCGACCGACGACAACTGATCCATGTAAATCCCCCATTATCAACGACGCCTGTCTACAATACCAGATACATCGCGGATGCGCTGCCGTCTGAAAGACAAAGCTCTCACATGCCTATTACATCTACATAATTCTGTAGGTAGCCAAGAATGTGCCCTATATATATTATAGTGTGCCTGCCAAGCAGAAATAAAGTTTAAACGTCCTATGTGCCCGCAATTGTAGCTTCAGACCGGAACACAGCAATTTTGCTACACAGCAGAAATAGATATCAAGGGTCTAGAACTCCCACGAATGAACTATATCACAATCTTTTACTATTATTAGGTAATGATTTGATGTGCGTCGGAACTGCATAGTTTAATTCCGCCAAGCCCGTTCCATCATCAGACCGACTTCGACGCCACCGGTACCTACCTGATGGACCTCCCACCCACAGGCACAAAACGTTTTGGAAACACATTCACTGTTCCTACAGCTAAGGAGTGTAATTCCCTGCCGGAGCATGTGTTTCCCGATAGCTACAACTTTGAGTGAATAGAGTAGAATAGAGTGAATAGGTTACTTCTAGGCAAGCGTGCTCCAACGTCGACCACATCATCGCTTACCGAGTCAAGCACGAGCCTATCCATTTTTTTAACACTTTTATATTAGTTCACTTGTAATTATGTAATGAAATCTTAGAAGTAAATTTGACCCACTTACCGGTTTCTGATTAAGCTGAAATTCTGCTTACATGTTTATTTTGGACGACAATGCATGGTTAGCTAAGTGACGTCATTCTAAATCCAATATGGCGGCCTCCCAAAGATGGCGGACTAGTTATTTTTTAGGCATTCCCATATTAATATGAGTATCACATCAAAGGGTTTTTGCTAAGAAAAACACGAAATTTAGAAAACTAAGTGTGGTTTTCTATTTTTTTTAAACCACAGAAAATTATTATATTGGTAGGCCCTGGGGGTCTACTCCGAAGAGTTTTTACGAAGTATCGGCCGAATGTTCGGACATCATTATTTGAGTGAACTGTTTAAGTGAATGTGGCACTTTAACACTTCACACAAATATGTCCGAACATTCGGCCGATACTTCGTAAAAACACTTCGGAGCAGACCCCCTGCTCTTATCCCAACTACGTTGGGATCGGCTTCTAGAAGACTAGTCTAACTAGATGCAGCCGAAGACCAGTGTTCTACCTGGAGTGACTGCCCATCTGATCTCCACAACTCGGTTACTAGATGGTTATCACATGGCTTATTTTCTCTAAACAAGTTCCATTTTTTTTTCTGGCAGTCGTTTATAACAATTTCCATTCAATGTTTTATAGTATCCGGTCTGCTAATCTCGAGATATAAAACATTGATGTTTTAAAACTATAATTAATCTGTTTTCAGCACTTCCTCTGAAGTGAAAATACAAGAAATACATCTACCAGATTATTTATCAGTCTGCGCAAGTCACGACAGTCGATAGAGGGTATTGCACCCTGCGATACAGTGATAGACAGACACTATACATATCTTTAGACATACATATGTTCGGGTTCACGTGAGATGTGGCTTGGATGTGCCATCTTCACTTGTGTGGAAACTTTTGTACAACTTAGCCCGAAGGTGTAACTATGCATTTAAATAAAATTCACGTAAACCAGATTAATGTTTTTCCAATTATGAGCGAACTAATAGACAGATAGAAGCGTTGTGTTTTGTAATGTTAGTATACTGTTAAAAGTTTCTTAATATATAGGCTGCTTGTTATACTTTAATAGATTGTTTCAAGTGAAGACCTGACAACTGGCAATAAATCTATTATATTGTCATTAGGTACGCTATGTTTTAGTAGCTGTAAGTTTTCTATTAACACGTCAGGCCCCTCGCGTCGCCATAACAATAGGTTTTTAATTGTGTCTGCTAATGAGGGACTTGACGCGTTAAAATAAATAAAACGATGTCAAGTATTAGAAAACAGTTGCTAAGAGGTACCTAATTCACTTTATTGATGCTTATTTATTTTCGTTTTTTTAATCGTAGCAGCCTTATGATGTTGGAAATGATAATTTGGGTATCCTAGGACTTAATATAATGAGAAACGAGGGCAATGAAACAAATAGGTACGTCATCAATAACATATTTTTAATGATAAATGTTAGTACTCAGACTGTTGGTAGAGCCTGATTATTTTCCTCTAATTATGCTGATAATTATAGTAATTTTAACACGGCTGTATTATGATATGTTTTGAATAGTTTCCTTTTGATGTCAATAATTGTAAGCATAACATATATTCTAAATGATTTAGTCATTAATGGATCCAAAACAATGTTAGTTTAATTGGTATAGCAATATAACGTCGTTATAAAAATAAACAAAAAGTTATCAGCTGAATTCTTTGTTTTTCTTCTTTCTGTTATCTTTGTTTTTGATTCACTTGTTTTTGTTATTTATATACGCAAGTAGATAATCGTGCATAGTACCTAGGGTCAAACCCCAATTCAGCAGATTACGTCGCAGTTCCATCTGCTGCGTTTTACATTTAAAAAACAAATTTAAAAACCCGCTAGGATGTTCCTTTTTTAATCGTAAATTATGATTTTATTTACCGATGTTCATAAATCACGAGCTTCACCCGACTCAATAAAGTCCGCCACACAAACCGTACATGATTGATGATCTACACCTATGAGTCGCCAAAAAAACTCGCGAAAAACCGTAAACCGCTGTACCAGGCACTGGCACACAATCGATACCCAAACCTTTCCGTAAACAATAACACAAGAAACCTCCAAAGCCTCCTCCGGACACAAATTAACCCACTAAATTGAAAACACCAAAAAAATACGACGAAAACACACCAAATGTACACAATTTAAATTCGTCGAGTAATCAATATTATTGTGACCTACTTTTACTTACCAAAGTTATGCGTTATACAACACTCCCAGAAGGCACTGTGTTTTCCTAATAAAATACTTCAAATCACTGCCACATGTTTATTTTATTTAAATTTTACACTTTAGCGTGGATCGATAAGTCTACCATACTGGTACGCCGGCCGTCTGTGATCAGAGCGCGTCCATTCAATACTGGGAGAGGCATGCGTAGAGAGACGCTCGCCGCGACGCCGAGCGCGGGAAAAATGACGTTTTGTTTTTTTAAGATGAGAAGAGCAGAGACGTTTACGTTCCAGTCAGAGATAAACGTGACACTAAATAAATATAATTTAATGTTAATGTTGTTAAAGTAAGTATAAATGATAGCAACTGTTTTAAATCTAGACTTATCAATGAGTACATACTTACAGTAGCTCGGAACGTTGAATGCTTTGTGAATAAGCAATAAATTAAGTGGTATTGCAATTTAGATTGATATTCTAGTTCATTATTTATTTAATGATAGTTTGTAAAGTCATTTTTCAGGCCATGAAAGGAAGTAAGCAGTATTGTTGTCAATGAAATAATAAAGGGCATAAAGGCAAAACATGGTTCGGGAAAGTAATAATTTAACATAAAAAATGCATTATTCAATATACTCTCTAGTTACTCTACAAAGCCAACATCGCCTACATTTTCCGGCATTTCCGGAGCGTAACAATAGGCATTTTCCAAGAACAACGTATGTACGGGTATATCTGGATGAATACATTACTATTTATTAGCTTGTATTTTCAAAAATAATAATGCTCTATTTTTAAAACTCTAGTAAGCAGTATTTGAATTTGAATTGTTACGTCACTTTGAAAAAAACGAAATAAAAAAGACAATGGACATTTCGCCATTGTGAATCGTGATCTTTTGTTTTTCAATGACGAATTGAAACAGTGATGAGTCAGCCATAACTCTTGGAAAACCCCTTTGAAACCTTTGAAAAATTTACGAGAAAAACCTTATTTTTTAAGCCAACATATTTTGCCAAGTAATAAACCAAGCAAAATCAATAAACCAAAATATTTTTACTGCTATTTACATTATTTTAGATATATAAGTATACAGTTTAAACGAAGAAAACACCGTGCAGGGATAATATAAGCCGTTCTGTGTATTAATGTAAAACATATTAAGGAAATGGAAACACTTGGCAGCGTAGGTCAGGACGTCTGGCGTCGTCGCAGCCAGTGAAAATAAACACCATTAGGCTGGTTACAACACTGACAGTAATGACAGTTTACGTTATGTGGAAAGACTCTTTCATCAGGATCTCCATTACCCATTACTTATTACCTACTTTATACATAATTATTATGGGTATTTTTAAGTAAGTATTTTATATTAAATATATATGTATGTTTATATTAACTATTTAGATATTACTTTCGCACACATTTTCCTCTTAATAACACTTTCTTATTTTTTGCACCTGTCATGGTTCTCTTCACTGGTAGAGAATGCCTAAGGCATTAAGTCCACCTTTGTACATTAGTGTTGCTTAGAGTCTTACAAATAAATAGACTTCTTTAAAGAGTTTAGACATTATGAATAAAAGAAATTAATAAGTACTAAATCTAGTTTAAAAATAAATAAGACAGTTAGATTAGACGATTTGATTTATGGAAGGCGGATGTCAGGCCGATAGACGCAAGTGAATTTATTACTTATGATGTAAAAGTTAACCAACAATACAATATAGAAAGATTTGCGGCGTCATGTTTCTTTACAGACAAACCAGAGCCTAGAACTGCACGCAAGAAGTTCACACCCTGAGTCTATGTCCCTAGATATCACAGTAGATCACAGTATTCTGATTTAATTTTTCTCTTACGTAGAGAGTTCACGGCAGGAGACTAGAGGAGAACGATTTTGCATTTGTGAGACAAAATAGCGATAATAGTATTTGTCATTGAGGTCAGTTTCTATTAGACAATGCTTATTTTTATTTTATTTATTAGGGAATCAAACAGTGACACATTAAATTTTGTAGAAAATAATACAAAACAAGATGGGCACATGTGTAACCAACAACATTTTCCACGGAATACTAATATATGATCTTTGCAAAGCATGCGATGTTAACTAAAACTTATAAACTACAAGTAAAACAACAAAAAAATCATCCTTAGCTGCTCTTTGGCTGCTAAGTAGTAAAACAAAAGCGAAGTTACAATACAAACATAAAAATGAGAAAAACAAAATGAGTGTGCTATATACCACATGACTGAAGTAAAACTTCTTTAGCTACAACTCTTCCGTTCGCCTCGCCCGATCACACTTTTCGCAACGCTCTCGTCACGCATTCACCAGCTTACTCCCTAATTCAAGCATGCGTAAAGAAGTTTTACTTCAAAAAGACGTGAAAACAAATAGAAATACATACAGTAAATTAAAAAATAATGTTATAGAAGCACTGAGTTTGACTCAGTGCTTCCAATAAACCATTAATATACGAGATATAATTTACGAGAAGAAAGAGCATATATATCAAATTAATGGAAATCACTATTAAAATGACTGGTCAATTGACGCGGTCAACCGGCTGCAACCAACATTCTAGCGCGGCTTCACAAGGACAAGAGGCACAGCAACTCAGATTCTACGTACCGGATAAATAATCACTGATGCGCTATAGCCACGGTGAACAGCGTCGCTATGATATGTACGGACCAAGAAACAAGGATCAAGAAACTTTAGAATCAAGACGGTCCAACAATACTATTAAAATAATTGAGAACTACCTCGAAGACAGAAACTTGAGAAGAGGTAGATTCAGAACTACCACAACCAAAGTCAAACCGATACGTCACGGTGTGCCCCAAGGCTCGATCCTGGGACCGATAATATTGAACTTGTATGTCCATGATATTTGGGATATACAAGACCACATCAGAGGTCTTGAGACCTCTGACAGTATGCGTATGCGTATGATCTCTGTATACTCAACAGAGCCACGAACCCAGAACACGCGACTATGCGTGCTAAACCGTCTGCGGAAACCATAGTTGACTACTACACGAGATGGGGGTTAAAGTATAATATAGAGAAAACAATGCATCATGTTCTCGAAAAAGAAAAATGACCGACTAACGGTGAAACTGAAACAACAAGCGCTGCACTATCAAAAGCAGATCAGATACGTCGGTGTCATCTTCGACAAATACATGAAGATGAACCAACACACCGGAAAGTCGTCAAAAAACTGAAACAAGTCATAGGAGCCCTCGGTCCAACATATATACAATGCGAAGACAGAACTAGACACGAAACTGGCCATCTTTTAGGCTTGCATTTTACCTCTGTTGGATTACAGAGTGGTGCTACTACTCTCAAGGTATAGCGCAACAAACCTAAGCAAAATCGAACGCCAATACAGACTGGCACTGAAAAACGCCGCTCAAGATTGGAGACTACCATGACGAACCCCCACGGAAACGAGCTGGGAGATGGCTTGGATGGACATAGAAGCCTGGCACCTACGCGCCGAGGACCTTAACACCAAAATGTTGGAAAACATTGCAAAATTAGAAATTGAAGATCTTGAATCCCCTGGAGACGCCCACCAAGCGCACGGCGAATTCAACCCCCTTAGGGTTAATCACAGAATAGGCGATATATTGTATAACCCTAATAAAAAAAGGATACAAGCGTTGGTCTACCGACAAAACGAGGACTCTGCGTCCCTTTAAAATAAAAATAAACCAAAATTAAAAAAAACATCAATGAGAGACTGTAAGCACACAACATAAATAAAACATGTAATCTGTTTGTATATTCTCGCATATTGCGAATAAATAGAACCCAGCAAACATGATCCATTAGGATATCCTAATGGATCATGTTTGCAATTGGAAAATGTTGGAATTAGTTCAGATAACTTATGTAAGTTAGCTGACTCACCTCTGCACGGCCTCCGGCCACGGAGACATTGTAATACACAAATTAGACAAATAAATGTTATTCTGATTCTGATTCTAAAGCGCCAAACAAAGGAACAAACATACATACATATGCTGATAAACACATTACCTTCCCATACGTCCCGTAGTCGGGTAAAAAGTAAAAATTTGTTAACCATTGAATTAGTACCTACTGGTACGGTACCTACTAATCGCAAATTAACTCATAATTCAGGGCACTCTGACTCGGAAAATACCCGAGCAATCTCGAAATTCCCATATCAAATATCTCTCATTTACAAACAGCCTTACCCATCATGGGATACATACAGAGGTATTATACCGAGTAGGCTGACCCATCGCGGTCGTCAACCCTCAGAATGGGGTCACTGGGGGCGATCTCACTCTCTACTTAAATATTCCGACTATTATTAGTACCCTTTGTGATGCAAGCTTAACCATACCAGTCGACTGTTTGAGTGGAAGCTTTATTTGTGACCGATTATTATTTGCTATTTGGTTCTGTGGTTGGGATTTGGTAGTATCCGCCAAAAATACCATCGGCTTCGGCCAAAATGAGCAGAAGGTTTCCAACTTTCCACTAGCTAAAAAAATCAATTTGGTCCGTCAGTTAGATTTCTTTCAAGTGCGTGTCGGATTTCGCACATTAAGGGTTCCGTACCAAATATTGGTATTTGTTAGTAAAGTATACGTTAATAAACATTATCACCAAATTTGAAGTTCATAGGTCAATGGCAAGTTTAAAAATTCTTCGTAACAAAATTTTGTGACAGACGACAGACGGACACGTGAGTGACAACAATAGGGCTCCGTTTGGACCCTTCGTTTCGGCTTCGACTCGAAATCGAGCTTAGGTCGGACACTAGAATTTGGAGATTTGTGAGCTGTAGTGTACGGAATAAAATATAAGATCCCTTTGGTGTGCAATTGATTCTGGGAGGCCTGTAGTTGTTTGGCGTCTGCACGGCGATAGTAACCCACCTAAATGGAACATACATTGACATTTCCATCTCCCCTCCTCCTCGCGTCGTCCTGTCTTTGGCATCGTGGAATGAATGAAGTGTATCTTGGTGTTCAGTGTAGAGCGATTTCCATCTATCGTTATGAAAAATTATGCATAATCTATTATTCGGGTTCCTATTTGATTTTTAAGAAGAAATTTTAGGGAAAGGGCAATGCTTAAACGAAGCAGCTACAGCATAGTTTTTTACAAATTGGCCATTTTTCAGCTTTATTCAGGTCGATTTTTAGGGACAGCGTAGGCGTTCACTGGCGAGGGCCTACGGCGCCGCACCAATTCTATGCGACAGCACCTATCCAAAGAGCTACTTAGCTATCTCAGATCCCTGAGGGGTGAGACAATAACGCTTAGTGAACAATGTATGGCAATGACGTTACCCGCGGAGAGAATTGTCACGTGACAGGACTCACGTCCAGTAATGTTATTGCCATACATTTTGTACTAAGCGTTAGCGTGAACGCTAACAGATAAGTAATTTGTCTCCAGCCACTGATCGGATGGATCCAGAAGTTACATTTGGAGAAGTAGAAGCCCTGGGAACATCTTAATTCAAATTTTCTTACGTTTTTGCAATTTGCAGGTATCAGGTTGTATCTTGGTCAAAATATGATTCGCGGCCGTAGCAAATTTTGACCAAGATTACAACCTGACACTGACTTGCAAATTGCAAAAAACATAGGAAAATTTGAACTTTGCGGGCTACCCTGGTGCCTCCACCTTAAATGCTTTAGCTACTGGAACTGTAACAACGACTTGAGGTCTCGGCAAAGAGGATGTTAAATATTTGCATTGGAGTAGGTACATATTTTATTTATTTTTATTAACTTGTACATACCTACTTTGTAATTTCATTGTTTTTATTTATCTGTAAATAATAATACATTTTCAAATCAGCATTTGCATTGAAGGTAGGTACAAAAATTCGGAAGTTTTAATCGATATGGTGCTAATATTTATCATGAAGAGTCTTAATTCTTGAGATAAACCAGATGCATATGCATTCATCATTGGTTGTATGATTTACTAGTATTTTTAATAGTAGTTCATTAGATTCAGTATATCAGAACTGAAAATATTAATCGCAAACACTACAGTAAGGATCCTGAGTTTCCAAGTCGAGCATAGTTAGAATTCATCATTAGAAGCAGTCCGGATTTCTGGAAAGTCTGGATTTGTCGAGTTTCTGGCGATAGGCTCACCTCCTTAAACTCGGTAGGTACTTTAATGTAAATGGAAAAATGTGGCAACATAATACTGCTTACCCTTTTGGAGGAATACCGGCTTAATATTCAAATGTTCCTCATATTTACTACTAGCGCGGTTTCACCCGCGTAGTCTGGGATTAAAATATGATAAGGTAGCCCATATGTTAATTCAGAGTATAAGGTAGCTACACTCCAAATTTCATCCAAATCTGTTCAGCTGTTTGAGCATGAAGGAGTAACAAACATATAAACACACACACTCTCAATCTATCACCTTTATCATATTAGTGTGTTATTATAATATTATATTATTAATATAATCTTATCTGACAGTTAAAGATGTCTGGCATAAAATATGATGCACTCAGCATTTTGTTTATATATTAACACAATATTTGCGTAGTAATTAGCAGTACCTATCTAGTATTTACTCAAAAACAAAGCCAGGAACTGTGCGAATATTATAATTGTTGCTCATTTACACTTGTAATATACGTTGCATAACAATGAGGACAACTTTGAACGAACAATGTTGATAGATGTAGCCGTCCATAACCAATCCTAGGTACTAATATTATCTGCCCTGGGGCCGGGCCTGCGGACAGCGAGTAATGGGTAGCTCGCCGTCCGATCAGCACTAGGCCGACGGCGCGTAGTGTTCCACGCGCGCCTCCAAGAGTTGTCAGCAATCATGACGGGGCCCGTCATGGCCGATGCCTGCCCAGGGGTTGTGGATAGATTCGAAACAGAGTTACCGCGCCCCTGGGCACTCAGGGCAGGGAAGGAACAGGGGTGGGTTTTAGTCAGTAAGAGTTTCTTTTTAGCAGTTAGTTTTTATTGGGCTTATTTTGTAAACATTAGGCCTTGTTTCTAGAACAAAAATCAACGCAAAGTTACCTAATGTGACAAACCGTGAAATGCGTGACAAGCCGTGATTAGTTTAATGAATTTTCAACAGTGAATTGTATCACTTGATTTGCATGTAATTTGCGAGGCATCTATAATTCTTTCCAAAAACGAGCTTTAGTTTAGTCAGTGGGAGACAGTTCTTTCGGATCTCATTTTATAAAACTCGCTATTATAAATTCCAGATTCATTCATCAAATTCAACTGTCTATAGGACAAGCACTCCTTTAAATTCTTAGTCAGCACTTCACCACCCACAACTACCCTTCTTCCGGGTAGATAATGTTGAAATAAGAACCAAGTAACCAATGTTTAAGCTAATCAGATGGTTATTTTTTTAACGGGCTTCCGAAAGGAGAAGGTTCTCAATTCGTCTGTATGTTTGTTTTTTGTTTGGTAGGTCACACATACTTCAGAGGTGGCCATATACATTTTATCGAAATTTATTCAGCACTTTTTGAGAAAATCAACATAAACAAAAAATATGTTTCCACAGATGACGTTTTGGTTGTCTCCAATTTTGTTCAAATTGCATGATATTGGTGTTATCCATTCGGACATGACTTTATTATTTAATTTCAGTTTTTGATGTAGAACAACTGAAAACTGAAAAATAAAAAAACTGTGTTATAAAAAATACAACCGACTTTCAAAAAATAAAATATACTTACTAAAAGTCGGTGTCAAATAACGAAGAAACAACTTACAAACACAGACTTCCAAAATTAAAGTTATTTTGCAATTTGTAGTGTATTTTCTTTTTATAAATAAGGATTTTACTTCCACAACACTTTTACCAACATTCTAGGAATCACCTATTTTAATACCTAGCAACTGCATACAGTCTGAATATTTAAACACCACCTGCATGCCTCCATCAGTTCACCAATCGACCAGGCCACCACCCCATGGTAATTTCGCTCGCTGTCTTTATTTTTAACTGGGTTAGTCAAGAATAGTTAAACAGCCATCGATCCATGCACAGTCATAGTTCAGTGCACTGGGCATAACTTAAAAATACATTTCTACGTTAACTTTTTCCCAAGAGACCTGAAAAAAACTAATTTGCAAAGTAAGTATACCTTTTTTTGGGTTTGGAAATCATCCTATGATTTCGCCCGCTCTAGGTGGAGCAGGAGGGCGTGTATGACTTGTACTGACTAAAACCCAGCCCTGTCCTGTACTTCCTTGCCTGAGTGCCCAGGGGCACGGTAACTCGGTTTCGAATTTATCCACGACCCCTGGGCATTGCAAAGTATAACCTTCAATCGAAGAAATCAATATATTATGTCATGTATGTAGAGGTATATAAGACTTTAATTCTGAATACGGCCTCCAAAAATTAGGGCAAGCCAAGCAGCACGCGAAGTTGTAGATGTAACATACTTTAGTTCTGAATTATCGTCTTATAGATCGGCGGAATCGAATGAACCTAGCGTAGCCTGTACATGTTTGTAGGTCTCAAGTAACCCTCAGATATAAACCAAGCTACGCGCAATTAATTTCCAAAATATTTTTGGCAAGGCCTATCGAAAACTTTGGTTACCGGGGCCTGCGATTATACCTTATTGATAAAGCATAATTAGTTTTTTAATTTTCCCACAGCTGGGACTCAGGCCAGGAGTCCAGCACTCAGGGCTCCTGGCCGCTGGTCGCTGGCAGCTAGACAGGAGTCTAGGAGAGAGAATGGGCCGTCGTTGGTGGATGTCACATGTCTTCGAATTTTTGATTCTAGGACATTCATTCATGATGTTTTCCTTCACCGTTTTGAGAAAACCAGTGTAATTTATTCAAACAAGGCTGAGAACCAACACTTTTTTAACCTCAAAGTACCACATAAAGACAGTCCCCCAAAACGCCTACCCTTCACCACTTCCTAGCGTTTTAGATGGGAAGAAGAAGTGGGGCAACAAACTCCCCAGCAACACATCTGTCTGTTAAGTTGAATTTATATAATTGTGCATTAGTACCCGATTTTTTATGTTTTTCGAAAGTATGTATGTATGTAGGTATGTGTTTGTGTATTTATGTGTATGTCCATTTCTTTGGCACACGGTGTAGCCTTGATGGCTTGATGGCCGGCTTGATGGATTTTAAAAAATGAGGTATTATTAGATCAGTCTTAACCACCGTGTGTGACATAGGCTATATTATTATGAATATTGAAAACAAAATGGCGACCGCCATTAGGTAAGTTTGGTCGTATTTTTTGTGACCTAATTATGTGGGGTATCAAATTAAAGAGCTCGAGAAGATGATTTCAAAATATAACTCACTATTTTAGTGAGTTATATTTTGGAATCGTTTTCTCGAGCTCTTAGGTAGGGTCGGGAAATAAAGGAACTATTTAGTTATCTTTATTAGTCTGGTTTTTTGAAAATTTTCATTGATTTTATTTATTTATTTGTAATTATAACAATTGCTTGCTGCACTTACAGTAAACACCAAAGCGCGCAGCAAGCCAACAATATAAATTTAACTAAAAAACTTCATTCAAACATTTAACATAAATTTACTGCTATACATACTCGTAAATATGTCAACATCTGGCTTCTGAGCAATTACAGATTGATCGCTTGGGTTGTGGGAGCATATCGCGCAGTATCGGTACTCACTGGTGGAGCCGCGAAGAGACAGCGCGAGGCACAGGCACGCGACTGCTTCAGCCGATCAGGAGCAAACAATGAACAGCGAGCTACACTGAAAAAAATAAGTAGTAAAGCATAATGAAAAAGCATTAATCTGAACTGTTAAAGAATTAATCGGCACTGTTCAAACAGTTCAGATTAATGCTTTTTCATTATGCTTTACTACTTATTTTTTTCAGTGTAGAGTAGTCGCGTCATCGATCTTATTATTGAGCAACAAGCAAGTAGTAGTGCATCAAAAGCGCACACTTGCGTCTTGATTACCTGACCTGAAATAATGTAGATCTCATTGTTTAAGACTTCCCGTAAATAGAAATGAATGACACGCGGTGCGAGTCCATTAACTATGTCGAGCAATGGGCAGCTGATGATGGTGAAGGATCTACTTTAAGACCTACCTACGGGCAATTAATTTCCAAAATATTTATGGCAAGGCCTATCGAAAACTTTTGGCTACTGTGACCGCAAGCGCAGCAGGAAGGGCTCTTCTGTTAAGTTTTTATTGGCAGCCGAGGCCTGCGATTATACCTTTATCATACCTTATTGATAAAGCATAATTAGCCTTATAATGGGCCGTAATCCACCACGCGGGCTCAGTGCGGGTTGGTGGATGTCACATGACTTCGATATTTTGGTTCTAGGACATGCCGGTTTATTCATGATGTTTTCTTTCACCGTTTTGAGAAAAGCAATGATGAAATAAGTTTCACAAAGTAAAGCGCCTACCTGGGTTTGAACTCACGACCTACAACTCGTAAGTGAGGGCCGTTACCACTGGGCCACCACGTCCCTGCGATTGCAAGCACTCCGCCCGCGACTTCATCCGCGTGAATTTCAAAAATATTTATAGCCTATGACTTTCACAACTAATGTACGTGGCTTTCTATTGGTAAAAAAATTTTCAAAATCGGTTCCGTAAATCCAAAGATTACCCCCTACAACCTCACAAACTTTACCTCTTTATAATATTAGTATAGACTTATAATGCGTCGTTCTAATAGACCTCATCCGAGAGAGATGAGGCCATCTCCCCTGGACCTAGACCATCCTTCATATCTCTCATATATTTAGCTGGTAAATGGTGTAGCAATGCCTATGTGATATTACATAAAATTCTTGTTGTCTTAGTATAAAAGCTGGGCCCATGCTTACATCCTTGACGGAACCTGCTAGGGCCGGTGCCTGCCAGGGTCGGAGGTGATCGAAAGATTCACCGCGGTCCTGGCACACGTAACTGAAGGAAAACGGGTGGGTTTTCTTCAGTAAGAGCCTGACACGCCCTCCCGCTCAACCCAGACCGGGAGAATTTATTTGATGATTGCCCACACAATAAAAAATATGTAAGTAAGTAAAGATTTTCTTTGTTTAAACATGGTGTACGTGATACATTACATGCAAAATAACAATGAGATACAGCAAAGTTCTAACATGTTCAGCCGCATATCGTGGCGTACAAATTGGTAGGAAGAGATGGTGCATAAACAGTGACAATATTCATCAAAATTTCATTATACAGCATGTAACAAAAACCCTGTCCGATCCAATAAAGGCGTATTCCTGGTTTAACATAAGTACTAGAAAAAGTTGTAAAAAAATTTAACACATAAAAACCAAAAGTTTAGATTTTTTATTTTTATAAAATATGCGAAATTTAACACTAAATTTGGCAAATTTTCATAAGTTGATAACACTCCACCGGCCGGCGAAATCTTTTCATTTTTACCTATTTTTATTTCAAAGGATATCGCCCTGCACTAGCCGCTCTGTATGCACTCTGTCTCGCTCAGGCGGCATGTTTGATACGAAACAATAGGTGAACTTTGTCGAGCGCTGTGTTGTCTTTGATAAGTTTTTTCTTTTTTTTTTAATTAATTATTTTCATTGGGGAAAAATAATTATCTCGTATCCATTAAATGATTACGTATATGTGTAGGTACGCAGTACGATACCAAGAAATACCCTTCAGGATCGAGCAGGGTTTTTGTTACATGCTGTAGACATCCTCCTCCTTTCTTACATCCTCGGCAAAAATATTAAGCAAAACTGCCAACCTCATCGTTTATAACAAGTTCTATGACACATTCTGTTACCCCGGAACAACTAAAGTACTGAACCAAGTTTTTTTTTTTCATCTTTGATAGGCTCGCGCTGGACCCCTATCTCATCATCCCCATTAGCCAAATAACTTTTATAATAGCGCTAACGCTAATGCTTCTTGCAAAATGTGCCCTGGGCAATGACGCCGCGGACGAACTTGCGAAGAGAGGCTCCGAGATGACAGTGCTGGGCCCTTACCCACTTCTTCCCCTGCCTTACTCGCAATTTCGTACATGGATACGCCAGAGATCAACTGATCTCCACAACTACAGATGGTCACAGGCAACAGACTGTAGGCAGTCGAGAATGGCCATGCCGAGCCTGCACCCACGACTAACCAAACGATGGCTCAGCCTTAATAAAAATAACCTCAAATTAATGATAGGGACAATTACGGGCCACTGTCTCTTAAACAAGCATCTTTTCAATCTAGGCATCACGGTCAGCCCTCTCTGCAGGGGGTGTCTCGATGCCGAAGAATCAGCCGCCCACGTCATCCTGGAATGCGAGGCCGTGGCCAGCGTGAACAAATCTTCAGAACAGTGAGGTCGCTCCGCGAAGCCTGTGAAGCTCTCAGGAAGCTTCTGTGCTTCTGGGCGGAGCTAGGCTGGCTATGTTAGCCAGGACCCCCACGCACAACGGACCAAATAAGAGTCTAAGTGCGGACAAAGGAGTCCCTTTTCTGTTCTATTCTATTACCTGCGGAGAGAACGGTCACGTGACTCACGCCCAGTAATGTTGTTGCCATACATTTTGCACGAAGCGTTAGCGTTAACGTTAACAGAAAAGTATTTTGTCTAAAGACTCTGATGGTAAGCGATGATGTGCTCGACGATGGAGCACGCTTGCCTAAAAGTAACCTCGTTTATTATCAGGCACCACAAAACCCTCACAAACTAACGATTACCACATTTGATCAGTCGGTACTCAATCGCAGCTCGCATGAGGTTATGACCCCGTGGACGCCTACGTAATCTATTGATTTCTTTGGCAAACGATAGAATTAGCTGATGGGGGATAGTGATTTGTGTGAGTATAGTAGACTTTAATAGATATTAGATAGTATGTTTACTTCATTGGTACTTTAATTATGAATGGAGAATCTAGCTTTTGTCAGCGGCTCCGCTCGCGTGAATATCGAAAATAGGTTAAATGACAAAAAAATGTATTTGGTTTGTCAGTTGGATTACCACCGAGACATACTGAGACTGTTCCGTGCCTCGGAAAGTTAAGTCTCGGTAAGTTAAGCCGTTGGTCCCGGCTGTCAATCATGGATCTTTGACAGTCGTCACGGGTCGTCAGAAGCCCGAAAGTCTGACAACCAGTCTTACCAAGGGGTATCGTATTACCCGGAAACGAGGCTGTGGGGTCAAATAGGCAGTCGCTCCATGTAAAATACTGGTATTCAGCTGCATCCGGTTAGAGTGGAAGCCGACTCCAAGATAGTTGGGAAAAGGCTGAGGATGAGTTGGATTATCAAAAACTATTTATTCTTTTGTCACGTATACAAAAACCGGCCAAGTGCGTGTCGGATTTCGCACATTTAGGGTTCCGTACCAAATGCGGGGATTATCAAAGAAAAAATCTGATTTATCAATATATTGGTATTTGTTAGGGCATAAACTGCGTTAAGCGTGCCTCTCGCGTGTCCATACAAAAACGACCCGCGCGTGCCCATGCGCGTGCACACGCTCGTGAGCCCGTCGCGTGATACTTCCGTGCAATGGGGCACGCATGCACGCGACGTGATCACGCATCACGTTGGACGGGTCCACGCGCGAAGCCCGCTAGCGGGTGCACGCGCGTGCTTGTTCAGTTGACAGCGCTATCTCGAACCGACCGCACGCGCGTGCCCGGCCCATAACAAAAAATGACAAATTTTGATACAGAAAGGGTAATTGTTGAAGTTCAGTGTCGTCCTGCCATATGGGACCAATCAAGCGAAATATTTAAAGACCGGGACGCTAAATCAAAAGCATGGCTAGACATTTGTAAAGTACTGTTTGAAAATTTTGATGACTGGAGTGAAGCAGAAAAAAACATACAAGGTAAGTACCTACACTCTTTTTTTATTTTATAATAACGTAGGTTAGGTAAACTATTCTTTGCGCCTAATTTTTATTTTTAATAATCTATGCAATTAGTTATATATAATTAGTTATTTCAATTGTATTTGTGTCAATTAAATGTTTTCAACAATTAATCCAACTATAAAATTAAAACTCGGAATATTTACAATAATTTACCTATGTAAATATAAAATCATGCTTATATTCAAAACTAGTGCAGAGATACTGCGTATTTCTGAACATTGTGAAATTCGTGTGAACAATGTCCCATAATATTGGTATGGTTTTATATAATTATTGCTCGATAAATTCCAAAGTTCTTTCTTTCGGCCACGCGGTCGCCGCCATTTTGCGCGTCACGAGACAACCAGTATGTTCACGACTGCGAGCTTCACACTACTTCACACTATCGGTGTATTTAGGGTTCAAAATCATTTTAGGGCAGAAACAGTGGATCGGTAGGTAAATAAATAAAACAATTATCAACTAAAATATTTATTATATTGGTTTTAGAATTGGGCTAGTAACTTTGTAAAATAAGCGTGCGTTTTGTAGTTTTGTAGGTTTTTCTTTGACATCTCTCAACTTTAGTTTACAACAATCTAAGTTATTTGGTTACATCCTATGATTTTATATAACTAGATTAGTTATACGCCCGCTTTCAAAGGCAAGAGCAATGGAAGGTAATTGCCTACCATGCAGTTAGTCACGCTCCAATCGGTGTCGCGTCTACATGTGTTTGAGTACCAATAATATTTTAGTAAAAAAGATGCCTACTTGTGTTTTTAGACACTGTACAAACTACACATCACTGGATGTGTAATGAAAGAAAAAAAGTTTCATTTTATGCGTAATTACATAACATTTTACCTATTTAATGTAAGAATACTGAATTTCTTATAATTTTCGACTGTCATGGCGGCGCAACTGGTTACATCCGATGAATTTAACAAATAAAATCATTAGGTATATTATTAAAATATGCCTGCTATGTTAATAAAAAATGTGTGGTAAAAAACCGTGAAAATTCAATTATTGAATGTACATAAATTATAAAAAAGCCTTCAATAAATACTGCGATCTTGCCATGACAGCTGTCCGTCTGCAACGAAATAATCTGCGAAGTTATCGCGTAATGTATACGAATCTCTGTGGGTATTTCCAATTAACCCCCGAACTGAACGTATATGGTCTGGTATAATGACAATATCATGAAAGTCATTAATTTGACTTCTTGATCTTATAAAATTATGCAAAATACAAATTGTTTTAAGAAAACAAATTGCTTTGTCTTTTCCAACGTTCAATGGACGATGGAGTATGCGAAATTTATTAGCCATGATACCAAATGTACACTCAATATAACGTCGCGCTCTCGTTAACCTATAATTGAATATTTTTTTTTTGTAGTTTAAATCGAGAGCTCTAGCATATGGCCGCATGACATGGCTAGATAACCCAAATGCTTCATCTCCTACAATAATATAGGGCAAAGCTGCGGTTGCAGCAATGTTGGTTGGTTTATCATTGTGTATTACGGGCAATGCTTTGGCAGGAGGAATATCTATTAAGTCATTGTTGATTTGTTCGTACAATCGGCTTTGTGTGAAAATTGCGGAGTCAGATTCTTTACCCTGCACTCCCACGTTTATATAGGTAAACTCATAGTTGGCGTTACACATTGCAAGCAGTACAATAGAATAGTAATGCTTATAGTTGTAATAGAGGGAACCACTATGTGGAGGTCTTATAATGCGTATATGTTTTCCGTCTATTGCACCTATGCAGTTAGGAAACTGGGCTTGCGTTAAAAAACCTTTTTCAGTCTCTACCCATAGCGCACGGGAAAATTTTGGTATACATTCTTCCTTTAACCTTTCAATTATAATTTGACAAACTTCTGTTACTATTTTTCTGACCGTGGTTAGTCCTGTCTGATACGCCAGATGAATATCGACGAAGGTATGTCCACTAACTAAATATCTGTAATAAAATAAAATACCTGTGTTATTGTTTCAGTGAAAAAGCTGCAGCAAAGATGGAAAACTGCAAGAGACACTTATATAAGAGTGAGGTCTACTAAAAAAAACTTAAATCAGGCTCCGGTTCCAGGGCAAATAAAACATACATTTACTATAACATGCTGTCATTTTTAGATTCAAACTCGAATACTCAAGGAGAAGAATCGGCAGACAATTTTAATCAGTCAGTAGAGCAAAACGCGTCACCGAGAACTTCACAAAATAATACGATTATTGAAGAAGATTTGATTAATGTACCTAGCACCAGCTCCAGCGTTACCAAAGAAACACGATCTTCCAAGAAACGTAAGTGCGAATCGCCAACTGATTTCGAATTAGAGTTGTTAAATTGCGTGAAGAATAACACTGCAGATAATATGGACGAAGACTTGAATTTTTTTAAGTCATTATTACCAACTGTAAAAAAATTGAGTTGCTTTAAAAAATTATTATTTCGTACGAAAGTATTAGAAGCTTTAATGATATTGAAAAAGAAATGATTATTACCATTGATGACCTTTCATTAACGCAAAATACGGTAACGAATGATTTAGAATCCTTAAATGTAAGATCAGATACGAACAATGAATAAATAGGTAACAAGAAAGACTTTGAAGATTTGATTAAGACTGTTTAATTATTAAGAACAAAAGAAAGAGAAGAACATGAAGAACTATTTAAGTTAGTAAAAAGCGCAATTTTATATTTATATTTTTCTGGTCTCATGTGCAATTATTATGATATACAAGGGCATTCGCCAAAAGTTTACAAGCCTTGAGGTGTCATGTTCATAAGGAAAGAAACGGGGTCGATTCGGACACTTTTATCTTAAACCCTATTTTGGGGTCAAATAAAAAAGTGTATCAATAGACCCCTTTTTTACTTAATGGACCTTTTTTTTGAACCTACTCATAACATTGCTCCTTCATATGTCCTCTTCTTAAATTTAATCTTTTATGTAGTAAACTGTGATTATGATTGTGATGATAAATAAGAATTTAAAATAATATTAGTACCCGATCTAGTAATAGAAGGGAATAATTAATAAGGGAAATATTCATATGTAAAAACTTGCAATCAATATGCGTCATTATAATTAATACTTTGTAAGGTAGGTATATTATTATAATTAAGACATTTAGACTTATTGTACTGTTTTAACTGTTATTGTGTTTTTTTATTTTAAACTTGAACCTGTGATTTTATTAGTGTATTTCAAATGAATAATCAATGACTAATTGTAACGTAGCGTTTATGCAAGACACTGTGATGACTGTTGTGATTAAGTATATAAAAAAATAAGTGAATAAGTAGGTATAGATAAAAAAAAACGAAAAAGATAAAACTGTGTAATTTAGAAATAACAAAATATAATTAATAAATATAAGAAACTGTGATTAATATGATGATTAATAAGTGTGCGGTTATGTGTTTCGGTCCTAAGAACAGAGTGAACCACATCAAGAAAAACATTTTAAGCCATATTCAGGTGTCACTGCCGAAACAATAAGAACTTCTTCTTCTTTCTTGCTTGATGTGGCTAAACAGTAATGTGACTTACATAAATTTGCAAAAAATATGAGTGTTCTAAACTTTTGTTAAATAATGACTGTTTTTTTACATGAATAAAGATGATTATTAATATCGAAATGTCTTTACTTACCGCAATGTCATTGCAAATCGTTCCATTGGTGATACGATTGACGTAGATTTCAATCGTAGATTGTTAGTCTTCAAATAGGGCTCCAGTTTTGAATATAATTCATCATAGACTTGTAATGAAACTTTAAAATATTTGAAAAAAAACCTTTCATTTTTTCTTAATATACCAAACTTCACCACGAATTCCCCGCACAGTAACCTAGATTCAACGAACGGGCTTACTGGCTGGCGTCTTTTTTTGGCAATTCGTCGTCGCCGTCGTCTTGATAAATAATACAACATTAATTTATCCATTATTACTTATTCGACTGTACACCTCCAACGTCAAAATTGTACTGAGAAAACTGCGTACGCGGATGCACGCGCCGATGCCCGCGCATAAGCACGCGAACGTGCTCACGTGCGTGCACCAGAAGCGTGGCCCGCGACGTGCTCACGTGCGTGCACACGCTTAACGCAGTTTATGCCCTTAGTAATATTAAACAGTATCACCAATTTTCAAGTTCATGTCAATGGGAAGTTCAAAAATTCTTCGGAACAAAATTTTGTGACAGAAGACGGACAGACGGACGCGTGAATGACAGCAATAGGGCTCCGTTTGGACCCTTTGGGTACGGAACCTTAAAAATGAAGACGATACAGAGCGCTGAAAACCTACGTAAAAAAAATGTACGTACAAGTGACGTATCAAGTCCCTACTCCAGAATCTATGTCATTTTCTCAAAAATATGTTTCCAATATTTTTTGATGATCAAACTTACATAGGTACTAAATAGGATTATTATTTTTGTATCCGGAGTCATCTCTATTATATTTCTGGAACGAATAACCTACCATCGGTATAAAAAGTAGGCATCCGACGTCTTTATTCAGCTGTTTGTGTTCTACCACGGTTAGAACATTACAGATTTGGATGAAAATAAGGGTCACGGGCTGACTACCGGGTTTCCAAAATGTCATCCAAATACTTTGAGCCGTTTTTTGCGTCTGTCTGTTTATCTGCTACCTCCTCCTAAACCACGCAACGTACTTTAATGCGGTTTTCACGAATAGAAAGAGCGATAAACGAGGAAGGTTTGTGCGTATAATTTGTACCAGTCGTTCGTTCTTATCGTTACTTCTTAATCTTCTACTCTCGTATCGATCTCTCTGTGGCTGTATTAGAAAGTATTCATGTCTTGGTAAAAATGTGACCTGCAAAAAAGAGCTTTTCAGGGCTCATTCTTCATGGCACTTTTTAAACAGAATCAAAAATCTTCTCAATGCAACATGATGTGTCGACACCCTTGCGCCATCCCATTTTCTTAGCTCAGCGGGGTGTACTGGGGCGGCTGCTGCAGGTGCAGACAACCTCAAACGGCAAATCAAATCAAATCAAAAGTCATTTATTCAAACTAGGCTGAGAACCAGCACTTTTTAAACGTCAAAGTTCTACATAAAGACAGTCCCCCAAAAAACGCCCGCCCGTCACCACTTCCTAGTGTTTTAGCTGTGAAGAAGAAGTGGCCAACAAACTCCCCAGCAACACTCAGTCTGTCTGTTAAGTTTTAAGAACTTGAATCTATATAATTATATGCAACAATCTTAACATTATGTAAAACAGAAAAATAAATATTTATGTCGTCTAAAATACAATCATAAAATTAAATAATCCGCCACTTGCCAGGCGCAAATATAGCAACCTTATTGGGAGTTCCATGTTTGAGCCGTTTGGGGTTGAAACACTAGGGCCATGGGGTCCGAGTGCTCATCAAGTAATAGTAGTAAGTAGTTTCGGGATATCAGCAAAGTTAGTCGACTCAGGTGACCAGAGGACTGGGCTTTTCTTTGGCCAACTAATCAGAATTGTTATTCAACGTGACAATGCTGCCAACGTTCTGGACACTTCCCATTCACAGCGATGTGGATGAATTTGTGGTGCCTATAATGTGTTGTCTTTATACGCATTTGTAGTGAATATATATTATTAAACATTACCAGTTAGTATACAAAATAAAATCTTATTAAAGCTGCATTCCATCCTTGACCTTACCCTCTAAGATCTTATCTCGCATTCTCAACGACCCGATGAAGCCTGAGCCCCTACGTATGTTGATATTTACGACATTGTTATGATATTATGATCACCTATTTACCCATTACCCGTTACGCCACAACTTTACGATTTTGCGTAAGTAAGTCGCCAGAGATAAGCAATGTTGTTTTTGTAGTCTTTACGAGATGCATGCGTGTGTTTTAGACGTGTTTGTTTTGTCATAAAGTTAAGAAAACATTGTAAGGTGTATTTTGATAAGGAAACCGGGTTCATTACATGCTGTAAGCAGAGATTTGCTTAGCTATAGCTTAGGTTCACAAAGTATTTTTTAGAGTCTTGCTAAACGTTCCTAGGCTTTTTTTTTTTTTTTTGGGGGTGGGAAATCATCTTATGACTTCTTCCGCTCTAGAGTGGAGCGGAAGGGCGTGTCAGACTCTTACTGACTAAAACCCACCCCTGTTCCTCCCTGCCCTACGCGCCCGGGGGCGAGGTAACTCTTTCGAATTTATCCTCCACCCCCGGGCAAAAGGATCCCATGTCACCAGGAAATAATGAGTGACACCAGAGCTGTTGAAATCACGTCGGAGTGAGGACTCCGCAACAGAAAAGACCCAGAGGAAGACCCAGAAAGCGTTAGAAGGATTGTCCCGAGGAAGATTAAAGAAAATAGGCAAGAAAATATCTTGGAAAAGGGAGTTAAGAGACAGCTAAATGGAAAAAGATCGTTGACCAAGACTCACAAAGGGTTGTAGCGGTGAAGGAAATAGGTAAGCTAAACGTTCCTTTTATTAAACGTAAATCTTTAAATATTCCGACACACAGATTAAATTAACCACTACTTAATAACACAGATATTAAAATAGGTAGTACTCGTAGGTACAGGTGAGTGTAGGAGGGGTTCACACCGGCGTCGAGGGTACGATGAAGTACCTGGGACTCGTCCTCGCCAGCCGGTGGCACTTCGTGGAGCACTTCCGTCGTTTGGCTCCCAAACTGGAGCGGGCCGGGGCTGCCTTGAAGTGGCTCCTGCCCAATCTGGGGGGTCCAAACGCCTCCTGCCGTAGGCTCTACGCGGGGGTCGTGCGGTCCATGACCCTTTACGGGGCACTGCTGTGGGCGCGCTCCTTAAGGCGGCGACCAGCTCGCCGGTTGAGCGCGTCCCAATGGGTAATGGCCATCCGGCTGGTCCGGGGATACCACACGGTCTCCGGTGAGGCGGCGAGCCTCCGTGCCGGACTGTCGCCATGGGATCTGGAGGCCAAGGTCCTCGCGCTCCTCTGGGAGTGGCACGAGGAGGCGAAACGCCGGGGCGAAACGCCGAGGCGAAATGCCGGGGCGAAACGCCGGGGCGAGAGGGAATGGGAAGCAGTCTCCTCCTTCTGCGAAGCAGTAATACTCGCGAAGGAGGAGGCTGAAGAGGGTAAAGTCGCTGTAAACCACGCAACGGCTTATGATATGGTTTTCACTAACCGAAAGAGCGATAAACGAGGAAGGTTTGTGTTTATAATTTGCTCCGAACGGAGCCAGGGCGGGTCGCTAGTTATAATTAAAAGAAATAAACAGTAATTCGAGTTTTGAAGAAAATATTGTTAGATACATTTAGGACGGCTGACGAAAGTCAGTCCTTTTCCGTTGAAAAGGACTCCTGGTCCTTTTTCATTGACAACACACAACCGACTGCCATAAAAATAAATTACCATTTTTCATTCTAATTTAAATCTGTCTGCTGACAAGATTTGTATTTCATGCGACCTCCTTAGATATCATAGTACCTACTTATTGTGCAAGAGCCTGTGGCAAGAGGTGCCGCGAATCGAAACAAATAGTAGGTATGGAAATGGAATGAAAAGTTCATTGCCTATGTCCTACAACAGACACCTATTTGGCATGCAGATGTTGAAAGATCTCATTTGAGAACTTCCTCTGAAGTGATTTTAAGAGCAATTACTGCAATGCACCGATGAACTTATTCCTGATGACCTTACAAATCATTTTTTCACCTTAGGCAGACATGACTTCACAAATCTTCGAAAACAGCCTATGTTATAACATAACCCAGCTTAGAAATAGGATGTTATATCGCTGCTCATACCCCAACCCCTCATCGTGATAAAACGTATTTTTCCCGTAGTTTCTCACTCCGCCTCACTATAATGAAATATTTGCTGAGTTGATTGAACGTAGCCAGCGTAGGCCTGCATTGTGTGGCCGACTGGCCGGCAAATACACACTCACTAGATAATTGCTATTTGTTTTTATCCGGCAAACATGGCCGCTATTTATAAAGAGGGATGTAAAGGTCTCTATTAGTAGAGTGCGTGGGCACCTTTTTCTTAGAAGTTGAGGGTGAGTGTACGTACCTACGGAATCAATCAATGCAGGTATTTTCTGAGAATTCTTTTAAATATAGATGGTTTTCTCGTAAATCTTTTGCGTTATTTTGTTCTAAGGTGAAATTTTTTTCGATAGCTCTACGGGGTCTGGGTCACCCATGATTTTATAAGTGTTTTTTTTTTGTTTCCCCCACACTTCGAATTGATCATGTATTGTGGGTGCGTTCACAAACATGTAAACTCGCTTACACAAGACACCCAGACACGGAACAACTATCTGTAGGCCATACAAATATTTGTCACGTGCGAGAATCGAACCTGTGACACGCAACGCAGAAGCCAATCGCTCACGCACTGCGCCAAACCTGCCGTTGATAATTGCTTGGTTGTACCAGATAGATCTGTGCCTTTTTTTTCTAAGCACTTAGCAAGTGCTGTGATCTTTTCCTAAACATGGACATAGGTTGTGTGTGGATGTGCGAAATCACCGATGGATATTAGCCACCCTCAAGCATCGCCAACGGCCATATCTGGTTCTGTCATGTCATCACGTCGCCAATGCTTGCGACTTTTCGGCGCAAAAGTGGTTCGATTCATTAAATGTAGATTCAGTAATCAACATCTAATTAATCAAACAACTTAACAGGGTTGCAGTGCTGTGGCTTGTGAGTAGGTTTAGGTAAAGATAAACGAAGAGACAGATACCGTTACGAAAATACAAGATTCTGTACCAGTTTGTGGTTTCAATATTCTCTCTAACATGCTACACTCCCAACGCTTGTATAGGCAGAGGTTCAAATTGCCCCGCCTGCTAGGGACGTAGCGTAGAGCAATATTTGGATCGGCGTAGCGTGTGCATTGCGCTTCACTAGTCGGTGGCGCAATATTACTGCAGACGAGACATTGCAGTCTCTGTACATAGTCGTAGATGTGGAAATATGAGCTAGCTAGTAATAGGATTAAAGCCTAAAAGTCGGTGGGATCTGGCTTAGATAGACTTCTGCAGGAAGACTTTTGTGTCTTGAATAGGAGCTTGTTAATTGCACTTGAAGTTAGATAGCAGATAGGCAAAAGAAAGAAAGAAAAAATATTTTCCCCACTGTAGATAACAGTGGGGAAAATATGGAAGAACCAAAACATAAAGTAGGCTACGAAGACTGCGTTCAAACACCAGTTTTTCCCATATTTCTATAAGCTTCGCAGATGTAGACTTTGCGACGACAAGAATAAATATGAGGCTCTGGAGATGTGGTGTAAGAGGAAAATGTTAGGAGTCTCGTGGACTGATTTTTGCACCAAAATCTTTATACTTACTCCAGGAACTCGGCATTACGCGACGTCTTTCGTCGGTAGAACAAAGTCGCACATTAAAATTGTTTGGACATGTCTCCAGGCGCGAGAGCTGCAGGTCCTCACCGGACACGGCTGTTTCGGATGCGGTCGCATCCGGCCTTGGTAAAGGCCATGGTACAGAACCGTGACCCGGCGTGATGATCACGAACAAGACAAGACAGTGGGTCATCAATTTATCTAATATGATATGATAGTAACGACTCTAATATCGTTTTAATCCACTCTGTAATGAAGAGATATGATTCTATTAATTAGGTATCCTTCTCTCGATATCTACATATCTATATATCTTCTCTCTTCTTTCGACCTACAATTTCTACTCTACAAGCCTCATCTATAATATCTAAGATTTCTAGGCCGCTTCCTAAGAACACTATTTTAGTCTCCGTTCCATTCTCCCGAACGTCGTATAACCAATGACCTCTCTCTTGGTATATCTGCAGATCTTTACCTAAATCTTAACCACCGGTCGCAGATATCACCTAATTCATCGGCCATCCTATCAATCAAGCCAAGTACGTACATAACTAAAGTATGAAGATGCTGTAAGAAAAACATAATAAAAACAATAAAATTGCCATAAAATGATGTCGCAACAATGAAGCAACATCACATAATACCAAGGTGTCACAGGTCATTTCTATCAACGGCTCAAGTGTTTAGTTGTTTCTTGTGACCACAGAGCGATGTCACGCCTGCGAACACTGCTAGACACGGCTTTTCAGACCTGGGTTTAAAAAGAATAGACAGAGTAGGTAGATACGGAATACCGCTGCGGTCCAAAACCGGAATTATAAACGTGACAAAAAGGCTGCCAGCCGGTCGATTCTGTTTACTTCTCACCGTGAAAACTTAGGTGGAGTGAGCGTGAAGTAAACTGTCATTCCACATTTCATGTTCACTTCACCTTCACGTTAAGATTTTATAGAATAGTAGGGGGCTATTCTGACTCAAATGGGATTGGGCGGGTCACGCACGTCGGCCGCATGCATGACGACCGCTGGAGAAAAGTCTCCACGCCTGGGTATGGGTATATACCGAAAGGGGTTGGACGGCGTCTCGTCGAGGCCGGCCCAGAAAGCGGTGACGAGATGGGACGCGCACCACGAAGGTTAGTTTGAGGTGACGCAAGAAAAGAGTATCTAGAAGGATATGGAGGAGTCCTTTGCCCAGTGGGACACTGTTAGCTAAAAAAAAACATTTACAATTTTTTTAATTTTCAAGGTCGGTCAGTCAAAAAAACGATTCAGCCAGTTGTACGTTCCAAACCGTAAGGCCGGGACTCCACCAAAGCGGAGATGTGTGCGGTGTGCTGTGTGCTGTGCGCGAAGAGATGTCTTTCAGCTCGGGGGACTCCACCAAAGCGGAGATGTGTGCGGTGTGCTGTGTGCTGTGCGAGAAGAGATGTTTTTCAGCTCGGGGGACTCTCTCTCGTCTTTACTGCACGTCGTCCGCGCACAGCTCACATCTCCGCTTCCATCACGCCATACAAATATTACACATCTCCGCACAGCGATCTCCACTGAAGCTGAGCGGAAAGGAGATGTGTCAATAACACAATTCTATTGGTTGTTTAAAAAACATCTCCTCTGCGCTCGTCTCGTCTCCGCTTTGGTGGAGTCCCGGCCTAAATCTCTTTGCAGAAGAACATGCATCCTTTCCCTACAAACAAATTTTCTGTTGATATCTGTTTCCTGATAGCTACAACCCCTGGGGGTCTTTAAGTCAAGAGTGAGTATGTTAGTCCTAAGCAAGTGTGCTCCGTCGTCGACCACAGCATCGCCTACCATCAGATAAATATAGAGAGAGAAAGTGAATGAGATAGTGGTCAAAAGCAAACCTATAACAAATAACCAGGCTTGTCAGTTTTCCTATTCACAGGAAGTGACGGCTCGTGAATCGTGACAATTCTGACGACATGATACGGTGTTCTTGTTATATTTTATCCTAACACGTCCATGTGTGCCTTTTTTAAGAGTTTGTAAACCTCATGGATGTCCTGCGCCTGAGGTGGGCGCAGCAGTCTATTAGACTCTTACTGACTAAAACCTGTGGTCGAGGCGTTTGAGTGCTTGCGAATTTCGTCAAGCTGCACCGACCTGGTATTGATCCGCATGTATGCATGTGGGTCCCGTCACCCTATAGTATGTCAGCCAAAACTTAAGGGTCTACTACCGGCCAAGTGGCGCCCGCATTGAATAAAAAGTCGTAGCATGGCAGAGAAAATAAATATTAAAGAATCCAACGTCACGTTTGTTACAAAGAGGATAAAGTATTTTTACGTTGTTAAAACAGGTCTCAAAATGTTTCGCATCCAAAGTAATAAGCAAAAGTGTCAAAAACGGCTGTTTTGGTACCTTTGCCTTGTGCGTTTAGCGGAGGCAAAAATATAGGTAGGTACATATTTAGCAGGTAGGTCAACCATTTACTTTTAGTGCACAGAACCTGTGTTATAGTAACAATATTCCGGTTATTTATTTTATAAAAATTTAAGTAACGTTTTTATTGCACAAAATGTTAGGTTATTTATTTAGAACATAATGCCATTTACAATAATTAGTTAATTTAATAAGTGGATGTAGGCATATGGTAACATCGTTGTTCTTCTTAGATAACGCAATATTTTTTTTATAAAGAGCGGATTTTCATAAACTGGCGGTGTTTACAATAATCCGGAATGGGAATGGCCCAAGTAATAACGTAAACTTAAGTCTCTATTCGCTGCCAGTGCGCCGTTCCGTGCTCTGTATCTACTTGTGTCTTTGTGACCTGTCAATGACTCTTTATTGACCGCATCGCTTTTTTATTAACTCGGCTTTAGGATTGGTCGCCAGCGCATGAATTTTGAATGTTTCAATTGCACTTGATAAAGTTGGGTATTGGACGACGTTAAAGTGTTTTTATTAAAAACAATTTTGCTGTTTATTGAAAGAACCACGCTCGACTACAAAGTATGAGTGAATAAGTCATACATTGTAGTCGAGTCCATGCAACATTAGGTACGATTTCAGTAAACAATCTCGTCTAGCTAACGGTGAGTACTTGCATAGGCACAACCTTGTAGCCAGGATTATCCATCAGCAACTTGCTCTGAAATACTCTCTTGTGGAATCGGAAGTGCCGTACTACAGATATGCGCCCGACCCAGTCCTCGATAATGGTCATATCTCATTGTACTGGGATCGGTCCATCATCACTGACATATTGTAGCCAATAAGCCTGATATAGTGGTGGTGGACCGAATCGAGAGGCGTGCAATGATTGTTGACATTAGCGTCCCACATGATGAGAACCTCGTGAAAGCCGAGAAAGATAAACAAATCAAGTATATTGACTTGGCTCGCGAGGTTGTCGACATGTGGGATGTGGACTCAGCGATCATTGTACCGATAGTCGTGTCAGCCAATGGCTTAATATCCACGAGCCTCGACCAACACCTCAGGAGGCTCTCGTTAGGCGGCTGGATCAAGGGCTTGATTCAGAAAACAGTACTTCTGGACACGGCTCGCATTGTCAGGCGGTTCCTCTCTCTGGAGCCCTGACCGCCGGGTAGCTTGGACCCTGTTCCCGATACCGGTGGGTAATTTTTGGGTGATTTTTTATATCTTTAAATGTTTTTTTTATATTTTTAAATGTTTTTTATATCTTTTCTATTGAAATATTTAAAAATATAATTTATATGTTTACAGAAAAATAAACGGAATAATAATAAAAAAAATATTTCAGACTAAGTCCATAGGGTTAGTAAAAACTAGTGTTAGTAGGTACAGACATAACAAAGCTAAAAAATACAGCTACACATCAGCGTGGAGCTGCATCCACCTCTGCATCAACGGAGAATTCCACCGATCTGCGAGCACACTGAGAATAGTGTTGGTACTGCCGCGAACACGCGTCATCAGAGAGGCACATCTTTTCCTAATAATGGCGGCGAAACCATCAATGTTTGTGTCCGCAAACATCCCTGATGCACTGCAACGCCACGGCAGCCTCAACAGTACTCTCAGTGCATTATTATATTGGACGCGTAGGTCGCTGTATGTCCGCTGAGTGACACTGACCCATAGGCTGCACGTGTAGAAGGACTGACAGTAAGCTTTGAAAAGCGTTATTTTTACTGGCTTCGTACATCGCGCAAACCTGCGGGCCAGCATGTTACAACTTACAACGAACAGCCAGCGATCTACGTTCCCTCTCAATGTCACTATTTAAATCTTCGGTGACCCAGTGGCCTAGGTATTTACACTTATCTACCCTTCGCAGGGATTCTCCACACAGTGCTGTAACAAGGATTTTTGTAATATACATAACACAGTTCATAAGAGTGTCCATGGAGTTTCTTGCACGTTCTTCTTCTTAGATTTAAATACGCCTTGGAATGTGCAATTAGCTTCATCATGGTGACTGACCGACTTATTGACAATTCAGAAGTGCCTGTAAATGATTTATTTGAAATAAATGCTTTGAATTTGAATTATCTCGGAAACTAAATGCCGAGAACTGCCGAGAACCCTTTTTGCTTGGACGCCCACATATCGTCTCGATTGATTGCGTCTATGGAGATCCATCACGGTCTGAAAATACTCATTGATCTAATAACTTGTGTAAATTAATGTATGGAGGAGACATTCCGGTACAGTCTAAATATCTTGCTGTAGCTGTAGGAATTAGGTTGGCAATGCGCGATGCCTTTGGTATCATTAAAGCAATAGCTTGTAAATCAAGGCGGTGTTACAGCCTTGTTTGTTTTCGGACTTCCGTTCTAAATTACGTCTTTACCTACCTAGTTTGCAATTTCAAAATTCGAATATTCCTTTGCCTTTTCTGTCCAGCATCTTTTTTTTTTCATTTATCTATTTGGTCTATGGTCCGGATTCAGCTGCAGCACTGGAAGCATCACTATATTATTGTTTTTATCATTTATCATTTATCGAATTTGTCCACAACCCCTGGGCAGGAATCAGCCATGTTTTACTGACAACTCTTTGAGGCGCGCGTGGAACACTACGCGCCGTCGACTCTCGGGCCTGGTGCTGATTGGACGGCGAGCTACCCACTACTCGCCGTCCGCAGGCCCGGGTACTCTGTAGCAACCTGGAGTTTGGAAGTTGGTGATGTGTCACCCCCGTGCCTTGTAAAACCCGTAAAGCCGTTAGTCCTACGCCTGATCTCTCCCCGATCTTGTCGGATTGCCGTCCCATCGGACTATGAGAGTGAAGGAACAGCCAGAGAGCTCACCCGTGTTTGCGCACACGCTTGTGCACTATAATATCACCTGCGTACCTATTTGGCTAATCTCAGTTGATAATAACCACCGTGATCGAAATTCGGTCGGGAGGATTATTTATTTTACACGATACCCGTTACTATATATATACAGTATGGATTCGACATATGGTCAATAAATGAAATCACGAGTTATACTCGTCCACAGAAGTATAACAAAATTTATTATTAAATTAAAATTCAAAAAATTAAGAAACTTAAATTTTCAAACAAAATAAATATCAAATAAATTCAGTAAAAGTCAAACACTCTGTTTAGAGAACGTGGGTACAATACCTACTTACCTAGAGTACAGAATGGCAACAGCTCAAATGCAGACGAGACGGCACCGGCGCGGCGTGGCGCGGCGCGGTGCGTCGCATTTCAAAGTTCAAGGATTTAAGGAACAAAGTATGTTAGATCATTGACCTAGTGCTGCAATTCTACAGAGTGTTCAAATTTACTGAAAATTAAAACTATTTTTTTTGTTTAAACTACTGGACCGATTTCGTTCATTTTTTGCACATCGTCAGTAAACTCTTAAACAAGCATGTGATTTCATTTATTGCCCATATGTCGAATCCATACTGTATATACTTTTGTAATTATTTTCGTCTTAGTATTTCTTTTTTTTTTCAGTTTATGCACCTGCCATGTTATCTCTCCACCACCCTTGGTTGACTGTTAGAGAATGCCTAAGGCATTAAGTCCGCCTTTGTACATTTGTGTTGCATGAAGTTTTAATAAATAAATAAATAATACCCATGATACGAGTAGGTCAGAAGTCCGAATGTCTGATAACCATCTATCAGACATTCGGACATCTAACCTGGTCTAGACAGCCGGGACCAACGCCTATATGACTGTGCTATATGATGCACGGAGGGGTCTGGACATGTGATGGACGGTCGTTCATTCACCGACCTCGACAAGAAGAAAGAAAAAGTTACAGAACCAGGAAGATCGAATCGTGAGGCAAATAGAATTTACCAAGGTGCTCTCTGATTCCCGAAGAACTCTTGTCAATTACTATATCACGTCACATTGTGAATTTAAATACTTTTGTTAGTATAGTGGATGACGCAAATCTTAGGGTGCACATTGCGTCACAAAACCAAAAACCCGTCTGCAGGATTTCCTGTCCACGCAAAAGCGATCGAGTTTTGATAATTTCTGACGCAAGAGATCTCTGGAGATAACATTATTAACGCGTAATCGGGCGTAAAATGCGACTGGAGATCCTTGATGAACTATAGATAGGTAGGGACAGGTAGGTAGATAGGTAAATAATGAATGGTGCTCAATCAGAATTGGGCAGTGAGGCGTAATGAAGTTAATTGATTAAATATTTCCACTGACCTAGATAATATTGGAAATTAGGCGTGTCCGGTCGGAATATTATGAATTATTTAGGTAGATACGTGTATTTTGAAATATTAATGGTATAGAGATGTGGGCAACTGGTCTAGTAAGGAGATTAGAAGACCACCGTTTAAGTACCTAGGTGATCTAGCACAATCAGATTTAACCTCTCACTCAAGTGTCTGGTTACATTTAAAAAATAAAATACGGGTAAATACGTTTATAAGACACTCAACAGGTTAAGAACCGGAACGTAGTTAGCACTCGGTCACCGATAAAGAAATCTTAACTAGGTAGCGAATCGGCTAACCAGTGGTGATTCGCTATAGTTAAGATATCACTCTCTGATTTGAATTAATCGGTATAGACACAGATAATATCGATATGCAATGACGATAAAACTAAAAATACTGAACTACAGCTGAATACGGGGTCAACGGCAGCTGATAATGTTATTACGTAGGTACATACTAATAACGTACTATAAGGATCTTATTAAAATTTTGAGATTTACAAAATGTTGTCATTATTTTCCCTATACAAATAGATATGGTTAAGTCTCCCTTACTACTACGGTCAACTCACCCGCGTTGAGGAGATTTGAACCATCAACCGATTTTTTTTTAAATATATTTCCTGCTCAATTTAGTGAATTAATAGTAACTTTAACATTAAAAAATGGTACCTATCTACCAGTGCTTTGTACACGTTCTTGAGCTAACTAGTTTCAAGTCATAGTTACAATTTTATGCATGTTAGAGTAGGTAAAGGGGTTCAACTCTCCTGGACTCCGGATCGGAATTAGATGTTGTTACACAATAGTGGTGAAAAGGCCCTCCTTATACGGACTGCTTAGGGCAGTCTAAACCAAACTGCACGAGAGCAGTCGTGTTGCGATTGGAGTCGACTTCAACCCGCCCTGCTCTAAGCAGTCCATGTGCAGTTGTTGTACCAACAGTTGTGTTTGAGCGCATGGATGCATACCATATTACAATCTAGAAAACAGAATGGAATATTTCATACTTTGTATCCCCAGCTCAGAAAAGATGGTAAAAAGTTTTCTAACTACTTTAGGATGTCAGTGGCATGCGGATCGCCCAGAGGATACGGTGAAGCATACGGTGGAGGTCTGCCCCGCTTGAGCGGAGCACCCCTGGTCCCCCGTGTCCTCGTGGATGCGATAGGCGGCACTCTCGCGCCCGGCCCTGGTCCAGGTCATGGTACGGAGCGAGAGGGAATGGGAAGCAGTCTTCTCCTTCTGCGAAGCAGTAATGCTCGCGAAGGAGGAGGCGGAATGGGTGAGGGAAGCTCAACGGAGTGGCCCTCACGCCCCCAGCCGCAGCCACCGCAGGAGACGCCCTGGGCGTTGGAGGTCACAGGACGATCTCCGGCTACCGTAGACGCGGGCCTGCGGACGGCGAGTACCTAATGGGTAGCTCGCCGTCCGATCAGCACCAGGCCCGTGAGTCAACGGCGCATAGTGTTCCACGCGCGCCTCAAAGAGTTGTCCGCCACCACTGATGGGGCCCATCATGGCCGGTGCCTGCATGCCTAGGGGTAGCGGATAAATTCGTAACAGAGTTACCGCTCCCCAGGGCACTCAGGCAAGGAAAGAACACGCTCTCCCGCTCCACCGAGAGCGGGAGATGTCATTAGAGATTTCCCACCGCCCAAAAAAAAAAAAATATGTCAATGGCATCGTTTGATGGGCGGCGCGCAGTCGAAGCGAACCGCTTCAAGTGGCCCATGTAGGGCGGGTGGAGCAGGTCATTGTTGCCGGTAGCACGGCGAAACTCGACCGCAAGCCGGCTGCATTTTTAGCAGCGACTGCAAATGAACTTCTTGAGCGGTCCGTGTATTGCGAATGTCAATTTTGTATTGAAACTGCAGATCGCCCAACAGTGACCGCTTAGCTGTCGGTACTGACTGCTCCAAGCAGTCTGTCTATGGAAGCCATAAGCAACCACGTCTGTAGTAGAGTTTTACTAGCTACTTTAATTTGACCGTATATATATACAGCATGTAACAAAAACCCTGTCCGATCCCGAAGGGTATTACTTGGTATCGTACTGCGTACACATACCTATACGTAATCATTTAATGGATACGAGATAATTATTTTTCCCCAATGAAAATAATTAATTTTAAACAAAATTAAAAACTTATCAAAAGCAACACTGAGTACTCGACAAAGTTCACCTACTGCTTTCTTGGAAAGATGCCGCCTGAGCGAGACAGAGTGACAGAGTACAGCGCGGCTAGTGCAGGGCGGTATCGTCTATACATATAATAAATCTGTAGAAAAGTCATTTTTGTACATTGAAGAAATTGAAACAAAAAATAGCCAGCGTGTGAAAAGATAAGTAACAGAACCCATTTCCATCATTTTTGAAATTTTTGTCTGTTTGTCTGTTTGTCTGTTTGTTTGTGCGCACATCACGTAAAATCTACGAATTCAATGCTGACAATGTTTATATACAAAAATTATACGCAACTTGAGGATTAACTTAGTTTTTGTTTCATCGAAATCGGTTCACTCTATCAAAAGATATGATTAATTTAGTGAGTTCAAGAAGTAAAATATTACGTTACGCAATTAAGTATAGTACTTGCAACGACATCTTAAGACTAAAAATAGAACTAATGTTGATAGTTGAAATCTAAATCCGATAGATGGCGTTGTGCAAATGACGTCATTTTCTGAATCGCGGTGTTAAGATTTTCCGCGCGAGGATGACGTCCACCGTGTTTACTAGGCAAATTGGGTTTCGTTAGGTGTCTTAAAAGTTCTTGCGTGTGTCGTAAAAGTTCTTTGGTTGCTTGGTTTATCGATTTTCTAAATTGGTCGAAAAAAAAGTATTTGCTTATCTTATTGGTTTCGTTTGGTCAACTTTGGTCATTGGTTTGAAGTACGAAGTAAAGATTGTATTTGATTTACTTCGTAGTTTGAATCCAATAGTGCCAATCGTTATACAGTAAGTTAGTGTTGCCAATTCGTTGAGTCACGACCACGAACAGACGATACGTTGTCACACTAGACTGTTCGACGCACCGTTCTTTTAAGTTTGTAGGCTATTCAGTCATAAGTGTTGTTAGTTTTGTTTATTGCTTTAATTTTCCTTGAAAATGCCTCAAAGAAAAAAAACTAACCTTTCGCTGCGTAGCCGAAATGCGAAAAGGATGAGACTTTGTAGGTCTCAGGAATCGGAAGAAGATCGTGAAGCACGGTTATCTGCTAACCGAGAGCACATCGCTCTTTCACGTGAATCGGAAACGTTCACCGAAAGGGAGTCACGTTTAAGTTCACAAAGAACACGGACCGCGACTTTGCGGTCTCAAGAGAGTATCCAGGAACGCGAAGACCGGCTGTCTGCTGATCGGGAGCGCCACTCTCTCTCACGTGAGTCAGAGACATTCACAGAAAGGGAGTCGCGCTTAAGTTCGCAAAGAACTCGGACCGCGACTTTGCGTTCTCAAGAGAATATCCAGGAACGCGAAGTTCGGCTGTCTGCTGATCGGGAGCGCCAGTCTCTCTCACGCGAGTCAGAGACTTTCACAGAAAGGGAGTCGCGCTTAAGTTCGCAAAGAACTCGGACCGCGACTTTGCGTTCTCAAGAGAGTATCGAGGAACGCCAAGCACGTCTGTCATCTGACCGAGAGCGACACGCTCTCTCGCGCGAGTCTGAATCTCTCTCCCAAAGAGAAGAACGATTACAAATAGCTAGACATAACTATGTAGGTGTACAAAGAAACAATGAAAGTTATCTTGCATCTGAAAGGGAAAGAATAGATGAACTAAGACGAGCAGAAACAGCAGAACAACGTCAATCTCGCCTAGAAATAGAACGAGCTCGATACCATATGAATAGAGAAACAAATAGCGGAGCTGATGAGTCCATGGAAAATGACGATGCAAATATTTTATTACCTTGGGACAATAGGGAAAAATCAGGGTTCACATATTCGTCTAGAATTAATTATGCTGGCTTTACTTTCGTGGGTGACATGAGAGAAATTTGTAATTTTTGTCATGCTTTGAAATGGAGGAAAGAGACAGATGGAATGTGCTGCTCAAATGGAAAAATTGTTCTTCCAAATTTCCAAGATCCACCACACTTACTTAAAAGTCTCCTGAATGGCGATCATCCCCAGTCGAACCGTTTTTTGGATAATATTCGTTTATATAACAGTGCTTTCCAAATGACTTCCTTTGGGGCAAAACAAATAACGGAAGGACCGTTCATGCCAACCTTCAAAGTACAAGGTCAAGTTTATCACCTTATTGGATCTTTGCTGCCAGAAAATGAACCCAAATTTCTCCAAATTTATTTTGTATCCGATTACACGCAACAGCTCAATGTTAGAAATCACAATTTTCCCCAGCTCAATGCTGAGCTTTTGGGTCAACTTCAAGAATTGCTGCATCACGTTAACCAGTACGTTCGTGAATTCAAAGCTGCATTGGAGTCAATTCCACAAGGCAGCAATGATTTCAAAATTGTTATAAGTGCCGATAGACGTCCTGTGGGTGAACACCGTGGAAGACACAATGCACCCGTCGCAGATGAAGTTGCAGTTGTTTTAGTCGACCAGGAGTGTGAGAGACGTGATATCGTGTTGCGTACACGCGACGATCGCCTTCAACGCATTTTGGAAACCCACCGAGCTTACGACGCCCTGCAATATCCACTAATTTATTGTCATGGTGAAGATGGGTACAATTTTGGGCTGTACCAAGTGAACCCTACTACGAGAGTCACTAATTATCAAAAAAAAATATCTGCTCAACAATACTATTCCTACCTTTTACAAATAAGGCAAAACAGTTTCGTATATTTGCAACGATTTCGTGGTTTGTTCAGCCAATTTATTGTGGACATGTACGCAAAAATAGAAACTGAACGTTTAGTGTATATTCGCACTAACCAGCGACGGTTACGCGCTGAAGAATACGTGCACTTGCGGGACGCCATGCAATCAGATAATAACGTCGAAAACTTGGGTCGATTGGTTATTTTGCCATCCAGTTTCACAGGCGGTCCGCGGTATATGCACGAACGAACGCAAGATGCTTTTTGTTACGTCCGTAAATACGGCCGGCCGGACCTTTTTATAACATTTACAACAAATCCAAAGTGGACGGAGATTTGCCAGGCACTTCTCACAGGACAGGCGTCATACGACAGACATGACATTATTGCTAGGATTTTTCATTTAAAACTCAAAGTCTTGATTAATCTACTTACAAAGGAGAAAGTTTTCGGTTCAACTCTTTGTTTTATGTATAGCGTCGAGTGGCAAAAGCGTGGTTTACCCCACGCGCACATTCTTCTGTGGCTGGAAGAAAAAATTCGTCCCGATGCTATAGACAGTGTCATAAGTGCAGAATTTCCGGACTATAATGCAGATCCGATTTTGCATGACATAGTAAAAACACATATGGTTCACGGGCCATGTGGCCTCTTAAACAGGGAATCACCGTGCATGAAAGATGGTCAATGCTCAAAAAAATACCCCAGAGCACTGAAAGAACTAACTATGGCTGGGGAAAATGGGTATCCGCAATACCGGCGAAGATCACCGTCACAAGGTGGTTTCACAGCTACTGTCAGATTCCGTGGACAAGAAATAATTCTAAATAATAGTTGGGTGGTACCGTATTCTCCAGTTTTGTCAAACGCTTTTCAAGCACACATTAATGTTGAAATTTGTAATAGCGTCGAATCTATAAAATATATATGTAAATATGTTAATAAAGGTAGTGATCAAGCCATGATAGCACTAAGAAATAACAACCAATTTGATGAAGTGACAAGGTATCAATCTGGCCGATACATAAGCTCTTCGGAGGCAGTTTGGCGCATTTTGAGTTTCCCTATTCATGAAAGGTATCCGCCAGTCATCCATCTTGACGTGCACCTGGAAGGCGGGCAGCGAGTTTACTTTCAGCCAGAAAATGTGGCAGAAAGAATGAACAACCCAAGACAAACCACCTTGCTCGCATTCTTTCGCCTTTGCGAAAGAGACAATTTCGCTAAGTCTCTGTTGTACAATGAAGTGCCACATTATTATACTTATAACAAGCAGCAAGGTGTTTTTAATCGCAGGAGACGTGGAACTGCTGTAGAAGGCGAGTCCGGCATTTTTAAAGAACACGTGATTGGAAGAGTATACACGGTGCACCCAAATAATGCAGAGTGTTATTATTTACGCCTTCTTCTTCACACAGTGCGAGGACCTACTTCTTTTGCTGAGCTCCGCAAAGTGGACGATATAGAATATCCCACATTTCAAGCTGCTTGCCGCGCACGGCATTTATTAGATGGCGATCAGCATTGGGATGATGCTTTAGCCGAAGCATGCGTCAGTGATAGTCCACATCGTTTGCGCCATTTATTTGCCATTTTGTGGCCTATCGGACGCTGGGCAGTTGTGGCAAAAATATAAAGACGCGTTTGCCGAAGATTTTTTGAGACAGCAAAATATAAATAGTGAAACTTCTGACCAAGTACGTGAAAGCTGCCATAATAGGGCTTTGCTGGCTATACAAGATATAGTTACAAGTATAGGAGGGAACCCCCTCAGTCAATACGGCTTGCCGACACCGACAGTTGGTGGGGAACGAATTAATAGGGAGTATACATCTGAAATAAATTACAACCCCGAAGAGTTAGCAGAAATATTGCGAAATGGCTGTTCAAATTTGACGACAGAACAACGTCAAATCTTTGATAGAGTATGCTGTAGTGTAGAACATTCATTAGGAGAAATGCTGTTTTTAGATGCACCTGGTGGAACAGGTAAAACTTTCCTCACTAAAGTTATCTTGGCTCAAATAAGGAGCCAAAACAAAATTGCCCTTGCCGTCGCTTCCTCAGGAATAGCTGCCACTTTATTACCAGGAGGAAAAACTGCACATACAACATTTAAAATACCAATCGACTTGGACCGCACAGAAAACCCTGTTTGCAACGTGTCTCGCAATAGTGATAAAGCAAGGGTTTTACGCGATTGCGCCCTTATCGTTTGGGACGAGTGTACGATGGCAAATCGTAAAGCTGTGGAAGCTGTAGATAGAACGTTGCGAGATATAAGACAAAATGACCGACCGATGGGAGGCTTAACGGTGCTATTCTGTGGAGACTTCAGGCAGACACTCCCTATAATACCCAGAGGAACGAGGGCCGATGAAATAGGTGCCTGTTTAAAGAGCTCTATTTTATGGCGTAGTGTCATATTAACTAATTTGAGCTTTAATATGCGAGCATATTTGGGAGGTGACGCAAACGCGCAGGTTTTCTCAAATTTACTACTTCAAATTGGTAACGGCACATACCCGACTCAAGAAGGAGGTAAAGTAACTTTAGTCGAAAGCCTGTGTTCTTCTGTTGCCTCACAGCAGGAACTCATTTCCTCTGTATACGGAGATCCATCAGAGATCTCGAACCATGACGCTGCTTGGCTATGCCAACGAGCTATTTTGGCACCTCGCAACGACCAAGCAGCAGCAATAAATTCTCAAATATTGGTACATGTTTCTGGAGAAAGTAGGGAATATTTATCTATTAACACGGTTTTAGAAGAAGGAGATGCCACCCACTATCCAGTAGAGTTTTTAGACTCTCTAAATACACCAGGTCTTCCAGCACACAAAATTTATTTAAAAGTCGGAGTACCAATCATTCTACTCAGAAATTTAAGCCCACCAAAACTATGCAATGGAACTCGGTTGAGAGTAACAAATCTCCAACGAAATGTCATCGAAGCCGAAATCTTAACAGGTTGCGGCTCCGGTGATGTTGTTTTCATTCCCAGGATACCCATTATCCCCAATAATTTTCCGTTTACTTTCAAACGTGTGCAATTTCCTGTAAGCCTCTGTTACGCTATGACTATTAATAAAGCCCAAGGCCAGACGTTATCCGTTGCGGGTGTAGACCTTACTTTTGATTGTTTTTCACACGGCCAACTCTATGTTTCTCTATCACGTGTTAGCAACCCAAACAACCTTTTTGTATATGCTCCGGGTAATTCCACCGCTAACATAGTATATAGAGAAGCATTAACGTAATCAACTATACCAAAGTCAGGACTCTTATCTAAATCATCAAAAAGGTGATATACTCTTATCTAAACGACGTTGTTTTGTTCTCGACAACCACGCGAACGAAGTCGCGGGCACAGCTAGTTTGAAATAAAAATAGGTAAAAATTAAAAGATTTCGCCGGCCGGTGGAATGTTGTCAACTTATGAAAATTTGCCATATTTAGTATTAACTTTCCCATATTTTATAAAAATAAAAAGTCTATAAATTTTGATTTTTATGAGTAACATTTTTTTACAATTTTTTCTGGTACGTTTGTCAAACCAGAAATACGCCTTTATTGGATCGGACAGGGATTTTGTTACATGCTGTACTAGCTTCTGTCAGCGGCTTCGCCCGCGTCATAGCCAAAAATTATCTCAAGGGAACATACTCCCGGGATAATAATAGTATCCTATATCCTATGGCCGGGACATGATCTATCTATGTGCCAAGTTTCATACAAATCCATTCAGCTGTTAAAACGTGAAGAGGTAATCAGACAGATACCTAGAGTTAGTGTCTCATTTATAATGTTAGTATGAATTCTAACCTACCTACTGAACGCCTGTCAGAAAACACGCAGTAAATATCCTCAACCACAATAATACCTGGAAACCTGATGCTCCTAGTTGAGTCAGACGTCCTGGCCACTACTTGCTACTACAAAACATTTCAGTTAGACCTCTTATTATTCTATCTACGGGTTCAAATATAGACCCACGTGCAGGCTATTATTCAATAGAGCGCATGCACGTTGCAATTTATTGTGAGTGCATCCAATTGGAAGAGGTACTATGTGCCCCGCCTTGAGGGGAATCAAGTTGATAATGTGTTTATGACCTCGACTGGTAAAATGTAAGGTCTGCTACTAACTCGGTGGTTTACTCGCAAAGCGCGACTGCTAAGGGGATTCTAGGTTGGATTCCCGGGTTGGGTAGTGTTATTGGGTTTTGCCATTAGGAAATTCTCAATAGCAGCCCGGAGTTTGGAAGCTGGTGGTGTGACGCTCCTGTGCCTCGGAAAGCATGTAAAACCGTTGGTCCTGTGCCTAATCTCTCCCCGGTCGTGTCAGATAGCAATCCCTTCGGACTATGAGAGAAAGGCACAGAGAGTGCTAAGTGTTTGCGCACACACTTCACACTTGTGCAACATGATATCTCCTGCGAACTGGGTTAATTCCCTGTTGAGGTTGGCCACCGTGGCCGAATTTCCAATTTTTTTATTTTTATTATCTGTTGTGTACAAAATACACACAACATTAGGTACACCTGACTCAAAATTAGTTTATATAAAATTTGTTATTTTATGTAGGTAAATAAGCTCAATACTCAAGACTTAGGTAAAAGGTTTATTTATTTTTTGCTTTATAGTTCTTTTTCGTCGGTTGAATTTTTTGTTAAAAAGTTTTTTATAGGTACTAATCGTTAGCGTGAACGCTAACAGAAAAGTGTTTTGTCTAAGGCCGCAGTTCTGCCAGGGTCGCGGGAGTGATTGAAAAAGTCACCGCGGCCCTAGCACAAGCAACTGAAGGAACATGGGTGAGTTTTAGTCAGTAGATAAGAGTCTAAGGGCCGATTTCACCAATTCTAAACGCTCAGTTAAACGCGTTAAAGCGAGCTTAAACGCGTTTAGCCGCTGTCATAAAGCTAAAGAGTTTGTTTGTTAGTTTGGTTGAACACGCTAATCTCAAGAACTCCTGGATCGAGTTGAAAAATTATTTTTAGTTGAATAATCCATTTATCGAGGAAGGCTATAGGCTATATAAAATCCCGCTGCAACCAACAGGAGCAGAGCATCAATGAAAAATGTGGCAAAAACGGGAAAAAAAATCCTTTTGACGGCTTCAGTTGCGTGCGCTGCGTAAACGGTTAAAGTTACTTATGTATGACGGGATTGTTTTCCTTTTAAAGTTCTAAAAAAAAGTCCGCTACAGCATATGTCTATCTTTTAAGGTTAACTCACTATATTTTTTTTATGATTTTAATTTTTTACGTTCAGTAAAACTTAGTTTATAGAGCAAATGGTGAAATCGGCCCTAACACGCCCTCCCGCTCCACCCAGAGCGGGAGAAGTTATTCTATGATTTCCCAGACCAAAAAAAAGAAGCCTGTTACTGAGCAGTTCATCATCTGACGAGCCTTTTTCCCAACTATCTTGGGGTCGGCTTCCAGTCTAACCGGATGCAGCTGAATACCAGTATTTTACATGGAGCGACTGCCTATCTGACCTCCACAACCCAGTTATTGGGTAATACGATACCCCTTGGTAAGACTGGATGTCAGACTTTCGGGCTTCTGACGACCCGTAACGACTGTCAAAGATCCACGATTGACAGCCGGGACCAACGGCTTAACGTGCTTTCTGAGGCACGGAGGAGTCTCGGTATGTAAAGATGGTCACCCATCCATGGACCAACCCCAGCAAGCGTAGCTTAACCTGATAGATCGACCCGTGCGGCCGTTATTACTTTAGCCACGAGCTCCTCTGTTACTGAGCAGTTAAGTATAGGTGGAAAAAAAAGAATAAGTAAACTTAGCCCGAATTAAGAAAAAACCCAAGAGCTTTTGCACAGCAATTCAGACCAACGTGGTAAATCTTTATGATTATACACTGCTAAAAGATGCCTCTAAAAATAACTTATACTTACCTACTGGCTTTTCTCAGCATATACTGCCATAGTGGTCTGCAACTGAAGCTTCTTGCAACGCCTGCGCATGTTCACCCAAACCCGAGTTATACAGCACAAAAGGGTAATATTGCTCATTAAATACCTAAAGACTCTTTTAGATATCACCTGGAATGCCTAGGGGTAGCGGATAAATTCGTAACAGAGTTACCGCTCCCCTGGGCACTCAAGTAGGGAAGGAACAGAGGTTTTTCTTTTTGGCTGGGTGGGAAATCATCCAATGGCATCTTCCGCTCTGGGTGGAGCGCGAGGGTGTGTCAGACTCTTACTGGCTAAAACCCACCCCTGTTCCTACCCTGCCCGAGTACCCAGGGGACCGGTAACTAAGGAACAGGGGTGGGTTTTAGTCAGTAAGAGTCTGACACGCCCTCCCGCTCCACCCAGAGCGGGAGATGTCATTGGATTATTTCCCACACCAAAAAAATAAAAATAAAAAAAATTACACCTGGAGCCAGGGCCGAATTTGGCGGGATTATTGCCCTGGAGCCTCCACAAGAGAGGGGGGTCTCTTGTGGAGGCCCCAGGGCAGTAGCCCACAATAGAGATTAAAAAAAAAAAAAAATCGTCGGTTTAGCAACTTTTACGTTTTTAGGGTTCCATACCCGAAGAGTCCCTGTACCCACCTATCACTCACGTGTCCGTATGTCTGTCCATCGTCTGTCACAAAATTTTGTTCCGAATAATTTTTTAACATCCCATTGACCTATGAACTTGAAATATGGCGATAATGGCTATTATTACGTATATTTTACTAACAAATATATATATTGATAAATCAGATTTTTTCTTTGATAATCCTCTTATTTGGTACGGAACAAAACACACACATACATTAAGTACACAAAGTTGGTACATTCAGTTTTAGTATATAATACGGAAGTTGTATAACTTCCTTGAAAAATATGCATTTGAATAATGAAAACCTCATCCAAATCGGATCAGCAGTTTTCGAGAAAATCCCGAACAAACAAACATACATACATACTGGTCGAATACAGAACCTCCTTTTTTGAAGTCGGTTAACAACCAAATCGTCGCCAGGACAAATAAAACTCTAATACTAACAATCGAGCGAACAAAAAAAAGGTTTGCGTGTTGAAGCTTCCGTCTTCATTTTCATCTGTTTGTAGCTTTTTGGTAGGTATTTATTTTAATATAGTTTTCTGCAACCAGTACGAGTTAGCTTTCTCCTTTTTCTTTAATTTTGATTTTTCAAAAATGTTTCATAATCATTTTTAAATAGATAAGTAGTTGAAATTATTCAAAACAAGAAATAACAGACTGATGTTAAGATTTTTTCATCAGTTTTTTTTTTATTCTATGTTATCTTGTCGATGCTAAATTAATAAATTATAATTATAGGACGTGTTGACTACCAATTTGCGTACCAGATGGTAGAATATAGAGCGTTTAACATTGTTATAACAACTATATATAACCCATACTCGCAATAAACAATTTAATTTTGAATTTTATATTCGATAAATAATTAGGGGCCTCCGCTCCTTCGTGGCCCCAGGGCCTCCAGACCAAATCCGGCCCTGCCTGGGCACACTGGGTACTTGCATTTAATTATGATAGCCGGTATAAAGCTTGTTAAAAAGAACTTTTTTTTAAATAATAACTTATTTTTTTAACTACCTAAGTTTTTTTTTTTCTTATTGTAATGGAAAGTACCTAGGTACTTAATCATGATAACAAAACATACCTACTAGCCCAAATTCAACTGTAGGCACCTAGGTACTACCATTTGCCTTCAGGGAGTTCCAGTACCTACATCCCGGCGCCATCAACAGATCAGATCAATGGTATCACAACATTCTGAATGCATTGTCACCGGACTTACAATTAATTAGTATCCCAAATTTCAGCTTTATTGGAAACCAACACGTGGTTGAAACGACTTGCTTGTAATAAAAAAAAAAACCCGACTGGTAAAAAACAACAAAAAAGATCCAAACAAGTCACTTTTCAAGCAGTCTGATGCAGTTGGTGGCAGTTATTTTAGCTCAATCACAGATTATAGGCCACCAATTATTGCATCAGACTGCTTGAAAAGTGACTTGTTTGGATCTTTTTTGTTGTTTATTACCAGTCGGGTTTTTTGATATTTTAAATTTTTAGGGTTCCGTACCTAAAGGGTAAAATGGGACCCTATTAACTAAGACTCCGCTGTCTGTCCGTCTGTCACCAGGCTGTATCTCATGAACCGTGATAGACAGTTGAAATTTTCACAGATGATGTATTTCTTTTGCCGCTCTAACAACAAATACCTAACAAAAAACAGAAAAAAAAATATTTAAGTGTGGCTCCCTACAACAGACATGATTATTTGCCGTTTTTATAAATATAATGGTACGGAACCCTTCGAGCGCGAGTCCGACTCGCACTTGGCCGGTTTTTTTTTTATTTCAGTAAGAAAAAAAGAAAATATATTAATAATATTTTTGGAATCTTCTCTTATAGCCCTCTATTTTGATACCTGTCACAAAAAAATACGACTATCTTACCTTTTACCTTTTAGCAGTCGCCATTGTTTATTTTTTTTCAAAATTCATATAGTCTATGTCACTTCACGGCGGTCAAGACCAATATAATACCTCATTTAGTAAAATCTGTCAAGCCGTTTAGGCTACAGCGCGTGCCAAAGAAATAGACATACATACATACATAGGTACTCTCGAAAAACTTTACCCTCCTTCTGGGACAGTCGGGTAAAAAGAGGTAATCAATAACTAGGTAACACATCAATATTAGAATTACGTTCCAAAAAGGTCGTACTTACCATGCGCCATGTGGTAGCGAAAAAAACGTTTTTATACTCGGTGGATCCAATTAAACCCATGGCAAAAAAAAGATAAGACTTTTTTTCTCAGTAAAGGCAGGTGGGATATTTTATTTTATTGACCACCGCATCAGAATGAGCAGCTGTTACCAAGGCATTTGTTACTGGCCTGTCAGAGCAATCATTGTATTGCAGTTGCCTGTTGGTTGCATAATGTCTGCCACAGAAATACAGGGACTTGGGAATCATTACAACAGAGTATGAAAATAAACCAGAAATAATAAAAAATAAGAAAAATATTTAGGTTGTAAAAGAAACTTTATTTGGTGGGATTTTGGTCTTAAAGGCAAGTTTAAATTACAGACTACGTTAGTTTAACTAATAAATTAATCATAATAAATACACATAACTTATTAAATTAAAACAGACTAAAATAAACGTCGAGTAGTTAGCCTACGTAAATAAAATTGGCAAGCAATTGCGGAAATTAATTGGAATGAGAAGAGGTGGCTAAAATAATAACAGCCGCACAAGTCGATCCATCAGGTTAAGCTACGGGTTGGAACATGGATGAGTGACCATCTTTACATATCGAGACTCCTCCGTAGGTACCTCGGAAAACCGTTGGTCCCGGCTGTCAATCGTGGATCTTTGACAGTCGTTACGGATCGTCAGAAGCCCGAAAGTCTGACATCCAGTCTTACCAAGGGGTATCGTATTACCCAATAACTGGGTTGTGGAGGTCAGATAGGCAGTCGCTCTATGTAAAATACAGGTATTCAGCTGCATCCGGTTAGACCGAAAGCCGACCCCAAGATAGTTGGGCCTGATGCTGCAGAAGCACGATATACGATCCATACGATGTCCACCACTCTGCCGCGCACAGAATGTTTGTAAGTTTGGAAAGAAGATGATTCTGAAGTAATTTGTGCTCCTTTGGTGTAATTGCTGCAAGGCGTTCCGATGCGAAGATAGACGAATAAATAAATTAATAACTACTGAAAAAAGGAACCTTAAGTTATAACTTCAACTACAGTTCATACTGACGACTTATATAAACACACATCATACATACTACAATCGAAATCCTACAAATATCACTTTGGAAATTATTATGCTTTGGATTATATAGGCAAAATCTTAATTAATAGTTACACATACGATTCTAAATTACATCCGACTATAAATTAACTGACAATGTATAAAAATCACAACTTATTAAATATAACTACACACATTTGTGTAGATTCCATAATTCTAGAAGAGACATACAATAAACATTGTACTTAGCAAGTGGGTGGCAAGCTTTACTATATAAATTACTAGCGACCCGTCTCAGCTTCGCACAGCTACAAAATATACACCTAAACCTTCCTCATGAATCACTTGGTCTATTGGTGAAAACCGCATGAAGATCCGTTCAGTAGTTTTTGAGTTTATCGCGGATAGACAGACAGCCGCGGCGTGGACTTTCGTTTTATAATATGTAGTGGTCCAAGTAGACAGGCAATCATTATAGTTATTTTTTTTACATATTTTGCTGCAAAAACTTCCTCTCATTTATACAGTTCTCCAACTCATCATGATATTTATCAATCTTAGCGTCCAAACCTGGACTCTGAATGTCATAATCAAAACTATTCCCTGTAATGACTTTCTCTTTATTTAAAGTCGAATCAAACCTGACCTTTTTACCCGGCGTGTTGGTCTTGTTATGAGACACATCAGCATTTTCACTTCTTTCCTTCAAAGGTGTAATATTCATGTTTAGATGAGTATTTCTTAATGTTTTCACTGTCTCATACTCATGTTCTGGGTCCTCAATTTCTTCTATCTCAATTTCATCTGAATTGTCCAGGTTTAGAGCTGGGTTTTCAATCCCTGATTCTTTTGTTTCAGTCTTCTGTTTCGGCAATTTTCTTGGCACTTCATAGGGGTTTAATGTAATATTATTTTCTGATTTCTCTCCTTTGAAAGTCTTTCTTAAAGTCTTGAATACTCGCTTCGATAATCTGTTGCCAACTTTCAAGAATGCGTTCTTGGCTTTCTTGCTATCATTAGAATCGTTTGAAGAATCTTGGTGTGCGTTTTTATTCAAATTTATAATGTCTACAGCACTGAACTGTGACACATCATACCCTAGAATCCTGCTTTGTTTGTTAAATTCGTTTGCTTCATCTATATTTTCGTACACAGGACTCTCAGCTCTATAATGATCTATATTTTCATATTCATGTTGGCCCTCAAGAGATTCATTGACAGTTGATATTGTACTGTTGGTATCTCCGAACAATCTTCGAGGCTCAAGTACCTTTTCAACCTGATTTGGTACTTCTACAGGCCTGTTTAGAACCTCTTCATTATATTCCAATTCTGGTTTTGTAGCATCTAGGTTCAAAAATGGGTTTTGGCTAGGTGCAACTACAGGAATGTTAACATTACCTATGTTTGGATCTAAGAAAGGATTTGTGTTTCTAGTATTAATCCTTTTCTTCTTAGTTATGATTGTAATAGTCTTGATCTCCATAATATTGCTCTCATTCAAATCATCATCATAGAATAAAGATTGGTTTGATAGATTTGGTGAGTCCAACGCAAGTCTATCTATAAAACTGAGGTTTAAATTGCTTGAATTGTTTATAAATACTTGGTTTGTGACATTTGTTTGTATATTAGTTATAGGTGAGAATACTTTGGTGTCATCATTTATCATTGTGCTTAAAGATTTCTGTTCCAATACTGAAATACCAGAATCCACGTCTTCATTATGAACTGATACTTCCATAATGTCATTATTATGCACCACTGTGTTGGAATTAAAACTATTTTGTGTTACATCTGTTAGATTTAAAGAACTATCTTGCCGCTTCGGTAGCTGTGGTGGTACTTCTGATAAATTTGCGTAAATCGGTTCACTAGAATCCTTACTTGTATCATCATCAGTAGTATCTTGTCTGACATTCTTCCGTACATTCTCAAGTTCCCTTGCAAGTAATTTGTTTACAGTTTTCTTATTTACTCCTAAGTCTAAAGCGGAGTTGTCAAATGTAGCAGTGTCACCACAGCTTCTGGTGCGTTTCCTCTTCTTATTGGGTATGATCTCCATTGCAGTATTGCACATAGGATCTTCGTTGGCCAGGATGTCTAATGCTGGGTTGAGATATGCGTTGGAGCAAGGAGTTGCAATCTTCCTCTTGCTCTTTCCAGGTTTTATTTCAAATTGATTGTTGTCTACTATGTCCATTGCAGACTGGAACGTAAATAAAATTGTTTAAGTACATAATCAACTTCTAATGTATTTCTTTTTTGGCTGTTAACGTAGTTTGTTAAATGTAGTGCAGCAATATCAAACATGTCTCATAATAAAGATATTTTGGAAAACCACAGCATTATTTTAAATTTATGAACAGCATGGTAAAATATTATGGAGTGGGTGCATGTTTTATTTTGTTTTGTTTATAGACTGCGATACACAGTTCGCAGAGCAGTTTTATTTTTACCTATTTTTTGTAATTTTATTGCACAGTTGAACAATTACAGTGTGACAATGAATCGTAACATTCATACCTTGAGAAATCCAAAATGCTGTAGCAAACATCAAGGAGGCAAATATATTAACTCACAATACACAAGTATCTTCAATTTTAATCAATACTATGTTAACAGAACAATAAGTTTCATTCATAACTTTCCGTTTGAAGATTGTAAACAAAAAAATCGGCAGGTGTTGAGCAACCGTTATTATTTGACAGTTGATTTTTTTTTTATTTACCCCGAAGGGTAGGCTATAGTCTTTTGACCATATTGTCTAGTCTTACGTAGCGTATTTTCACTTTTTTTTCTATTAGAATGCGGATGTAACACATTCCAGTTTTTTGCAGTATTTGGCAACAAATGTGTCGAGTCAGCCTTCTCGGCAAACTTCGCTGAGGTAGTCAATACTACAATAAAATTCCCAGCTCCATTTTACCAAGATCGCGCCAGTTTCAATGATTCCATATATTGTGCAGTTGCGTAGACACTTGAGACACAAAACTACACCAATTTTACATCACACTAACCACTAGGAATCAATAAACGAATAATTAAAACAGCCACTGAACTTCACTCGAGAAAATCCCGCCAAAAACCTCCTTGACAGTTGAATCCGAATTCCAGTTGCCATATGTCTGAAATATTTTCTACCATTTTAAAGTACAGTCTCTACGACAGATGGCGCTGGTAAGTTTTATTGCACTTTTAAACTAAGAGGAAGTTTATGTATCTATTGGTGTTGATTCTGTTATGCACAAACTAAACTTAATTTAGGCTATTGCTATCTTTTTCTCTCTAATAAAACAAGAAAGAGACGGACGTAAATTAGAGCTGACAAATTTAGTTTGAACTAATATTTCCATACAAATTAAGGGTACACGTAAAAACATGTCGTCTAAAAAAACTTTTTACAAAAAAAAATACAACCGACTTCCATAAAATAATACTAAAAAATGCAAAATAACTTTAATTTCGGAAGTCGGTGTTTCTAGTTTGGTTTCTTTGTTATTTGACACCGACTTCCGAAATTAAAGTTATTTTGCATTTTTAACCGACTTCAAAAAAAGGAGGAGGTTCTCAATTCGGCTGTATTTTTTTTTTTTTTTTTTTTTTTATGTGTGTTACCTCATAACTTCTTACTACGTGAACCGATTTTGAAGATTTTTCTTTTATTTGAAAGCTGTTGCTTCACATTTGGTCCCATTTTAATTTGGTGAAGATCTGACGAAGAACTTCGGAGATACACAATGGAACTCTTCAATAAATGATAGCAGACCTTCCAGAATTGCTGCAATCGCGTGTCTGTATATTGTTTTCACCATTTCACAACATTACATCAGGCTGATGCGCTCTGAAGGGGTATACAGATTTGTCAGTTCACCCTGATACACCCTAATTTCACCAACTACTTTCAAATTCCCTATTTTTGGGGCTATCAATTCGGGCATGACTTTACTATTAATTTAGTTTTAGAATGGGGTAAAACAACTAAAAAGTGAAAAATAAAAAACTTTTTACAAAAAAAATACAACCGACTTCTATAAATAATACTAAAAAATGCAAAATAACTTTAATTTCGGAAGTCGGTGTCAAATAACGAAGAAACCAAACTAGAAACACCGACTTCCGAAATTAAAGTTATTTTGCATTTTTTAGTATTATTTATAGAAGTCGGTTGTATTTTTTTTGTAAAAAGTTTTTTTAGTATTATTTTATGGAAGTCGGTTGTATTTTTTTTGTAAAAAGTTTTTTATTTTTCACTTTTTAGTTGTTTTACCCCATTCTAAAACTAAATTAATAGTAAAGTTACGAGTATGCCCGAATTAATAGCCCCAAAAATAGGGAATTTGAACGTAGTTGGTGAAATTAGGGTGTATCAGGGTGAACTGTACAAATCTGTATACCCCTTCAGAGCGCATCAGCGTGATGTAATGTTGTGGAGTGGTGAAAACAATATACAGACATGCGATTGCAGCAATTCTGGAAGGTTTGCTATCATTTATTGAAGAGTTCTGTTGTGTATCTCCGAAGTCCTTCATCAGATCTTCACCAAATTAAAATGGGACCAAATGTAAAGCAACAGCTTTCAAATAAAAAAAAATCTTCAAAATCGGTTCACGTAGTTAGAAGTTATGAGGTAACACACATAAAAAAAAAAAAAAAAAAAAAAAAAAAAATACAGTCGAATTGAGAACCTCCTCCTTTTTTTGAAGTCGGTTAAAAAACACGGCGAAGCGCAAGGCGTAACTAGTTTGACATCTCTAACTTAGTGCATAGCTATAGCCGTCCTTTTCTCGCACTGCCTTTTAGTAAAAGATAGCAATTCTCTAATTTTAGTTTAGATATTGAACAAGAGAATCCGTGCCATTGTTTCGTGATAGCAACCATTTAAGAAATACCTTTTCTTTAACTAACCTATTTCGTTCAATAAAATCACAATGTTATTGCATAAAAATATATTTCTAGTTCAAATCACAATTTCCGATTCTTGGAATCAACATAAAACATTTTTTCAGTAACACAAGCATATCACAAACTTTGATAAGGAATATAGTGGAATTTTCAACTAAAACTAAACTACTGTGCACATAAATACAAAACCTTAAGTACCTACGCTACCGCCACCTTACAATGACATCTTTATGAAACGCTAATTTTACAATAGAACTGGCTCAAAATTAGCTTGAACATGGAATAGGCGTTTCAACAAGTCAGGTCCCAATTTATTTTTGTCATATTAGCTCATAAAATGTAATTTTATAAATTCTGTAGCGTACCTTATTTTTGGTCAGTACTTTTCGTAAACAACACAAAATACTAATTTGATTGTAAAAAATACCGTTGAATGTTCTTGAAAATTTAAAATAACAACTTAAAAATCACTACGTCAATACTTTCAGTTACCTTTGTAATGCTATAGTTAACCTTTCAATGAACATGACCCTAGCTCATTTTAATACATAATTGAGCGTCATTTGTGTTGAAAGTCGTCAGAAATTTATTTTACAATGTCTTAGGTATTGTCTTGTATTTACACAAATCTGTTCATATTCTGCTACTTAAATTTTTAGACAATTTAGCAAGATTTAATATATAAAACAGACATTAATGATACACATACAATTTTACATGCATTAATGACTAATGAGACATAAGATTTGGAATTTTCTGAACATTAACAAAATCATTTACTATCGATTGTCAAAATATAATTAATTTCATTTATCTATACACTTGTTTATCTTATTGACACCTCAAAATATACTTAATGTTATTTCAATTTTTAACGTTAGTTTCATCTGTACTTGCATTTCATTAAATACAACTAGGTTTTGTTATATATTTTTTAAGTAACATGGAATAGGGGCAGGAAGTTGATGATGAACATGAATAAGTACCAATTATTTTTAGTATTTTTGTATCACATCATAATTTTGATAAGATCATTTTGTTTCTACAAAATTGTTAAATTAGTATTTCAATGTGTACGAGGCGGCTTTTACTTCGAACTGTAGAAACGTTACATTACATTAAGTAGAATTATGTATATTCAACTAAGGTCAAAGATTTGCAACGACAGAACTTCTAGCCATCTACGTACTAAAATATATTTTCATCTGTGTCCTAATTGTACATTTATTTATTTATTTCATCATGTTTTTACATGGAAATACTCAGAACCCTTTCATATAGGTTTGTGAAATAATATATGTGAGCGAAAAGGGTCCAGCAGTGGGGTATTTAGTTAAGACTATATTCTATCATGTATCTAGAATACTCTATTGATAATAAGGAATAAAAAAATATTCAAAAACTGGCATATTTTTTTATCAGATATTTGAAGTTGAAACTCTGAAAAAGCTTGAAAATTAAAAAAAGGAAACTAAGTAAATAATGAATTAAGTAGTAACTTGTAGATTTGATGTTCGAACTTTGCTACGTTTCGTTATGATAACAGGATAATCTATCATTAATTAATAATCAACTAAAATCGCAAAATGCAATATTCACCTAACTTCCAAAACTGTACACTTACGCAGTTTTGTAAAGTTGGGTGAATATTTTAAAAGGGTCCAGATCTCGGCATTTAGTTTTCGAAAACTAAATGCCGAGATCTGGACCCTTTTGCTTGGACGCCCACATGTTACGGCACGGCTGGCGCAGTGGTTGAGCGTTTGGCTGCAGCGCTGCGTGTCGCGGGTTCGATTCCCGCACGGAACAAATATTTGTATTGCCTACAGATAGTTATTCCAGGTCTGGGTTAACATGTTTGTGAACGCACCCACGATACAGGACACAAGAGTAATACCCTAGTAGCCTAGTGTGGGGCAAAGTATTAAAAAAAAAATACAGGAATCAACGTCGGTGAACAAAAATGGACAGTTGTAATGCCTTCGGGCACGGTGTACAAGATTAATTAATTCATATCTCAAATTAACAATTGATTACTGCCAAAGTATTTTTATATCAGGTGATAACACGTCGGGAAGCCTAAGCTAATCCTTTACATGTGTGCCATATATATATTTTAATTTTTGTTTACAATGCTTAGCAACAGTGACTATCACATTAAATGCGAAAATAATCTAATTTCTGAAAATGATGATTTTTTTAATTTATTTACTTTAAGCACGATAATATAATAATATACTTATTATTTATGTTAATATACTTTCTTTTTTAATTCATATAACGCAATTACAGATAAAGATAGACAGTTAAACACTTAAACAATTTAATAATTAATATTATGCCCATGGTTTGGCGTCATTTATATTTTATAGCTTAAAGCTATGTCTAAAAAAAACTGTCACCTCCTAACATTGAATTCCTAACATATAGACATCATTTCAAACAAAACAATATATATATATTTTTTTTTTCAAAAAAATAATAAACCTTTTTTATGTACAGTAATAACAATTCTGCTTTTTAATTTCTCATATTTACTAGTGTTGTTTTTATAACGGGTATAAAACGACTAGTCGACAAGGCGTATCTTATATTTTCCTTCTTTGCTATTTGCTTGTGCCAGAATACCATATTCTGGAACAGACTGGTTACGGAGGATTTTTGTGATCGATCTTATAACACCCTATATAGCCGCCGAATCAGTACTATCTCAAATCCTTATCTATTGTAATTATAGATATATAATTGACAATATTTGAATTACACATTGCACAGAACACATGAAAATCCTTTTAAAGCATTAACAAAAATAACCCAAAATAATTAATAGTTACGTAACTCTGAACGTATGTAACTTACTCAACACCGCTATCGTCGATTTTTATTACTTCCAACTTAAGTAACAATGAAATGCGTATTGTACTAAAAATAAAAACTCCTTCAAGGACTGAACCGGCAATATAATGAAAACGGAAACTAGAGCTGCTTCATCTCTACATTCTAAATACTAAAATAATGTTAAAAAGTTGAAAATTGATTACAGGTTATTAGGAAAAAAGCTGTTTATCCATCGCTAACAAAACTACTTTTATTTAAAAGAGACAGCGATTACCTTTCACTTTTCACTATAGTACCTGGATTGCATCGAGATTTAAGAGTTAATCGATATCCAAGTTCTTGAAGGCCCTTTCCATGGCCTTCTCCCGCTTCTTGTCTGGTAAAGCTGCGATCCTCTGTTCCTCCTCGGCTTTGAAGTAGGGCTCCATGAGTTGGAGCTGTTGCATGCACTTCTTGTGTAGCGTTTGGGTGTCCGGAAGGGTGCCGCCGTAGTCGGGAGGAAGTACCGATCGTGGCACCACGGTCTCGTAGAACTTCTCCAAGTCTTCGTTCTTGTTGTGGAATTTGAGCTGAAAATATTGGAGAAGAAATTTTGTAGTAACTTGATGTCAGAAAAATCAAAGGATTCGAACCAATAAAACAGTGCATAAATGAAAATGTAAATGGTGTTATTTGCTAATAAATATACATAATAAATACTTCTCACACGATCCTTTTTACGATCAACACGGTCAGATTTTTTAATCGACCTCCAAATCAATTTTTTACGAGTAGGTATTACTTAATATGCCGCAAAAAAAGATTCAGGAGGCAAAACTATGATAAAAATTATGCAAGTTTATGCCCTTGACCCATGAAGTTAAAAGCACCATTGACTTTTAAGGTATTTGTTAAACTGGTTTAACGCGCTCCTTTGATAATGACGAGGCCATGAAAATATCAGAGGTTAGGGAGAACTACCAACATGAAACCTTAACAAAATTTTGGTGATGCCATTTATCACGTTGTTTTAGTGATTTATTGAACCTGTTAAAAACCGGTAAATCAAGGTCAAATTTGCTGTAGGTCAATATCAGGGTCCAATTTGCTAGAAGATATCATTTTGCTAATTTACATTTTAAGTTTATGTGAATGACAAAAAATATAATACCCGTCAGAGATATGTTTTATTTGTAAATCTGTAGATTCTAATAGTCTTTCGCACTTCATAGATTCAAAATAATATCTGAATTGTTTTTACATCTAATTTATTTATTAGTCATAAGGCATTTCAGGCTCATAACTAGATTAAAAATTATATTGTTTAAAAAACCGACCCACCAATAAGCTCATCCTACAGACATTTCAATACAATTAGCTCGAATTTTGCTTGACCAAATATTTCCCTAGCAACAAATTTGGTATCAATGTTATTAGACAGTGACAACAAGTCGACTCCATTTTTGCCATGTCTATCATGATGCCGCTCATGACTATAATGTTTTTACGTTTATTATTGGTACTTAGTTTCTTTTAAAATTGTAATAATAAAGCAGCAACCTCACTGGCACGGAGATTTTAATTGGGACACGATCTGTAGTTTTTGTTCACCAACAGCGCCACCCCAAACCAGGCCAGACAAGCTTTCTTTTTTTTACTAGGTTTACTGCGATATAATACTCTTTTTCCTAATACATAGAATTTATGATTTTTAGAAAAAAAAAACAGTGGGTACGCTTTATCAAAAAAATATTTTAATTAGAATTAAAAATCAACTGCATTTATCATAAAGACCAAAATAGGACATACGTCTGACCCGTATTGGACGTATTCCTACTTAACAAATCTAATATTTGAATTACTATTTTTAAGTTTATTCTGCGATTCAGTTTAACATAGGCTGTTTTGCATTTAGCGATACGGCAATAAAATTTTGAATTAAAACCAACCAAGCATCACAAAAAATAATTTGAATTCATAAAATTAGTCTAGAGGTTGAAGAAGTGATTACTGCTGAGTTCAGTGAATAATAAAATTCTAGTAACTTTCTGTTTAACATTCAACTGTAAATTAACATAAGTCTCCTACGTTTTTTAAATAAGTGGAGCCCTATTTATGAATAAATAAATAAATAAACTTGTTCTCATGCAACAATCTCAAACTAAAACCTATTTTTCCACATCAGTTTTTCAAAATATGCGGCAATTCTCTGGTTCTCCAAGACACAAGATTCAAAATTGTATCCGATGTATGCCAAGGCCGAATCACCCACTTGCAAGTTGAATAGTTAGAAGTAAACACTTACATAAAGTAGTGTCAAATCAAACAAATATTACCACCATAATATGTAGGTACATAGCACTACTTATAGACACATTGTGCGCAGTTCCATAATATTAGATTTATGACAAGGTAAACTGTGACTTGTTCCTTGCATAGTAAAAAAGTTTCTTTTTTTATAAACCGCGAACAACAGTAATTTTATTTGAATGAAATATGAGCTATAATAGAAGTTAACTTCTGAAATAATTATCCTAAATCGATGCAACTTGTATGTCTAGTTTGGCTTAATAATTGTTGTGAAATCTGTTAGGGGATGGCGCTGTTTGCCGAGATACAGGATCCGTTCTAGTTCGGCAACAGAGGATTCCATTTTAAAAACTTGTATAATAATCCTATCAAGTCATCTAATATGTTATTGTTTAAGTATTTGTGGTGAAATAAATATTATTATTATTCCATTTATTTCTATTTTTTTATCTTACAATTTACATTTTTAAATATTAAAATATAAAATATAAAAACATTTAAAAATATAAAAAAATAGTATCCCACCGGTATCTGGATAGGGTCCAAGCTACCGGTGGTCAGGGTTCCTGAGAGAGGAACCTCCTAACTATGCGCGCCGTGTCAAGGAGTACTGCCTTCTGGATCAAGCCCTTGATCCAGCTGCCCAACGAGAGCCTCCTTAGGTGTTCGTCGAGGCTCTTGGCTATTAAACCATTGGCCGTCACGACTATCGGCACAATGACTGCTGTATCCACCTCCCACATGTCGACAACCTCGCGAGCTAGATCAAGATACTTCGTTTGTTTATCTTTTTCAGCTTTCACGAGGTTCTCGTCATGAGGGACAGCTATATCAACAATCATTGTGCGACGCGCTAATCGATCTATCACCACTATGTCAGGCTTATTGGCAACAATAGTCCTGTCAGTGATGATAGATCGATCCCAGTATAACGTAATATTGCCATTTTCGAGAACTGGGTCGGGCACATATCTATAGTACGGTACTTCCGATTCCACAAGATTGTATTTAAGAGCAAGTTGCTGGTGGATAATCCTGGCTACAAGGTTGTGTCTATGCAAATAGTCTCCGTTAGCTAGACGAGAACAACCAGAAATAATGTGTCGTATTGATTCTCCGGGCCGGTGGCATGCCCGACAGATGTCAACCGTACCGTCCTTCACAATATATTTCCGGTAGTTATTCGTCATCATAACTTCGTCCATAATCGCACAGACAAAACCTTCTGTTTCCCCGAAGAGGTCACCAAAGCGCAGCCAGGATACGGACGCTAAGAGATCTACATCGGGCCCATGTAGGACCCGGTAAAAGCGCCCGTGTAGCTCCTTGCTCTGCCATACTTCCCTGCGGTCATTAGTATCCAGTACTGTAGGTTTGCGCCAGTTCTCTTTTGCCAAAGAGAGGGGCTTATTATTATTAAATACATTTTTTTTAATGCAGAAATTGTCGTAACAATTCCAGATAAAAAATTAAATTATTATTTTGGTTTTGGATACTCACTCTTCTTTTATTTTTTAAAGCAACACAAGTCCCTTCTTTTACTTAGGTATGACTGCGTTTAAACTGCACTGTCTCCACTACAGTTTAAAATCAAAGATAAATTGGACAGATAAGTTGAACTTTAACCTTTAGCATGCGAATGTAGACACAGCCATTAAAGTAAGACCTACAATTTTTATTGCTGTGTTTCTTTCCTCAAAATGTTTACAAAGTTTCTACAAAATGAATTACCTACTCGCAGTGCATTAGTACTATTACTTACTTTGTGTCTACAGACGCTAATTTATGTCTTTAGAATGCAAATGCAGTTTCTGGAACGTAAATTACGATAAAATAAACATGACAAGTTGTCAAATTTGAAAACTTGTGACAACAGCCAACACAGTAATTTACGTTCCAGAAACTGAAGGTAAGTTAATTAAAGATGAATGAAAACTTACCATATCAAAGAACTTCTTGTCCATAAACGGCCTAATGAGCAACATTAATTTGTCTAGAACTGGTTCTGTGTTCAGTACATGTATCGCACGCATGCGTACTGGCATCGCCTCCTGCACATACTGGAAGAATTTTCGGAGGGACCTGAAAATGTTGGCATTTATGTTAATTTACTGAAATTTTTACTAGATTTGTTTTCTAAAGGGTTTATGTATTATTGGCGACATCTTAGCCAACGAACAACTAAGAAGTCTTATGTAAGTACCTACTGTAAGAATGTCCAAATATGAGCAGGACGAAATACAAATTAACATTTAGTTAGGCAATGTATTATGTTTATCATAATTACAGAATACTACTCGTATCTAGTTACAGAGACCTTTTGCTCCAATGCCAAGTGGTACAAGAGAAAATACCTAGTTTTCAGTTTCAAGTTACCAAAAATAGGATCTCGCACAGACGCTGTAAGTACCTATATGGCAAATACATGAATTGCCACTTTAACATTAGAAAGTAAATAATCGTATGACAACCAATAGTGCAAAAGTTTCTTTTTTACAACTCTTTTGCGGTGGCCTGCTAATTTATAATAACATACATTGTAACTAAAACATTTATAATGAAAAAATATGATATTAATTTGGAAATATACAAGCGAAAAATGGGACATTGATGCACTTCTTTTACCTTTGTCTATCCTTTTGAAAGCTATGAAAATATAAATATGTATACTATCATAATATTTACATTGAAAACTGTATATTGTTTCATTATTCAGCGGATGTGAATCCATTATGTTGGGTGGGCAAAGACAGCCATCATTATAACATACAATTAGTAATTACTAGTACACAATAGGTACAGGGAAACTTAAGTTATTGCAGAAAAAAATGTTTTGTGATAGGTCAGTTAAACTACATAATATCGGAGAAGATTGGTCAAAGAATAATGGATCCACAGTTCAAATTAAAACTTAAATTCATACTTACGATAAGCTAACTCTTGTAAGATGTCCGAATTTTACTCCGCGCATGTCGAACAGGAACATGTAACCTGGCTGTGGACCGCGCTTGGTGAGACATAAGTCTAAAAAAAAAAGAAAGTAATTAAATAAAATAGTAGTTTACCAAATTCCTAGAAGAAATAAAAAATACTAAAATGGTAGCTTTTGAATTGGCGGGATCATTGATTTTTTGCGGGCTTCTTTCGTCTCAAAGCTAAGGAAATTTTTATAGCTGCCTATTCAGGATTTTTATGATGTTTACGTAAATAATAAATATTTGTAGAGTCGACCTACTCAAAGCGAATGCCTAAAAGCTCCTGATTATCATATTTAGATTTAAAACCTGAACTTGAAAACTTGACCTATAATCTTAGGCTCACTAATGCATCATTAAAATTTAACATAAGTTTATGGTAAACTAGCTGACCCGACAGACGTTGCCCTGACGCGCGAACTGTCAAACTCGCGAAGATAGTATAATAGTCATTAATTAAGTTTTCTGAAATATTCCAATTTTCTGCGAAACTTTTTTAATTTTTCTGTCATATGAACCTTCTCCTGACAATTACAAACACAACAAAAAAACAATTAGCGAAATCGGTTCACCTGTTGACGCGTGATGTCGTGACCAAAGAAATAGGGATTCATTTTTATTAGGGTTGCGTACCCAAAGTGCAAAATGAGACCCTATTACTAAGACTCTGCTGTCCATCCGTCTGTCTGTCTGTCTGTCTGTCCGTCTGTCACCAAGCTGTATCTCATGAACCGTGATAGTTAGACAATTTAAATTTTCACAGAGGATGTATTTCTGTTGCCGCTATAAAACAAATACTAAAAAAACAGAATAAAATAAATATTTAAGGGGGCTCCCATACAACAATCGTAATTTTTTTTGCCGTTTTTTTAGATAATGGTACGGAACCCTTCGTGCGCGAGTCCGACTCGCACTTGGCCGGTTTTTTAGATACACATAACATTTAAATTTATTATAGCTAGGTATGTGATTGACCTTTGCTGTTTACACGTGTAGCACAGGAAATTTATGCTAATGAAAAAGTATTTCTCGAGCCTCGTTAAAACATAACTTTGAATTTTGATCTTATCATAAAGTCAGGATTTTTCTGAATCTTTTTATCTTTCAAAATATCTAGATTTTATTTTCAAATTGATGTTGTCCCGCTACAGGGTAAAAAGGATAAAGGCATGTAACGAAACATGCCACATCTGAAAAAGAAACAGTATTCTAAAAATACATCTACAAAGACAACGGCATTATCTAAGGAAATGGGCATTAAAAAAAAGAAATGACATCAAAGATTCAAACTGAAGGGGATCGTTACCTTCACAGACTGAACGAGGTAAGTACAGGCAACCAAAAAGGTTGTCAATCCAAACCATTTTTAAATTCCTCCTATTTTTCACATCGCAAAACAAGAGTATTTACACTGGGAAGTACCCCTGTGAAGCCCCATGGCAAAATCCGGGTTGTCAAATTAAACCCCGAGGACAACCCGGGTTGACAGCCGTTTTTTTTATTTTTTTATTCTCAGTAATTTTTTTTTTTTTGGTCCGACTCACCGGTGAGTTTCGGGGCTTTACAGGTATATTATAATGTAGTTTGACAATATTACTAAATGCGGTCTTTTATGATTTTTCGTCATGCGTTCTTCGGAATTTATCCCGTAAATTCAATCATAATTGGCAGATGTTGCTTATTATTTTATTGCCATTGAGGGTTTTTCCGTTGTCATGGCGACTAAGACCATACCTCACTAGGACGCCAATGGAGAAGGCGGCGCGGCCAGTCGCGCCACCAACAAAATGTATACAACTCTATGGAGGGTACCTCAACGGTGACCGCTTGATTGCGCAAAACTACATACATTTACGGTCAGTCGTGCGCCGCCGTCACCGTCCTAGTGAGGTATAGGCCTAAGTCAAGTGGAGGTCCGTCAAACTGAGTTGGAATATGAGCCTATGTCTATGTAAACCTTAGCAACACATTTGCTAGGAAATATCAGAAACTGTTAGACCATCTTTCTTTTCCAGCCGTACCGCTCTGACGTCATGTTTTGATATAATCAATACCGGGCTGCTCCGTCACGGGTGGTCTGCGGAGACTACCTAGCCAGTTTATAGCACTTGTGTCATAAGTGCTAACTTCGTTAGTCAGTTAGATCATTGTTTACGATGATATCAGAGAGCTCGGCTAGGGGTTAATAACGGCTTGATCGCAATTTTATTGTACACGTGTAGCATTTACAGCAGGTCAATAAGTTAGAGCTAATATTGACAAATTATAAGAATTATTTGCATAACATAGGTATGTGTACTGTATGGGTCAGAATGTTGGGCTGTGAAAAAGACGGATGAAAAAAGATTGCATGTGGCGGAGATGAGAATGTTGAGATGGATGTGTGGGTGGAGTAACGAGAATGGATAAAGTGAGAAATGAGTACATTAGAGGTACTTAGTTTAAAAGTGGCGCCAGTCACCGAAAAGTTGAAAGAGAACCGCTTATCTTAGTATGGTCATGTGAAGAGGAGGGATGAAACACATGTAACTAAAAGAGTTATGAATATAAATGTGGATGTATGGAGAGGGAGGCCAAAGAAAATATGGATGGATTGTGTGAGGAGTGATATGAAAGAATAGGGAGTTAGTGATAGCGTGATGGCTGACAGCACAGAATGGAAGAAAAAACGTATTGCGCCGACGCCGACGCCAAGTAACATGGGATATGGGATTAAGGGCAGGAAGATGTTGCATAACATAGGTACATAAGTTTTTATTTATAACAGAGCTAGACACATTCATGCCAAAGAGATTTATGCAGAATTTGGAAAAAAATTAATATTCTAAAGAAAATATTTTTTTCCTACGAAAATGTTTGCGGATAATTAATTTTTTTTTGCGTTAAGTACACACAATTTCACTGTTTACATTTAGATGGGAATCTTTCCTAGGAAGGTCATACCTACATGAGTCAATCAATAATACTAGATACTTAGATAGATGTATCTATAAATAAAAAAATGCTAACTAATACAGCCACCATTAATCCGCCTGCAATGCGTGGTCATTATGGCAATTTCCCCCGGCGGCTATTCTCGGTAGCGGCACAGATTACATACTAGATAGTGTAAACGATAGTCTATGCTACCACAGTGTAACTATCCAATCAATACAAGCAGTGGTGCAAGGATTTTGCCATTGAATTGACAGTACAATTTTGAAGGTTCTAACGGGTACGCGAACGAGTTTTGACGTTTATAAGTATTCATTATGAAGGTCGTTAACGTACATGCTGTTCATCTGCTTTGTATCTGAAGGCCCATGTTCAAGACTTCGAAGAACAGGAAGCCAATATCGTACCTACCTACTTATAAAACGTTCGAATTAAAGTCGTCATCTTATGTCAGCGACAGTCAAAGTCAAGATCTTGTCAAAATTTAGGGAAATTAGATGTTTTTTTATTGATAGCGTGAAAAAGACATCAGAATGCGAAGGATGCTTTAAAATACAGGAATTGCCCTTCTTATTTATAGACACCGTGTTCGTACTAAATAAAATAGGTACCTTAAAATGTGGTAACTTGTAGAAGTCAGGAGATCGAGTCCGATTGCTGAGTTCCAGCTAAACCACCCTAGCTTGAAGTCAGCAGTTGGAATGAGACAGCCTTAGAAGGTGCAGCAGCAACGAAACACTTCTCCCAGTATTGGCATCCCGCAAGCAGTACGGTAGGTAACGTATCGCGTTGGTCAATTGTTTACATCGGTTAGGCTGTGTCATGGTCGAAATGCAGTGATAGAGTAAATACTGCATTGTCGTAGTGAACTGTGGGAAAGCCTGGGAGCAATTTTGTTACTTTATAGCTTGCTGTTACACAATTTCTGTAACTATCTACATTAACCAAGTTAGTCGATGTACCTATCTATTGCTGCAACGATATTAAGTACCATAAATATTTCGTAAACCCAATTTTTTTTTTGCAAATCATTGTTTTTTCATTATGGGCCCTATTCTATCTTTACAATATGGATGATTCGTGGGTACACAAATAAATATTATATATTTGTGTACCCACAAATTTTGGGCCTAGTGGTTTCGGAGATAAGGGGGGAATGGTAATTTTTTATCTACTTTCTCAAATAACTTAAAAACTATACATTTTGGAATTATGGAAAAAATATATTTGAAATCCTTACAATCCTTACTTTATTTGATATGTTTTTTAATTTTCTGATTTGCACCCCCAAAGTGACCCCCTTAATAATCCAAATTCATTTATTTACGTTACACGATCGTGTTTGGGTCACAGATATTCATGTGTGTAAGTACCAAATTTCAACTCAATCGGTTGAGTAGATTCGGAGTAAATTGGCTGTAACAGACGGACAGACAGACAGACAGACGCACGAGCGATCCTATAAGGGTTCCGTTTTTACATTAGCATTCGGATGTTTGGAAACAAAAATAAATAAAAAAACGTTTAGGAGTGGTGGCTTGTTGCGTGAGACTTCTAGGTAAAAATTGGTACATTTTTAACGAATACGTAAAGGTCATAAGTGTGAAATTACGCGAAAAACGCACAGTGCGTTGCAGTTGTCCTATTTTTTTTTGTTGTGTGTGACATAAGAAAAAAATAAGTACACATATAAATATACAAATTGGATTTTTAGTCATCTATCCTATTGCCATAACCGAATGCCACGGGCTCTTTGGACATTGTAGGCTTTCATAACAATGGATAAGTCACGTAATCTTAACACTGTAAACGGGTGGGGAAAGAAATAAGTACCTACTACGTCGCTTAGGTATGGTGTCTCTTCAAAGTCTCCCGACCGTGAAATTCTGAGCTCACTTCACGCAAGAGCTCGTCTAGTAATATTGATTTTTCTGCCTTTGCGTGCCCTGCTTCCCTGGTAGGTAGTCCTGTTTTGTGCGATTTACATCTAGGTCTTATTCGTGTTCTTTTTTTAGGTCATGCATACATCTCACTGTTTAGTCTGCTAAGTGCTAACACGTATATTTTTCTCCTCATAAATGATTTGACCAGTACGGATTGTATGAACTTTAAAAGAGACTGACCTCTTGAGTTTATTTTTTATTTTTTGGGGCTGGGAAGTCATCCAATGACTTCTCCCGCTCTGGGTGGACCGGGAGGGCGTGTCAGACTCTTACCGACTAAAACCCACCCCTGTTCCTTCCCTGCCTGAGTGCCCAGGGGTGCGGTAACTTATTCTCAGAATTTATCCGCTACCCCTAGGCATGCAGGCACCGGCCACGATGGGCCCCGTCAGTGGTGGCTGACACTAATCTCTTTGAGGCGCGCGTGGAACACTACGCGCCGTCGACTCGCGGGCCTGGTGCTGATCGGACGGCGAGCTACCCACTGCTCGACGTCCGCAGGCCCGGTGGCCGGAGATCGTCTCGCGACGTCCTACGCCCAGCACTTCTTCTCAGGGTAGTCAACTAGGAAATACCGGCCTCGTTTAGCTTAATTTGACTATAAAAAACTTTTTTACAAAAAAATAGAACCGACGGCTCAACTTCACAATAAGGGATCCCGAGTAGACTCTTCAATTTTTTGTTGTGCAAAGTACTTGTTATCTTGAGTAATTTCACGAAGTTTCAAGTTTAGGAAATAAATACTTTCGGAGATAAAAAATATCAAACTTTGATAAAGTAACCTCAAATTTCGCACTATTTTATCACTTTTGACGTAACTTTGACAGGTAGGGTTGCTAATTTAGGGAGTTTTAATAATGCGTTTTGATTTTGTAAATTATAAGTTGACGCGTAGTTTGTTTTTTTTTTGTTTAAATTTGCTTTAGATTTAGTTATTTTATTTGAGTTTAATAATTTCTCAGTGATTTCTGTTTTTTTGGTGACCAACTACGAAAATTTTGATTTATTGACAATCTAAAGTTATTATTTTTTATTCTGATGGTATCTGCTACAGGTGAAACGAAACGCGAAATTTATTTGGCGCCGTTATATGATTTGTTAGTGTCATGTTATTCAATGTCTGTACTCGCGTTTGAGAGCATTTGCCATCGCGCTTGAGAACTTAGGATGCAAGAGCGAGCGAAGCGAGCTCGGGACTTAGGGCACCCCGACTCGGACAGGTTAGGTTAGAAGGGGATGGCGGGGTCAAGAGAGCGAGCGAAGCGAGCGAACAGACCCCGCCATCCCCTTCGTGGTTATTTTTTTATAAACCACTGAGAAGTAGGAGCCCCGCGAAGCGGGGCTCCGGCGACACGTGGCTCTATCGACATGCAAACCTAAAACATTATAATAAAATAAAAAATGCCTTTGCCCTTCGACGAATGACCTTGACCTTCGGCTTTTCGGGTGTTAATCTTGACCTTGAAGATGCCATTGATCGTATTATTGCTTGGAAATAGTCTAGAAATAGTCAGCGATTGACGCTAAATGAAAGTTCTTCCCAAAAACATAACCTCAAAATTAGATTTTTAAAAATTCATAAAAAAAAAACTATGCATTTCCTAAACTTTTCCCCCACGGGGGAGGGGTCTACCCCCCCCCCCCCCTCTCCCCTCCCAAATATATACATATATATATACCCTTATTCCGAAGTCCTTCCGAACCGACTTCCAAAAAAGTGCAAAATAACTTTAATTTCGGAAGTCGGTGTTCCTGTTTTGTGTCTTCGTTTTTTGACACCGACTTCCGAAATTAAAGTTATTTTGCACTTTTTTGGAAGTCGGTTCTATTTTTTTGTAAAAAAGTTTTTTATTTTTCACTTTTTAGTTGTGGCTCCCCATTAAACTGTGTTAACAATTTATAGACATACGATAGCAGCAATCGCGGTTGATTTGCTGTCAATTTTTGAAGAGTTCCGTTGTCTGTCTCCGAAACCCATCATCAGATCTTTTTGAAATTTAAATGGGACCATTTCGGAATAAACCCCTTTCGAACAAAAAAAGAATTTTGCAAATCCGTCAATATATGACGGAGTTATGCCCGAACATACATAAAAAAAAAAAAAAAAAAAAAAAATACAAACATCCGAATTGATAACCTCCTCCTTTTTCGAAGTCGGTTAATAAATACAACCACATGCATGAGAAGCACCAGCTTTCAAATAAAAAATAATCATCAAAATCGGTTCACCTAGAAAAAAGTTCTGAGGTAACACCAAAGAGAGAAAAGAATATAAAAGAATATAGAGTGAAAAGAGAGTCTCCGGTAAATTTTTGAACCATACATTGAACAACTTTTGGATTTAAAATCCTGTACTACATACATAAGTACGCACACATAAACAAGCCCTGCACGCACACAGCTATCTATAATTGGAGGCTCTCATGGAGGTCTAATTTTGTGACATTTAAACTAGAGATACAAACTCAAAATACAAAATCTCCAAATACATTTCAAAAGTAAAACATTAAGTTACTAAGCAAAATAATATGTTTAGTTAAAAATGTATTTGGAGATTGTGTATTTTAAGTTTGTTTCTCTAGTTTAAATGTTACAAAAATGGACTTGTCGCTTCAAATTTATTTTTGGAATTGAAATTATTTATTGTAAGTAGATTACTTTTCAAGTCCTTTGTTTTAAGAAATAATTACTAGACATAAAAATATAGTACACGGTGGTGCTCCGCCCAAGCGGGGCAGAACTCCACCGCATGCTCCACCGTGTCCTCTGGGCGATCCACACAGTGGTGACACCCGGGCGTTTCTACCCCAAACAGCCGTGTCCGGTGAGGACCTGCGTCAGGCGGCCATGGCCAGGGACCATGCCGCCTCTCCAGCCACTCCTCGAAAAAGGGCCTTACCGCCGCAATTGTGGCGTGCCCATCCATATAGTATCACAAGCTGACCCGGCAAACGTTGTTCTGTTATTAAAAAATGGGGGTGGGGGTAAGAGGGTAAAAAATACTTTACGGCCTATTCTCATACTTACCAAACATACAAAAAAAAACATTAAAATCAGTCGAGCCGTTTCGGAGGAGTGCAACCACAAACACCGTGACACGAGATTTTTATATATTAGATAATCCGTACTAAGCCGACAGGAAAAATGCTAGAAATTATTAATTGTTCATCTATAGTTTTTAACAATTTTAAAATATTTGGCTATAAAAACGCGAAGTCTCACTGTCGCATTGCGCCTGTCTGCGGATTAAAAACACATACAACTTTGTCCAACTCTCTGGAAATGGCAGAGTTTCTTCTTAAGGATTTTTCCTCAAAGCGAAACCCGTAATCATACATCCATACTTGATTAAGTAGTGACGAACTTCACTATAAAGCATGGATATTTAACAATAATAATCACTATGTAATAAAGTAACAGAACTCGTCAACCTTGACAGCGAGACGGGATCATTTCGCAAGTCTCCGCGAGGGATATGATTGTAGGTCGCGTCCTTAGCAAACCTTCGCTAGGTAGTTACTTTTTACGGGGTAAACAACGACCGTAGTAAAATAAGGGACCCTTGAAATAGAGTTAAGATTTACTCAAAAGCTACGAAACTAAAGGGCGGGATTTTTAGTTTTTTTTTTCCGGTATTATGTCGTAAGAAAAGCTGTTATTCTTAAAGCTTCATTTTACTGAATAACTTGATTTCGATTGTGTTTTTATGTAGGGAACTAAGGAAAAAAATCTAGTCGAAATGTTACTACAGAAAGACTACAATACATTATACAAGTCATATAAATGTCACTTATAGGTATATAATGTACCTAAATAAAAGTGAATATTCGTATGTTTATCATTGCGTTCCTAAACCATTGATCAGATTGTGATGAAACACTGGCAGGGTCTTCTGAGGACGCGGGTTTCTGGCCCAAAAAATCTACATAAATAAATAAAAACCAAAAGAAACACTTTTCTACTTTACGTGGCGGTACAGCTAGTTTTTCATAAAGGTGAAACTTACAACGTGAAACCTAAAGCGAAAATCGAGAATAACTGGTACCAATGTGTGTGTCTTTTTTCTTATTTTTACAAACCTCTTAATATTGTTACGAGCTGACTATGGGATAAATTTATTTACACCCATTAACCAAATATAATTTATTATATCAAACAATTTATTTTATACAGAGAATTAGTCTCTAATGGTCACTTTTCATTTGCGTTCGCATCCGACTTCGACTAAAACAGACTGACTCACTTGCGGCCCGCCCGCCCTATACAGTACATATACACTGAGTCACTGACCAGTCATAAATTCATAATAGAAGTTTCCAGAACATTGCCGAACTAGCCTATGTTCTAGAGACATCCTTAAACTTCTACGCACTACCATAGTCGACCACATTATCGAATGGTCTCGTTATACGGTCGACGTAACAATATCTTACTACTGATAAATCTGTCATGCGTCACAAATTCAAGGAACCAATAATTACCTCAAGCCGATTCAGAAGCAATGGAAATCTTTATGTATACGATTTTTTACATATTGTGATGTCCAAGGAATGAGATCAAACATGCTGCTTGAACAAATATACTTTTTGAAATAAATTAGAATCTTTTTTCGGTAACACATATTTATTTTGTTTGGAGGGCTTATAGTAGTACGATGTCACTCGCTTTTATAAATATACTTTATTCATCAAGAATTGAAGACTCGTATTTCCTTTATCACACTCCTCAAGATAGAAAACCACACGTTAGACGTACCTGCATTATTTTACGTTATGCATACAGTAGCCCTATCACTTTTCTCGCCTAAAATATGACAGAAAACAAGTATGGATAAAAATCTATAATTTCAGCAGTATCATTTTGATATCGTGTGTCATACTATTACGGATTAGAGAATTAATCCTTTCCATATGTTTGATAATAATTAATTACAAGATAATTGCGAAAAATTTTATTTCCGTGAAATACACTCGTATCCGCTGCACGAGCAATATTTTCTTCTTAGCGTGTCGATGGAAAATTTGGTCTTTAAATATAATGGCCCAGTATTCAGCCACGGCAACAGCATTCGTTGACGCGACAGCAAGGGCATGCGGCGCAAGATGAGAGGAGGTCTGCGGAGAGATGCCACATAAATACCGAAGTTCAGAGCCATCCGAGACGGTTACCCGGGCCTGCGGCGAGCAGTGGGTAGCTCGCCGTCCGATCCGCACCAGGCCCATGAGTCGACGGCGCGTAGTGTTCCACGCGAGCCTCAATGAGATGTTGTCAGCCACCACTGACGGGGCCCATCGTGGTTGGTGCCTGCATGCCTAGGGGTAGCGGATAAATTCTCAACATGAGTTACCGCACCCCTGGGCACTCAGGCAGGGAAGGAACAGGGGTGGGTTTTAGTCAGTAAAAGTCTAACACGCCCTCCTGCTCCACCCAGAGCGGGAGAAGTCATTGAATGATTTCCCACCCCCCCAAAAAAAAAAAAACCGAGAAGGTTGGAGGTTGAGGTTGTCTTTAATAATAATGCAGCTGACCTGAGTACATACGAAGTCTGTAAGTTTTCCAGGTCGGCCAAGGCAACGCGTGCCCAGGTGGCGAACATCAAATTTAAAAGAAGGCTCTCCGATGGCTTGATGAAATAGTTAGGTAGACCGTAGTTCTCTCGCCAGAGGTCCCATCCTTCTGAGGCGGGGTTGCAATCAGACGGACTCACGCATCTTAAAAAGCTATTTCGGTTTAAAACAGACTTCAAAAAGGAGGAGGTTATCAATTAGAATGTTTATATTATATTTTTTTTTATGTACTTTAGTATGTTTGGGCACAATTTCGTCATATAGACGGATTTGAAAAATTCTTTTTTTGTTCGAAAGGGGTTTATTCCGAAATAGTCCCATTTAAATTTCATATAGTTCTGATGATGAGTTTCAGAGACAGACAGCGGAACTCTTCAAAAAATGACAGCAAATCAACCGCGATTGCTGCTATTGCATAAATATGCATTGTTAACATAATTTAATGGAGAATCACCACTAAAAAGTGAAAAATAACTTTAATTTCGGAAGTCGGTGTCAAAAAAACGAAGAAACAAAATCAGAAACACCGACTTCCGAAATTAAAGTTATTTTGCACATTTTTGTTTTTTTTTTTGAAAGTCAGTTCTATTTTTTTTGTCTCTAAAGCAATATAAGAATAGTTCATGTCACTGATCAAAGATTAGCTAGTCATGGCTGACGGCCTCCCCCTAATGCGGTGGTGGCATCGTTACACGAGCGAAAATTTTGCAACCCATCTCCTCGCAATATGTAAAAAGAAATTGGCCAAGTGCGTGTCGGACTTCGCACATTTAGGGTTCCGTACCAAATGAGGGAATTTCAAAGAAATAATATTATTTATACTTAATAGGTATATGTTGGTAAAATTTACGTAATAACAAACATTATCACCAAAAAAACTTTTTAACAAAAAATTTAACCGCCGAAAAAAAACTAAAAAGCAAAAAATAAATAAACCTTTTAAGTCTTGAGTATTGTACGAGTATTGAGCTTATTTACCTACATAAAATATCAAATTTTATATAAACTAATTTTGAGTCGGCGCCAAACAACAGTCTTATTCACGTCAGGCCCCTCGTGTCGCCATAACAATAGGTTTTTAATTGTGTCTGCTAATGAGGGACTTGACGCGTTAATTATCAAAATTTTATATGTACGTAGAAATGAAGAAGGCTAGATGTAGTTAATTAATATTTTATTATTTGGCGCCGACTCAAAATTAGTTTATATAAAATTTGATATTTTATGTAGGTAAATAAGCTCAATACTCAAGACTTAAAAGGTTTATTTATTTTTTGCTTTTTAGTTTTTTTTCGGCGGTTAAATTTTTTGTTAAAAAGTTTTTTATTTTATGATTTTTTGTGACTCGCATCATCTTTTAATACTCTGAGGCTAATTTCTAATCCTTCATCATTCCTCTTGCCACTGAGTTGATGATGTAACCATCCTTCCTTGAGGTTCCCAGGATATTGACCAGTTGAGGTTACCTCCAATATTCTAAAGACGTCTTTTCTTCAAAGCATATTAAGTGGTATCTGTTACTAAACCAGTTTTTTTATATATAACTTCTATTGTTTAGGAAAGGTATGGTTTCCATCATCAGCTCAGTTTCATGATGTGATGATTCCTAAATGCAAATACCTGATTAAGTTATGAAAAGTAAACAGAAATTCGTGCCCAATTTTAGAGGTTTTCTCTCAATTTTATCAGGATTCCATGATCAGATCCTGATTTCCTTGACATGGGACCACCCTTGAGGTATACCCTATCTAAGAAAAAAAGAATCTTCAAAATCGGTTCATAAACAACGGAGTGAGGGCCGAACATACGTACAGAAACGCTAAACGTACCCACAATTTTCGAGGTTTTCTCTCAATTTTATCAGGATTCCATCATCAGATCCTGATTTGCTTGACATGGGACCACCCTTGAAATATCTAACAAAAAAAGAATTATCAAGATCGGTTCATAAATGACGGAGTGAGAGCTGAACATACACAATATATATATATACGAGTATATATACATATACGGTCAAATTGAGAACCTCCTCCCTTTTTTTTTCGTCGGTTAAAAATTAAAGTTCGTAGGTCAATGAGAAGTTAAAAAACTCTTCGGAACAACATTTTGTGATCGGACAGACGGACACGTGAGTGACAACAATAGGGCTCCGTTTGGACCCTTGGGGTACGGAACCCTAAAAAGTGTGCGACGACTTGAGAACCTCCTCCTTTATTGTAGGTTAAAATTAAATCATAAATAACTTACCATTAAAATTGAGTATTCTCCTGTGTTAACTTTTGAACAATATTAGATACGCTTTTCTTTTTTTTTTTTGTGGAGAACAATATCTTTGTCGCAGGATTTGATCTCGATACTTGTTTTTCTCAGTCTTATACACAGACCACGAGACCAGAATTACTTACGCTTCCAAGCTTAGCTTACTTAATATTAACATATCGCGTTTTTATTTTTTTATTTTCTTTTATTTAATTTTGTTATTCTAATGACTGTATTACTATTATAATAATGATTTTAATGAGCCGTAATTCATTGTATTGTATTAATTTAAGCTGTTTTAATTTTCAATTGTGCTGTGATCATAAATGAATTTTATTTTATTTCTAGCGATCCGCCCCGGCACAACACGGGGCCGCGGGGGCAAAATGATATACACACCTTTCTAGTTTATCGCTCTTTCTATTAGTAAAAACCGCATTAAAATCCGTTGCTTGTTTTAGGAGTAATTGGCTGACAAACAGATAAACGCGTAATGCGACTTTTAAAGATACTGTGTCATGTCAAGTTATCCCGGCGCAACTCTTCCACGTCGTAGGCTCTGCAAACTCCGGTAGGTAACGTACCTACCCAGGCTAGCCCGCGAAATTCAAAATTTTCTTACAACTCTTTCACTTAGAATTGATGCCAAATGTCATGATTTCATGAAATTCTTACATTTGGCATAAATTCTAACTGAGGAAGTTGTATTGATGATTTTAATTATTATAATTCTATAAATTCGTTTATTTTTTTTTATTTTTTTATTTTAAAAAACGTTGCCCCACACTAGGAATTACTGCTGTGTCGTGGGTGCGTTCAAAAACATGTATACTAACATACACAAGACACCCAGACCCGGAACAACTATCTATAGGTCATACAAATATTTGTTCCGTGCGGGAATTGAACCCGCGACACGCAGCGCAGCAGCCGAACGCTCAACCACTGCGCCAACCGTGTCGTACTTGCTACAGCCGCGAATCAAATTTTGACCAAGATACAACCTGACACTGACCTGAAAATTGCAAAAAAAACGTAAGAAAATTTGAATTTCGCGGGCTACCTTTGGCGTATCCACCTTAAAGGCATCACGAATTCCTGACGCAAAATTATCAACACTGAATTGTCAAAAATGTAATCAATCTTCTTCAGACATTAATGCTAGTTTAATTGAATTTTTTTGCTCATCACGTTTTATGATTCGTTAAACATCTGCGGCCATCCAGGAAGCGTTTATGTAATTATTCGGCCATTAACTTAAAATACATTTTTTGGTTAACAACTAAAAAAATATTTTTCTTTTATACAAAATCATCACTATGGTTCTATTTTTTATACTTTTAATATAACAGTTAGAAATCGACACCATTTAACCTTAGCATTAACACGTAGGTTTTTTTTTATTTTGTTTTTTCTCTTCGATTTTACGCATTTTTTTTTATAGGAAAATTACATTTTAATTCTTTGCTTATTTATTTTTTTATTAATTCACAATAAATGCCATTCCATTAGGCAATTCTAATTTTATGCTAGTTTTGTTTTTTTTTATTTTGTAAAATTATTAAATCACCCGACTATTTTTTTTTTTACAATTGATGTCTCTCGTTTGACCACTATCTCACCTGATGGTAAGCGATGATGTGGTCGACAATGGAGCACGCTTGCCTAGAAGTAACCTATTCACTCTTGTCTTAAAGACCCCCAGGTCGTAGCGTAGCTATCAGGCAACAAAGACCCGTCAGGGAATTCCACTCAGCTAAACGCACAATAAATGTGTTCCCAAAACGTTTAGTGCGTGTTTTTGATTTGTAGAATTATTTGAAATCTATACTAATATTATAAAGAGGTAAAGTTTGTGAGGTTGTAGGGGGTAATCTCTGGATCTACTGAACCGATTAAGAAGATTCTTTTACCAATAGAAATCCACGTTATTTATGAGTGTATATAAAGTGGCTATGAATTTTTAACCGACTTCAAAAAGAAGGAGGTTATCAATTCGGATGTTTGTATTTTATTTTTTTATGTATGTTCGGGCATAACTCCGTCATATATTGACGGATTTGCAAAATTCTCGAAAGAGGTTTGTTCCGAAATGGTCCCATTTAAATTTCATATATATCTGATGATGGGTTTCGGAGACAGACAACGGAACTCTTAAAAAATTGACAGCAAATCAACCACGATCTATGTATGTTATATATAAGTATGTCTATGAATTGTTAACGCAGTTTAATGTGGAACCACAACTAAAAAGTGAAAAATAAAAAACTTTTTTACAAAAAAATAGAACCGACTTTCAAAAAAAGTGCAAATTAACTTTAATTTCGGAAGTCGGTGTCAAAAAACGAAGACAAAACACACCGACTTCCGAAATTAAAGTTATTTTGCACTTTTTTTGGAAGCCGGTTCTACTTTTTTTGTAAATAAGTTTTTTTTTATTTGTTCTTAATAAAGGACACGATATACTCGTAGGTAGGTACTTACTCATATTTACCGCTTATTAAAAGGAGCATGTTATGATAGGAACACAAGGTGTATTTCCGGCCTCACATTATTTTTACCCAGTATCATATTAAACTAAAAAGGGTTTTATTTATTCAGGTTGGTTATTTTTAGATCAGCTTTACTGAAGAATGTTTTAAATTCATAATATTTGCATATTTGAAGGTCACAGGCGGGACATAGCCGATCGGCGAATTTAATGCAATACATATTTGCTAATTAAACAAAAAAATCGCTTGCATGTACGTGACCCTACATAAGCTTGTGGTTTTGACCGATTTGCAGTAATCAAATTACTGTTTACCGTAAATGAAGCTTACGAAACTAAAATATTTTGGGATAATTGAATTGATATTTTCAATAGAAAGCCAGGCCAAGTGCGTGTCGGTCGGCCACACGCAAGTTAGGGTTCCGTAGACCGTACTTCACCTAAGTAATGTTTTTTCAAGGATTTTGTATTTTGTACGAAATTTAGCAAGGGCAAGATTACTCTAACACTAACAAAGCTAACTTAGCCCTGATAGTTTTGCTTTAAAGTTCATTATATATTTATTTAGAAGTTTCAAGACAACAGTTTAGCTTTTAGGGGGGCGGGAGATGCTCGACTCGAACAAAAAATCTAATTTTAATTTTATTTCGCAAACGAATTACCGAATCGAAAAATAGTATGTCTAATCCCGCAATGATTTTGAAAGCCCTATTCAACGATACCCCACACAATAGGATAGGCGAGAAAAATAAAGTCATCTCGACTACATGTATTTTTTTTTTACATGTTTGGGAGCTACCATCACCAGGGAGAATGGAACCGTCGAGAGATGTCGTGGGGTGTTCCACAGGGATTGGTCCTGGGGCCGCCTTTGTGGAACATCGGGTGCTGCGCGCCGACCTCCCTAGCGCCGTTAGCGTAGTATGCTACGCTGACGACACGCTGGTCTTGGCGCAGGGGTGGTCGCACGAGGCGGCGGCCAAACAACATCATGACACGCGGGGTTGCGACTATCGTGGAGAGGAACCGGCAACTGGGACTCGAGGTGGCATTGCACAAGTCCGAGGCCATGTGTTTTCATGGTCCTCGGAATGCGCCACCGGCGGGTTCCCAGATAACGGTATGAGGGGTTCACATCGGCATCGAGGGGACGATGAAGTACTTCGGACTCGTCCTCGACAGCCGGTGGAACTTCGTCGAGCACTTTCGACGTTTGGCTGCCAGACTGGACAGGGCCGGGGCTGCTTTGAAGCGGCTCCTGCCCAATCTGGAGGGGCCAAACGCCTCCTGCCGGAGGCTCTACGCGGGGATCGTGAGGCAGCGACCAACTCGCCGGCTGAACGCGTCCCAAAGGGTCATGGCGATCCGAATGATCCGAGGATACCGTACGATTTCCTGCGAGGCGGCGAGCCTCCTTGCCGAATTGTCGCCATGGGATCTGAAGGCAAAAATCCTCGCGAACCTCTATGAGGAGCGCGAGGAGGCGAAACGCCGGGGCGAAACTCCGCTGCCGCGACAATTCGCGGCTCGGCGGACAGAGCTCTGGCAAGATCTCATGGCGACATGGAGACAGCGATTGTCGCAACCCAGCACTGGGCACGCCACCATTGCGGTGGTAGTGCCCCTCTTTGAGGAGTGGCTGGAGAGGCCCCACGGCGCCCTTACCTTCCGCCTGACGCAGGTCCTCACCGGACACGGTTTCGGGAGGTTACTGTGTCGGATAAGACGGGAGGAAACGCCCGGGTGTTTCCACTGCGCGAATCGTCCCGAGGACACGGTGGAGCATACGGTGGTCTGCCCTGTTTGGGCGGAGCCCCGCCGTATCCTCGTGGATGCGATAGGCGGCAGCGACTTCTCGCGTCCTGCCCTGGTTCAGGCCATGGTACGGAGCGAGAAGAAATGGGAAGCCGTCTCCTCCTTCTGCAAAGCAGTAATGCTCGCAACGGCGGAGGCGCACGCGTGAGGGAGACTCAACAACAGAGTCGCCCTCACGCCCTCAGCAGCAGCCACTTGGGACTTCCAGCGCCGCAAGACGATCTCCGGCCACCGTAGACCCGGGTCTGCGGACGGCGAGTAATGGGTAGCTCGCCGTCCGATCAGCACCAGGCCCGAGAGTCCGAGAGTGTTCCACGCGCGCCTCAAAGAGTTGTCAGCAATAAGGAGGGGCCCGTCATGGCCGATGCCTGCCCGGAGGTTGAGAATAAATTCGAAACAGAGTTACCTCGCCCCTGGGCACAGGGCAGGAAGGAACAGGGGTGGGTTTTAGTCAGTAAGAGTCTGACACGCCCTCCCGCTCCACCCTAGAGCGGGAGAAGTCATTGGATGATTTCCCACCCCACAAAAAAAAAAAAAATGGGAGCTACCATAAAAAAAAATCTTTTTCAAGATTTTATTATTTCGTAATGGTGGCGTTATTAATATACATTTATTCATGCAAAATTGCAACTTTCTAGTACAGTAACACTCTCTTAGCTATGCCTCGGACGGACAGACGGACTTACCGAAACTATAAGGGTTTCTTGTCCTTGTTATGACTACGAAACCCTAAAAAGATTCAAACGCGAATCATTATCTAAAACAACAACACGCATCTTTCTTTTTTAGAGGTTATTTCCCATGGGCTTCAGGAAGCAATCTCGACCAATATAATGAAAAACAATGATTCAATCAGTCTCGTGTGAGCACGCTACAAATAATAACTGCACGGATCTTACAACCTCCAAGGCAAGCTGTGCCTGTGGATGAGAGACCGTTTGACCATATTTTTAACCGACTTCAAAAAGGACGAGGTTCTCTATTCTTCTGTATGTTTTTAAATGGACACTCCAGTCTTAATTAGTAATTTGGCGAATATTACGTAAGTACTCCAAAGCACTCAAGACTGTGGACTTCAACCGTCTGACATTTTTTTATTCATTTAGATTTTTTTTTAATTAACACGCTTTCATTACCTTTCCCGGTAACTCAAAAAAAAATCTTAGAAAATAAATTTAACCCACAACCCGATTTTCGATTGAGCTGTTGTATACATGTTTAGTTTGCATGACAGTTCATGACAAGCTTAGAAAAAAAAACGTTGCCCCCACACTAGGAATTACTCCTATAACGTGGGTGCGTTCACAAACATTTTAACTCACATACACAAGACACCCAGACCCGGAACAACTATCTGTATGCCATACAAATATTTGTTCCGTGCGGGGATCGAACCCGTGACGAACTATAATTCGAAATCGAATATACTAATTAGTTTTGATGAATTCACATGATATGGGTTTGCCGAGAAGAATAGGAAAATGTTTAAATTCCACGTTCTGTGTTATTGGGGTTTTTAGTTCTGGGGTATATGCAACTAAAAAGTGAAAAATAAAAAACTTTTTTACAAAAAAAAACAACCGACTTCCAAAAAAAAAATTAAGTACTCTATAAATTAAAAAATAACTTTAATTTCGGAAGTCGGTGTTTATATTTTACTTCTTCGTTATTTGACACCGACTTCCGAAATTAAAGTTATTTTTTAATTTTTAGAGTAATTTTTTTTTGGAAGTCGGTTGTTTTTTTTTTGTAAAAAGTTTTTTATTTTTCACTTTTTAGTTGTATATACCCCAGAACTAAAAACCCCAATAACATAGAACGTGGAATTTAAACATTTGGAGAACACCAAAACGTCATCGAGGTACGCGTATTTTTCGTTTTTGTTCAGTTTCTCAAAAAGGCCTGAAGCAATTTCGATAAAATTTATCCACCACTGACGGAGAAATCGGCGGACATACATAAAATAAAAAATAAAAAATATATATATATACATACAGTCGAACATAGAACCTCCTCTTTTTTCGAAAGTCGGTTAAAAATGACGTCGTTTTCGTCGAAGCGTGTTTTTTAGTCATTTTAAACTATAACTTTTTTATTAAATAGACACTCCAGTCTTAACAAGTGATTTGGCGACTATTACGTAAGTACTTCAAAGCTCTCAAGATCGTGGACTTCAACCGCCTGGCACTTTTTCTTCATTTATATTTATGGATGTACCACCTTTGTAATTAATTCATTTGTGTAAGTATAAAAGCAGTCTCAAGTTCTCAAGTCAGTCTCACAAAGATCTATGTTAATGTCCCAATAAACAATTATGCCGCAGAGGACGTTGCGAAACGAATCGAAAAATATATAATGTCGTAACTGCATCACAATCACAAGGCTACAGCCTATCTTAGCAGGATTACATTATTAAGACAGTGATATGTTTCATCTCTATCAATAACGTGTTTTACTGTTTTTTTTTTATAGTTGATAGGCACGCGTTTGACCACTATCTCACCTGATGGTAAGCGATGATGTGGTCGAAGATGGAGCACGCTTGCTTAGAAGTAAACTTTTCACTCTTGACTTAAAGACTCCCAGGTTGTAGCTATCAGGAAACACAGACACCGGCAGGGAATTCCACTCCCTAGCTGTACGCACAATGAATGTGATCCTAAAACGTTTTGTGCGTGTGGATGGGATGTTCACCATGTACCGGTGGCACATCGCCGTACGTCTTGTGATCCGTTGATGGAACGGGAATCAAATTATGCAACTGTTATCGGATTGGTAGTTGACTTGACCTATTGACAATACACTGTGGATGCTGCACTGTTGTTCTTGGGTCTTGGGTTAAGAGGATTCCGCGTTGTCCTTGTCGGACCATGCAGGCCCGGGTATCTGGCGCGTAGTGTTCCACGCGCGCCTCAAATAGGTGTCAGCAAGAATTGGGCCTGCTAGGATCGTGATCGATCGATATAAATAATTAAATGATCCTTAAAATAGTGATGGTTTCATAAAAATACACTTTATAGTTTTTGCGTGATTCTCAATTTATTATCCGCGTTTAGACATAACTTTTCAAATTAATTACACTATGTTATAAAAATATAATTTCAAATATTCACATATCAAATTACGAAAGAAATTGTTTAGAGTAACATGTATTTTTTTCTAAGAAATGAAACTAGTCGTTCTGACGTGATATTCAATTAATAATCTTTAGAAGTGTAACTGCGCCTTAACATTATGCAGACGACTCTTTAAAACATTGAAAATACTTACCTTGTCAGGACTTGCACAATGAAAGCACTTGGTTTGTAAAAGTGCATTCTATTTTTTACAGCATGTGAGTTAAATTCATATTATTACTAATTTTGAAAGTTTATGAGGTTGTATGTTTGTTAACTCTTTTACGCAAAAACGGACGGATACGGCTGTACGGATTTGGATGAAACTTTACAGTAATATTGCTCATACATCAGAATAAGGCCGGGACTCCACCAAAGCGGAGATGTGTGCGGTGTGGTGTGTGCTGTGCGAGAAGAGATGTTTTTCAGCTAGGGGGACTCCACCAAAGCGGAGATGTGTGCTATGTGCTGTGCGAGAAGAGATGTTTTTCAGCCTCGGGTGCGAAGCGTTGAGTGCTCAGTACGCATTCTGACACGAAAAGTAGACGATGTCGCTATTATTACAAAAAAAGTATCTTCTTTTACTTGAAGAAGAAGAACTACAGTCTGAAGAAGCAGAATTGATAGATGAAGAATAGAGAATTGGTAGATGGCCGGCCGGCGTGCGCGCGGGGCTCTGCGGGTTGCTGGCGGGCGAGAGGGGGGAGGGTGACATCGCTCACTGCACGCCGCTCACATCTGTCGTCTCCTCTGCGCGTCGTCACAAATATTACACATCTCCGCACAGCGATCTCCACTGAAGCTGAGCGGAGAGGAGATGTGTCAATAACACAACTCTATTGGTTGTTTAAAAAACATCTCCTCTCCGCTCGTCTCGTCTCCGCTTTGGTGGAGTCCCGGCCTTACATAGGCTATAATTTATAATGGGTGGAAGTACTAATACCACGCGTAGTTGACAATAGTTAAGATTTTGAATAATTACGAAATCGTAACTAGTGTAGACATTGGTAAAGATTAATATCATATTTTTTATTTATTATAATGACTGATCCATTAGTTTTACGTTTAATATTTCTTTTTTAGTATTCCGTACCCAAAGGGTAAAACGGAACCCTATTACTAAGACACCGCTTTCAGTCCGTCTGTCACCAGGCTGAAATTTTCACAAATGATGTTTATCTGTTGCCGCTATAACAAAAAATAAACAGAATAAAATAAATATTGAAAGGCTCCCATACAACAAACGTGATTTTTTTGCCGTTTTTATAGATAATGGTACGAAACCCTTCGTGCGCGAGTCCGACTCGCACTTGGCAGCTTTTTTTATTTACAATTGTTTTAAAATATATTTGTATGCCAGTAAATGGCGAAACATGTAAGATCGCAATATTATTGTAAGACGTCAAAAGTATGTTTTTGTGCAAAAAAATATTCTTATTCTTAACTGAGCTAAAATTTTTGGTCTCTCATACAAAATAAAATGATATAATTATTGTGCTTATTTTTGAGCGTTTTTGGGTTGTGGTGCTAAGATAGGCATTCTCTCCGTGTTGAATACTAGTATCCAGCTGCATGCGTCAGACTGATTGCAAATTGAGAAAAGAGAAGATAGAAAGAGAGGTTTTTAATTATTAATAATCCAACAATCCTGATTCCTCCTAAATAGCGCCATTTATAACGCCAGACAAAAGTAAGCCAGAATAAAATCACACAGTTTTTAGAACTTTGGGAGTCATGCAAGTCATCCTTTTTCATCATCAGCCTACGTCAGTCCAGCGCAGCGATGGACTTAGCCCTTTCCAATAGCACTCCTTTCATCTCGACCCTCGATAACTGTCACCCTGTGCTAAACATGCTTACGTCCATTCAAATCGGTTTGTTAGTTAAAGAAGTTGTCCCACTTACCGACAGTCATGAAGAGCAGTTTGCATCCAGCTTCCAGGTTGTACCTTGAGGGTTCGGTCTCGTGGAGTCGGTGGTAGATAATGTCGTAGCCCTGACAGGACTTGCCCGGGAGAACGGAGAACTCCCTGCAAATAAAACAGATGAATAAATAAATTTTTGGACGAAGAGATTTGGCTGAAGGAAAGTTGTATGATTCATACAGATTCGAAGAATTTAAGTTTTGTCTTGTTTTATCGCTGTCTCTTTTTTTTACAATATTTCTGACAATTTGCGTTTACGTTTAGCATAGTCAACATATAATGTCCTCACTGCTGGGACTCAGGCTTTCTTTCTATGAGAGGGTGTGGGCCTTAATCCACCACGCGGGCCCAAAACAGGTCAGTGGACGTCACATGTCTTCGAAGTTTTTGATTCTAGGGCATGCCGGTTTCACCGTTTTGAGAGCAGTAATGATGATTAATCTAATATATGTATAAAAATCTCGTGTCACGGTGTCTGTGGTTGCCCGGGGGTTGAGGATAAATTCGAAAGAGTTACCTCGCCCTTGGGCATTCAGGGCAGGGAGGAACAGGGGTGGGTTTTAGTCAGGAAGAGTCTGACACGCCCTTCCGCTCCAACCTAGAGCGGGAGAAGTCATTGGATGATTTCCCCCCTCCCACAAAAAAAAAACGGTGTTTGTGGTTGCACTCCTCCGAAACGGCTCGACCGATTTTAATATTTTTTTTTTTTTGTATATTCGGTAGATATGATAATAGGTCGTAAAGTATTTTTCACCCTCCGACCCCCATTTTATAATCACAAAACAACGTTTGCTGGGTGAGCTAGTAATTTATACAACGTAACCACCATTTTCTTTGTTTACTCATCTCTAAACATTGCGTAACTATTTTCGTAATGAAACACAACCCATTCATGAGCTGATCACGAGACGAGGTCGCGTGTCCAACTCAGATCGTTCAACGATATACACGTGGTTTGAACCGTATACAAACATCTTTCTATATTTATGTTTATACGCTGGGCATCGGTGGCCCAGTGGTAACGGTCGCGATTTACAAGTTACCAGACAGGCACTTAGTTTGTGTAAATTATTTCATCACCAGTCACCACTGCTCTCACAATGTTGAAAGAAAATTGCCTGAGGGAACCGGCATATCCTAGAGTCAAAACTTTGGAGACATGTGGCCCACACCCTCTTACAGAGAAGAGGCCTATGTACCAGCAGTGTGGGAAACATTAAAAGACTGATTATGCCTATGCTTATGCTACGCTGGCAGCAAAGGAACATACTGCATTCAGCAACGTTTCATTTAGCCGTAGTAATTAGGGCAATAGAGTAGTTCATTAGGGTGTCTTCAGTCAAGCAGGTGTGCCGTTGAGAGCTAGTTCCAAGACGTTTCATTACTCTTCACTCAAAGACATGAGGGAGTGACTTGATCTAAGTTATTCTACCAAATTCACTTTCGGCTCAAATATTCCTATTATTTTGGCAATATAAACGCTAGAAATAAATTCCATTTCTAAGCGATCCTCTTAATATGCCAGGCCAACTGCTTCGGAGGCATGGGGGAATGTCAACAACGTAGAGATAGATTCTGTGAAGATATCTTAGAGATATGAAACTCAATTTATGGCTAGACTAGTTGTACCTATGGTACTGACGGGCGGGTAAGATTTTTTCAAAACACCTTTGCCTGATCTCTCTAATGATCATTATCAGTAAGTCTAATAAAAAACCGGCCAAGTGCGAGTTGGAAGTTCCGTACCAACTTGTAGGTATGTAAATAGTTCGTCCGTCACGGGAATCGGATCTTGAACAAACATAACTTTGCGGTTGGAAAACTGTTGTCCACACACATCGACATAGGTCGCGGTCAGTTTACCAACAGCAAATAAGTTTGTAATATTTTTTTTTTGTGATATTTAATCAAATTTACGGTTTTAAATTTTTTTCTTGTCTTGTGCTCTATGCCATTGCTTCTTGCCAAAGGTAAGTACCCTATAGGTTTTGATTCCCTTGAGTGTCAAAATATGCGGCATAAACGGCCGTATCTTTTGATTGCGTTGACTTAGAAGTTTGATTTTTCACTGCTCCAAGGGATTGCAGACCTGAGTATTTGATATTAATTTCAGCTTGATACCTTCACACGTTCCTGAGAACAAGGGTCTTGACAGACGGACAGACAGACGAACAACAAAGTGATCCTAAAAGGGTTCCTTTTTCTTCTTGAGGTACGGAACCCTAAAAACAGATAAACAAAATCCCATTTGCATTAATAAATAGTACTAGCGTGGTTTGATCTTGATTTAATGTGACTAGACTGTTTCTTGCACAAATTCAACTTGTCCGAAGAAAATGCCCGGCCATATTTTTAATACTGCTTTTGCAAATGAAAATGAACCACTTTCTTCAAGGAAGACATAGTCAATTCCCGCAACAAAAAAAAACGAGTGTACACGACTGAAGTAAAACTTCTTTAGCTTCACCAGTTAACTCCCCAAGTCAAGCGTGCGTAAAGAAGTGTTACTTCAAAAAAACCTGGCACTCCGGGAGTACTGTGGCGATTGTAGGCACAGCCTAAACACAGCGGGTCTGCACCGGCCTTTAGCTGGCAATTGAGAATATTGGAGAGTCGTTCGAATATAAAAAGCATAGGTTTGAAGACAGACTTCTGAACGCCCGTTGGAAGAGGGCACATGTATCTATTTCTCAATCAATATAAAAATCCTCAGCGTCATCCCTCTTTCCTTCCTTACACTTCACATATAAGCCAGTCACTCTCATACACCACACTCTCGCAAGCAGCGAGTGACACCACTACCCTGTAGCTACTGGAGCAACCCTGGAGCCCTACGGGCTCTACAGTGCCTTTGGACAAAATACTTTTCTGTTAACGTAAACGCTAACGCTTCCTGCAAAATGTATGGCAGACATTACTGGGCGTGAGTCACGTGACTGTTCTCTGTCTAACGCTTCGTGCAAAATGTCGTTGCCATACATTTTGAAGGAAGCGTTCGCGTTAACGTTAACAGAAAAGTAGTTTGGCTAACCCCCCCGTACCGTCAGAAGTGAATCGCGTAGCGGTGTCGGTGGCGCGCGAGTTCAATTGTTTTTCCCACCTCTAAACTGCCCAACGCGTCTAAAGAAGTTTTCACTTCAATTAGAATTACCGTACAAAATTATCATCAGCTGATCAGAATTAGCATGGGAGGCCCAAAATTTTTTTTTCGGAATTACCAATGACTTTCTCGTAGAAAGTTATATTATGTTTATAGGATAAAACCAAAAAGACATTTTCAACACATTTGCTCAAAAAATGCATTAATTTACGAAACCTGTACATAAACATTGTTCGAAAGTTAAAAATTACGCACCTTACGAATGGAACGTGCGGTAAAATATGTACTCTCACCTAAGTACCTATTTTACCGCACGCTCCGTTGCGCGTTGTATAACGCCGTGCGTATCCTTTACGGTTTTTTATTTAATTTCCATTAAAAATATAATTATAAGAATTCCACCAAGGAGTTTCACATTATGAGAACAAAAAAACTGAATGAACCTCCTTGGAAGTACTTTTTAACCGACTTCAAAAAGAAGGAGGTTATCAATTCGGATGTTTGATTTTTTTTTAAAATTAGTTCGGGCATAACTCCGTCAAATATAGACGGATTTTCAAACTTATTTTTTTGCTCGAAAGGACTTTATTCAGAAATGGTCCCATTTAAATTTCATATAGATAGATCTGATGATGAGTTTCGGAGATAGACAACGGAACTCTTAAAAAAATTACAGCAAATCAACTGCGATTGCTGCGATCGAATGTCCAAAAAAAGTGCAAAATTACTTTAATTTCGGAAGTCGGTGTTTCTGGTTTAGTGCCTTCGTTTTTTGACACCGACTTCCGAAATTAAAGTTATTTTGCACTTTTTTTGGGAGTCGGTTCTATTTTTTTTGTAAAAAACTTTTTATTTAAAACTGTAAAGAACCGACACCGTCTATTTAGTTCGGCAACACCGACACTGTTTTTGCCTGGTTTGGTATGTTTTATTATATCCATATTTCAGTTGAATATTATTAATTTTTAGAAAAAATGTCACGTAAAATAAAATCTAAAAAAAAAAGTGTTACGTCAATGTTTTATTTGCCCACCACCCAGTCTATGACCAGAGTTTAAAAACATGTAGAGTTATAGACATCGATTTTATCGATATTGTTGTTGTAAAACTGATTTGTGCATCACTATGTTTGGAACATTCGGCCTGACCTTGTGCATCGGCCAATCACAACCGCTGTATTTTCTCCGTCCCCCGGCCCGTAGTGGTGACTGGTGAGTCGTGTTCTTAGACGAAATCGGTCTATCAGCTCTCAAGTGGTTTTATTCTCTTTGGTCTAAGGCTTACATTCGTCTACTCGTTTGGAAAAACCAACTTACCGCACTAGTATCATAAATAACTATTTTGGCTCGTAAGTTCAATGAAAGAAGGCGACAAAAAGTTACCGCTAGCCGGAAAACCTTCAGGACAAGTGGTCGGTGAAAGCACTTGAAACAACGCCTAAACTGGTGCCAAAAGCAAGCAGGTGCCACTTACGAGAAAGTTACAGCCCACCAGCCTTGGCAAAGCAAAAATGGACACCATTCGTACCTATGTGAAAATAAAAATTAAATGTCCAGAGATTCCTCGGGGTTCCGGTTACCGTTAACAAAGTAAGGAAAATGCTTTTGTGTAAAATTAAAATTGAATTTTCAGTGTTTTCCCTAGCGCCTGGTACAAAGCTATTGAGTACTTCCCTTTAAAACTCCAGCTTTATTATAATTGGAAATATACAGGGAAAGTTTTGCTTTTGTTAGTTTAGGCCTTATATCGGGGTCAATTCAAGAGTTTTACGCTAAATTTTGGATTGGACGAAAATATTTCCAAAATATACTAACTTCACAACATTTTGTTTGCAAATATAATTAGTCTTCTTAGGCCTTTTTAACATGTCAGTCACTTTGGAGATTTTGCCACGTATGTGCGAATCTACTAACAATCGATGCGTTTCCCATTCCGTCAGTATCTACATATATTTTTGTAAACACTTTGTGATTTCACTTCAATTTAAGTTTAATGTTTTTTTTTTGGATCTCAATGCGGATGAGTGAAAAAACCGCAGACCAAAGAACGAATTTTAGAAGTTAGTATGGTCATCTTATAATAAGCCGCCTATAAGCCGCCATATTCTGCCGCCATAAGGAAAAAAGGCACATCTGAATAAATCACAAACGGAGAAAAAAAAATGAAACGTTGTACATTTGTTCAGCGAAACTAGACTTTGCATCAGTGTAACTCGAGCATGGAAATTCCCAGAAAACTATAAAAAATATTACTAGATATGAATATGACTTGTTTTCCGATTCCGAATATATAAATAATTAAATTTTGCCTAAAAGGGCAGTTGCGGCCCTTACCCGAAAGGTGTAAACGGAGCCCTATTGCTGTCACTCACGTGTCCGTCTGTCCGTCGTCTGTCACAAAAAAAATTCCGAAGATTTTTTTAAGTAGGTAACCTAACCTAATAACTTGAAATTTGATGATAATTTTTTTTTACGTATATTTTACTAACAAAACCCATTATTTTGATAAATCAGATTTTTTCTTTGAAACCCCCTTATTTGGTATGGAACCCTAAATGTGCGAAGTCCGACACGCACTTGGCCGGTTTTTCTTTGGATAGCAGTATCTGTCTCTATTCTACCAAGAATAGATAAAGTTCTTTTTATTTAATTTGACATCTTTTCTGCCCGAGCACATCATATTTTACATTGTAGACTTGTCGGTTGAAGAATAGAAACATTTCGTCTCTTCAGTTTTAACATCGCTTGCTTGGAACGGTAAAAATCTTTCTACAATCTGTCATTTTGTCTATTCTTCCGTCGATAAAATCCGTTTCTATGGTGGTCATGCTACGCGTGCAGCAATGACAGTCCCGTGGGGTTAGACCAAATACTTTTCAGTTATCGTTCACGCTAACGCTTCGTCCAAAATGTATGGCAACGACGTTACCTGCGGAGAGAACTGTCACGTGAGTCGCTGTCGCGTTAGAAAAGTATTTTGTCTAGTTTTTTTGCTATGCCTCTAACCGCCGTAAAACAAAATGCCGACGTTTAGTAAAACGGCAGGCCGTTATGTAATACGGCGTATTCTACTATTTGGCTGCGACATAGATATTCTTCCGTTTTATTTCCATATTATATAGCACTGTTCTCAGAGAAAGCACGTGTTACAAACGGGTTTATACAGCATAAATTGTGGTTGGTTTAGTATAATAGGTTCATAAACTTTTTGACGGAAACACGTGCTTTCGATTCGAAATCTTGAATCATTCTTAATCTATATTCGCAGGTGATATACGTTACGTTTCATATAGTCACTACATATTATAAAACAAAGTCCCCTGCCGCGTCGGTCTGTCTGTCGGTTCGCGATAAACCCTAAAACGACTAAACGGATTAACATGCTGTTTTTACTAATAGACAGAGTGATCGATCGATCGGTGTGTTTAAGTATATAATTTGTCCCCGTGCGAAACCGGGGTAAATCATAAATGGCTAGCTTTTGCCAGCGGGAACGTAAGTACTACCGTAATAAAAGCTTATGTCCTCCGTGTTCCAAATTTAATCCGTCTAGACGTTGAAGTGCTATTGATGAGCAAACATATAAGTATGTCACCGGACAAATTGCAAACACCGTAAGATTGTACCTAATAAATCTTGCGAGAGGGTAAATCTCGATATATTCTATTAAATAAAAAACTTTTTTACAAAACAACAGTTTGTATTTTATTGCTTCGTTATTTAACACTGACTTCCGAAATTAAAGTTATTTTTTTGTGTATTTTTTTTTTGGAAGTCGGTTGTTTTTTTTTTGTAAAAAAAGTTTTTATTTTTCACTTTTTAGTTGTTATACCCCAGAACTAAAAACCCCAATAACATGGAACGTGGAATTTAAACATACTCGAAATAGGAGAAAACCAAAACGTCACCTATCTATTCGCATTTTTCGTTTCTGTTCAGTTTTTCAAAAAGCACTCAGGAGTGTATATTCTTTTGGATAAAGAAAGAATTTTTAAAATCGGTCCACAACTGACAGAGAAATCGGTGGACATACATACATACAGTCGAACATAGAACCTCCTCCTTTTTCGAAGCCGGTTAAAAATCTCACTCTTTGATATTAACAATGTATCTTATTGTGATAAATAAATTTAGTCTTCAATATTACGGGATTTATCATAAAACAACAGGGTTTACAATTATTCGGTGAGACATACAAGGTGTAACGGAAAGGTGTGCCCCGTCAAAATACAGATCTATAGAAAACTCGGACCGAACTCGGATCGGTACTGCGTAAACTACCATACAAATTGTTCTACGACCACGCCGGACCGTATTTTCACGGATAAGTATCGGACGTACTCGTAGTGCGCAATCGCTCTAAATCTTGCGAGTGCTACTAAAGACATGACAGTAATTAAAATACAATATGGCGACAACCAGACGCCATATTGTGAAAAAGAAAAAAAGAAAGTCGACGAACTATATTAAGTAAAGGGTTTGAGGAGGCGATTCCAAAAATATAACTCACTAAAATGTAGAAAAAAAAGTATGTGTGTACTTATGTACGCACGTAAGAAGTTATACTTCTTTTTTTTTCCCCATGGTAATATACAACTTTTTCTTAGAAAACATAGACAATTCCCAAAAAAAAATTGGACTTTCCATACAAAGTTACCATTAGCTGATCAATATTTGTATGGGAGGTAAAAGGTTTTTTTGAAATTTCCTCAGGTTTTCTTGAAGAAAGTTGTTCATATCGATGGGCAGATGCAGTTCTTATTTTTTTTTTTTTAACTTAGCCCCACACTAGAACTTTACTCCACACTAGGACTTACTCCTATATCGTGGGTGCTCTCACAAACATGTAAACTCACATACACAAGACACCCAGACCCGGAACAACTATGCCCACACCTTTCCGTTACAGCCTGTATAAACTACAAACATTCATACCTCTACATAGCATAAATCAAAGTAGCTTTACGCGTCTGTCTGTTTTTTCCGCTATCTCCTAAACCACGCAACGGATTTTAATGCGGTTTTCACTAATAGAAAGAACGATAAACGAGGAAGGTATGATGTGTCTATAATAGAAAGAACGATAAACGAGGAACGTATGATGTGTCTATAATAGAAAGAACGATAAACGAGGAACGTATGATGTGTCTATAATTTGTACCCTCGCGGAGCCGGGACTGGTCGTTTATAATATTAAGTAGGCTTCTTTTTGGTGTGAAATCAGCCAATTAGCTTAATTCGCCATTCAGTTAACAACTTAGCCTTTTAATTAAACGGCAACCGTTCAACTAGCGATCTGAATGATATTCAGCCGATGCGTTTGCTTAGACCATTCATAGAATAGGGTGACCATGTGCCGAAAAAAAAAACTTAGGGCACACCGACCGTTTCTTTAAACCCTGTGTAGCGACATCTATGACGCCACAAACGAACTAAAAACCAACAAGCCTACATCGCGCAAGCAGAGTTCTCCGCGCGATTTGAACACATACAACAGTCCGAAATCAACCATCGGGCAGTTGCCCGGACCAGACATAACACCCGTCTGGTCGGAGGATCCTCCCTTTTTAATGGAGGTTTGCGGGACTTTACACCCTGTTCCGCACGCCTCTAAACCTGCAGATAGAAATAGGAGCCCCGCGCAGCTTCGTCGGCCTTACGACCAAAGTCAGCACATTGTCAGCTGAACGCAAATCAAAATTAATTTTCCGACAAAAATAAGTGACATCAGCACCTCTAAATCATCCAATGACATCTCTCGCTCTGGGTGGAGCGGGAGGGCGTGTCAGACTCTTACTGACAACACCCACCCCTATTCCTTCCCTGCCCTGAGTGCCCAAGGGCGCGGAAACTTTGTTTCTAATTTATCAGCACCTCTGCCGGTGCGCATCATAACTATTTTACGATATGACCCCCAATCTTTAACCATATCATGAAATAGACTTAGTCAAGAACGATTATTTCATGATATGGTCAAACATTAGGATCATATCGTTAAACGCCAGTGTTCATAGATTTGGCTAGCTCATATCAAGATGTGGCCAACGGGCACTGATCTATATTATGAAACACGACAATTTCATGAAATCGTTTAACAAAATATCATGAAATGTTCAATTCTGTGATCTGTCCCCTTAGCCAAATAAACGCTTCGTGCAAAATATATGGCAAGGACGTTACCTGCGGAGAGAACTATCAAGTGACTCACGCCTAGTAATGTCGTTGCCATACATTTTGCACGAATAGTTAGCGTTAACGTTAACAGAAAAGTATTTTGTCTAAAGGCTCTGGCCACGAAATAAACATTCTAAATAAACTACTTATTTTTCTGCGACATATTGTTTATTATGAATACAGCTTGTTTTGGATAGTGCAATATTTGTAGCTTTTCAAAATTCTAACCTATCGTAACCGTTTAGAGCATAAACAAGTAATTATTTACTTATCAGAGCAAAACAGGTCTGTTTATTAGTAGTGGTAGTGTTTGTTAGTAGTATATGCGTCCAAGTTTCAATTATTTAGTTGCCGAGATATACGCAGTTTTGTAAAGTTGGGTGAAAAATTACGCAATTTTAATTGGTTATTTATGAATTAATTATCCCAATTATCTACAAGTTCATTTAGTAAATGACTTTATAAACGATGTTTCAAAGTACCAGAAATTTCTTTTTTGCTTAAATTTTTATGATTTTCCTCAAATCAAGCTTTTTCAGAGATTCAACTTCTAATGTCCGTTAAAAAATGTGCCAGTTTTTGAATATTTTTTTAAATCCTTTATACCAACTAGCTGACCCGACAGACGTTGTCCTGACCCGCGAACTGTCAAACTCGCGAAGATTAAATAGTCGTTAAGTTTTCTGAAATTTGCCAATTTCCAGCGCAACTTTCTTAAATTTTTCCTTCCTATGAACCTTCTCCTGACAAACACAAACACAACAAAAAAAGAATTATCAAAATCTGTCCAGCCGTTCACGCGTGATGCCGTGACCAAGGGAAATAGGGATTAATTTTTATATGATTGATGATAGATTGACTATTCTAGATACCGAATCTAGTCTTAACTCAATACCCCACCACCAGTAGTGGGGTATTGAGTTAAGACTAGATTCGGTTCGGTAGTCCAAGCAAAAAGGGTCCAGACCCTTGTTGCTTGGACTAAGAGTAAGGCGTATTTATCGTAACAGATAGAAATCACAGGTATTCGTAGATGCTAGATAACAGTTGTTCCTGTGATATCATATACCTGTTAAAAATATCATTCATAATTCACAATACTCAATCACAATCACTACACTCTTCAGTCTCAGTAGGTACCAATAACAAGTAACAACTATTCGTGTTATCAGTTATTTCTTCTTCGTAAATACGAGTATGTCTCGCTCACACCCGCTAGATTGAATCTAGCTAAAACGAGAAGCACCTAGTATTGTTATCCGAAAATTCAAATTGCAGTCTTACTTACCCTTGAAAAGTGATAACTATTTCTAGTCGTATTATCTTATCTGTTCCTAACTTTCATTTTGGAAACACAGCAAGAATAATGCTAACATTAGTACGTGTACTGTACGTGATTTATTTACCGACAGACCGTGCTTAGAAAAATAACAGGCTGTTATTTAATAACAGGTATTGACATCTGTTATTATTGCGTAACAATAATAGGAATAACAGGTATCTTGTTTGACCTGTTATAACCCAAGTCTTGCTTGGACAGGGTACATTATAAAAACATGCGTCATAGAATCACATAACATTATCTCGTTCAACCTCTTTGTTTATAGCAAATTAATGTTTATTAATTTTAAATGCTAATTGAATATCAAGGTTCCGCGCATCCGTTAAATTATGTACATAGTGATTTTAAAATCTTTTTTTTTTATTAGGCCCCATTAGGAGGGTTATGTTTTTTGTATGTAAGATTTTTTTTGTCATGGTATAGGTACTTACTAAGGAAATAGATGGTAAACCTAATCCAATCACACCTGCGTCAAACGAGGTCAACAGCCTACGTTATTTAAGGTAGCTGTTAATTTTAATTTAAAAAATATTTGATAAAATCCACCTATAAATATCAATCTGACAAGCCTTTTCCCTTCCAGTCTAACCGGCTGCAGCTGAATACCAGTATATTAAATGGAGAGACTGCCTATCTAACCTCTACAACCCAGTAACTGGGCAACACGATACCCATTGACAAGTCTCAAATATGAAACTTTCATAATGTTTTCTTTGGTTTCATAGTGTTTACCGTGGTCCCGGCTGTCATTTAGACAGCCGGGACCACGGTACGGTTAGAATTTAAAGTATAAGGCGGATCGGAACACTTCCCGGGTCGTGGCGCATTAGCTAATTCTTGTGACAGCTGGGTTGAGCGGTGGGATACTGCGTAACGAAACGCGAACTTCACACACGTCTTTAACTTTGAATCGAACTATACCTATCTAATAAATGGTCACCCATCCACTGACCGACCTCGGCAAGCGTTGATTAGCCTTGAAGATGGACCTGCCTGTTATTATTATTTAGCTACGAGCTCCGCTCTACTACGCTAGTATTATATTATCTGTGGCTCTACATATCAAGTAGGTATTTTAGTAATTTTTGTAGTGATTAGACCTTCACATTTTGATTTTTTTAGTCTAAATATAAGGTCAAAGCACCTGTAATGCTAATTACCCGGAAAATAAAGTTTCCAAAAATGGCATTAACATAAAATTTAAAATAATGTTTTATAAAGCATTCATAAATATTAATCTGATAGGTAAGCTAGAGACGCTGAGATGATTTAATTTATTTGAGTTATTTCATATTCTAAGCATGACTTCTGACAGCCTGATATAGAATATATTATAATAGGTAGGATAGAAAGATAAAGTATAGAACATAAAAAATGCCTTAAATTGACGTAAATTAAATGGAATTCATTAAGAAATATAAATAAAATAGGTAGGTTGGATTTAAACGTATAGTAGATGTGGCTCTTCTTTCTTTAAACAAATAAAATTTAATGAATTAGGTATGCCTTATACGTACCATTGGAATTTCAGGTAATTAATTTTATTTATATATGCAAAAAAATGTCAAGAATCTGCCAAAGCGAAAAATACCACCATGACACGACACTGGTACCTACAAACTAATTTGACGGCACATTCACACATCTTCCTGTCCTAGTAGGACTCCTACACTCATTCCTGGGGCCTGAGACAAAATATTTTTCTGTTAGCGTTCACGCTAAGTCGCTAACGTACAAAATGTACCTACTAATTTACAAAATGTATGGCAATGACATTACCTGCGGAGAGAATTATCACGTGACTCACGTCCAGGTAATGTCATTGCCATACATTTTGTACTAAGCGTTAGCGTGAACGCTAACAGAAAAGTATTTTTTCTCAGGCCGCTGCCGCGCTGGTCTCCAGGAAGATTCCTTGGCCGAACTCATCCATATTCATACTTATCTATATCTGTCTGTCTGTTTGATTGATACTTTTTTAGGGTTCCATACTCAAAGGGTAAAACGGGACCCTATTACTAAAACTCCGCTGTCCGTCTATCTGCCTGTGTGTCTGTCCGTTTGTCACCAGGCTGTAACTCATGAACCGTGATAGTTAGACAGTTGAAATTTTCACAAATGTGCCGCTATAACAACAAATACTAAAAAACAGAATTTAAAAAAAATTAAGTGGGGCTCCCATACAATACAACAGACATGATTGTTTTGCCGTTTTTATAGATAATGGTACGGAACCAAAGATAATAAAACTTTTATAGTCACTGTACGGAACCCTTCGTGCGCGAGTCCGACTCGCACTTGGCCGGTTTTTTCATTCCGTCAGACTGGACGGACCTGGATGAGGACATAGGATACTTGTACCTTTGAATAATATAACACTTTTCACGAGAACGAGCTGCGGTCAGAAGTTATTAGTTTCATAACGATAAGCTAAATAGATATTTATTTGACTATTCCAGGGGCCCGATTCTGTAACTTTCGAGCTAAGCAACACGCCATCGACACTATCGACACACAACAGACATTATTTTGCCACTGTTACAAATTTGGTATTCTGCAAAAACTTCAAAATACCATAAATGATAAATGATGTTTATTCAGTAAATAGGTTACAAGGAACACTTTTACACGTCAATGTTTTTTGTCAGTTTAAGCTAGATGAGGCCGGTGTTTCCTAGCTGACTACCCTGAGAAGAAACACCGAAACAAACTCAGAGACATAATATAGTAGACCTGACTACCATTTATTACAATAGTCTTATTATGGCGTTTCAAGGGCACTACAGTGGCAACTCAATGACCATAAATAATTTATAGAATATCAAATGTCAATGACTATTCTATTGAGACACCACTGACTCACTACCGACGCACTATTGACTAGTTATTTTACAGTTGGGCCCCAGGTGGCAGGCTGTGGTCTAGACCCCACCGGCGTGGCGACTGAGGAGTTAAGTCTGGTGGAGATGCCGGTGGTATGCCATGAGACCTGGCTACTATCAGGACTTGGTTACTAGTTACTTGGGGTCGGCCCACATGTTTTCTTCTTCCATTTCATCTTTCCAACCGTCACCCTATCACTAACTCCCACTTCTTTTAAATCATTCCTCACACAACCCCTTAGACTATGAAAGGTTATAGACGAAACGTCGTTGGACATTAAATGAAGCAGGATCGTTAAAATGTGTGAGTGACCTTGACGAACGTAACGATGACGTATCGGCTTCTCATTTTGTCTATGTGAGCTTATTTCGCGTGTACAGATACAAGCCGGCTTCTCATTCAGGTACTTCACATTGCTGGATTTTGACACTCCGTCTATAACCTTTCATAGTCTTAGACTCCTCTCGAACCATCCACATTTTACATTCATAACTCTTTTGGTCACATGTCATAATATTATAATAATATCATTGGTCACATGCGTTTTTTTGATCATGTATCCCGCCTCATTCAAACTTGCTCAAGGGATTTTATTCGACGGCGGCAAAGCAAAAATCGTTTCTTTTACAACAAAAGCTGGCATGACTACCTAATCGTCTGTCTAGGCGCCCAGTAACCTATTTCCAGCGGTAGCTCCTTACAGGGTAGGTAATATTTCATGAAGCGACAGCCTCGATAAAAGGGCAGGCACAGACGAGCTCCATTAAAAGTTTAAGTATTAAGTATGTATAACGTCACACTGTCTGTATTTTTTCATGAATTGAGCAGTAGTTACGTAACTAGCTTGGACGAACATTATAAGAGCAAAACAGTATAGGTAGTGTCTCTGTTCATGTTTGATAAAGACCTAAAAGTGTATTTTGTTTGGTGACCTTTTTTTTTTTGTTTTCAGGGGGAACCTTCAAAAGGCGCCTTAACTTTTGGGGAAAGATAGGTAGTGTGGGATTCTTTCTTTACTAAAACCACCCCGATGGAAGGGGTCCCGTTACCTCTTAAAATACCAGTCCGGAACCCCCTCTGTGCAACGCCTGGTTAGGGTTGTGGATAAATTCGAAACAGAGTTACCGTGCCCCTGGGCACTGGGCAGAGAAGGAACAGGGGTGGGTTTTAGTCAGTAAGAGTCTGGCACGCCCTCCCGCTCCACCCAGAGCGGGAGATGTCATTGGATGATTACCCCCCCCCCCCCCCCCCCCCAAAAAAAAAAGACACACCCCTGTGGAGACAGTAAAGGGGTTTCCCCTGAGCCTCGCTGTGCAGCACGTGATCACAGTGCCGCCGTATTCCCTGGAATCACTCGGAGGGCAATCAGAGTCCCCACCCCACTCTGAGCGTCCGAGATTCCAAAGTCCCGCCTGGATTTAATGATGCAGGTGGGGTTTCAGCGTGTTTGGCGTCGAAGCGGTTCCCTCCTCGACGCATTCTTCTCCTAGCGGGATCGGCCCTCGCACTTGTTTGATGACCTAACATCATCTGCGTGGTCTTTTCTCAACTACGTTAGAATCGACTTCCAGTCTAACCGAATGCAGAAGAATACCAGTATTTTAAATGAAATTACTGTCTATCTGACCAAAACAACTCATTTACTGGTCACACGATACCTCTTGGCAAAAATTGTATCAAATTTACGGCTTCTGACTATCTTAACGACAGTCGGGATCAACAGCTTCAAGTGCTTTCCGAGGCTCGGAAGGTTGATATTATGTTGAGACGGTCTCCCATCCAAAGACATACCTCGGCAAGCGTAGCTTAACCATTGCGGCGTTTACAATTATTTTGCGAAGAGAGAGCCATTGGTAACGTAACATGAACCTTTTACTTTAAGTTTAGCAAAAAAACTTTACTTATTTAAAACAAAAAAACTACCATAAACTAAGACTTATTCCTTCATAGCGTGGGCCCGTTTTACTAACACCCAGACCCGGATCAACTATGCCGATCCCTCCTTCAATATTGTAACGAATATACTAACCCGCAAGCGTAGCGCAAAATTAGCAATGGATTTATTATGAATTACATTACATTGTTCTTCGGTTAATTACAATAAAATATTAATTATAATAATTAAAGGACAATCAATGCCTCAAATGCAATTGATCTTCGACCCATTCAATACAGAAATAAATAGTACCTTGGGGTTTGTGGCGGGATTTCTCCTAGTGAAATTCAGTGGCTTTTTTAATTATTCCCAAATTGATTCCTGAGTGGATAATGTGATGTAAAATGTAGTTTTGTGTCTCAAGTGTCTACGCAACTGGACAATATGTGGAATCATTTAAAACAGGCGTAATCTCGGTAAAACGTTATTGTAGTATTGACTACCTCAGCGAAGCTTGCCGAGAAGGCCGACTCGATAGGTTCATTTGCTGACAAATACTGCAAAAACATTAGAATGTGTTTACATCTGCATTCTTATGGTAAAAAGTGACAGTATTCTGTATTCTCAAAACTACATATTTTCTAAACTTGACACTGGCTATATGCACAGACTGTGCGAGCCAAAAAAAAAATAGTACCTAATCGTTTTCATATCATAATAAAAATAATTATAGTCTATGTAGGCCATACAAATATTTGTTCGGTGCGGGAATCAAAGGGGTAGTCAACATGAGTTACCGCACCCTCGGGCACTCAGGCAGGGAAGGAACAGGGTTGGGTTTTAGTCAGTAAGAGTCTGACACGTCCTCCCGCTCCATCCAGAGCGGGAGAACTCATTGGGTGGAGCATCAGCGCAGCAGCCAATCGCTCAGCCACTGCGCGAACCGTGTCGACATTAGAAAAGAATGCCTATAAAATGCATATACAAGCTGCTTAGCCACGGTATACGGCTTACGAAACACCCTTACCCTAACTGTGCAACGCCTGGTTAGGGTTGTGGATAAATTCGAAACAGAGTTACCGTGCCCCTGGGCACTGGGCAGAGAAGGAACAGGGGTGGGTTTTAGTCAGTAAGAGTCTGGCACGCCCTCCCGCTCCACCCAGAGCGGGAGATGTCATTGGATGATAACCCCCCCCCCCCCCCAAAAAAAAAAGACACACCCCTGTGGAGACAGTAAAGGGGTTTCCCCTGAGCCTCGCTGTGCAGCACGTGATCACAGTGCCGCCGTATTCCCTGGAATCACTCGGAGGGCAATCAGAGTCCCCACCCCACTCTGAGCGTCCGAGATTCCAAAGTCCCGCCTGGATTTAATGATGCAGGTGGGGTTTCAGCGTGTTTGGCGTCGAAGCGGTTCCCTCCTCGACGCATTCTTCTCCTAGCGGGATCGGCCCTCGCACTTGTTTGATGACCTAACATCATCTGCGTGGTCTTTTCTCAACTACGTTAGAATCGACTTCCAGTCTAACCGAATGCAGAAGAATACCAGTATTTTAAATGAAATTACTGTCTATCTGACCAAAACAACTCATTTACTGGTCACACGATACCTCTTGGCAAAAATTGTATCAAATTTACGGCTTCTGACTATCTTAACGACAGTCGGGATCAACAGCTTCAAGTGCTTTCCGAGGCTCGGAAGGTTGATATTATGTTGAGACGGTCTCCCATCCAAAGACATACCTCGGCAAGCGTAGCTTAACCATTGCGGCGTTTACAATTATTTTGCGAAGAGAGAGCCATTGGTAACGTAACATGTACCTTTTACTTTAAGTTTAGCAAAAAAACTTTACTTATTTAAAACAAAAAAACTACCATAAACTAAGACTTATTCCTTCATAGCGTGGGCCCGTTTTACTAACACCCAGACCCGGATCAACTATGCCGATCCCTCCTTCAATATTGTAACGAATATACTAACCCGCAAGCGTAGCGCAAAATTAGCAATGGATTTATTATGAATTACATTACATTGTTCTTCGGTTAATTACAATAAAATATTAATTATAATAATTAAAGGACAATCAATGCCTCAAATGCAATTGATCTTCGACCCATTCAATACAGAAATAAATAGTACCTTGGGGTTTGTGGCGGGATTTCTCCTAGTGAAATTCAGTGGCTTTTTTAATTATTCCCAAATTGATTCCTGAGTGGATAATGTGATGTAAAATGTAGTTTTGTGTCTCAAGTGTCTACGCAACTGGACAATATGTGGAATCATTTAAAACAGGCGTAATCTCGGTAAAACGTTATTGTAGTATTGACTACCTCAGCGAAGCTTGCCGAGAAGGCCGACTCGATAGGTTCATTTGCTGACAAATACTGCAAAAACATTAGAATGTGTTTACATCTGCATTCTTATGGTAAAAAGTGACAGTATTCTGTATTCTCAAAACTACATATTTTCTAAACTTGACACTGGCTATATGCACAGACTGTGCGAGCCAAAAAAAAAATAGTACCTAATCGTTTTCATATCATAATAAAAATAATTATAGTCTATGTAGGCCATACAAATATTTGTTCGGTGCGGGAATCAAAGGGGTAGTCAACATGAGTTACCGCACCCTCGGGCACTCAGGCAGGGAAGGAACAGGGTTGGGTTTTAGTCAGTAAGAGTCTGACACGTCCTCCCGCTCCATCCAGAGCGGGAGAACTCATTGGGTGGAGCATCAGCGCAGCAGCCAATCGCTCAGCCACTGCGCGAACCGTGTCGACATTAGAAAAGAATGCCTATAAAATGCATATACAAGCTGCTTAGCCACGGTATACGGCTTACGAAATTAGGAAGCTACTACAGACTTGACCAGCCGACATTTACTTCTCGCTGACCTTTTTAACCGACTTCAAGAGGAGGTTCTCAAATCGTTGGATTCATTTATTTTTAACCAACTTCAAAAAGAAGAGGTTCTCAGTTCGTCTGTATTTTTATTATTGTATGTTTGTTATACGATATCTCCGCCATTTGTGAATCGATTTTGATGATTCTTTTTTTGTTTGGTAGGTCATACTTCAGAGGTGGTCCCATATAAATTTTATCGAAATCGATTCAGCACTTTTAAAAAAATCAACATAAACAAAAAATATGTATACACAAATGACGTTTTGGTTTTCTCCAAATGTTCAAATTCCATGTTATTGGGGTTATCCATTCGGGCATAACTTTAATACTTATTTAGTTTTACTTCTGGGGTACAACAACCAAAAAGTGAAAAATAAAAAAATACAACCGACTTAAGGCCGTCAAGTCATTGAATAAAAAATCGTAGCAAAGCGTAGAAAATAAAGATTAAAAAATCCTATGTTGCGTTTGTTACAAAGTGTATTGAACACGATACGAGATATGACGTCACGCGAAATTTTAACGCACTGGATCGTCCTCATTTGGCTTACGTGACCAAAAAAAAAAATAGGTAACCAATATTTTTTGGTACCTTATGTAACAGACGCACTAATTAGATTTTTTAGGACAAGAGCAGAGAGTAAAAAGATAGAACCGAAAGTTCTGAACCTGATGCGTTTTATCTTTGTCATTTTGTATTGATTAGGTAAAGCAAAAAATAACTCCAATATTTTTTACGAACTAAATAGAATTATTATTTCTATTATACCCAGGACAAGACCCTATTGCTTTGAAAATCAGCAATGACACTGACAATGACAATACAATATTATGGTGTCAAATATCTGTTCAAATGATGGAGACCGCAAGGTGGTCCTTTCGTCCAGTCGGTGGTGCGTGTGAATTTAACTGTATCCGTGTCCCGACTCATGGTAGTGGTAGGGTAACTGTGGGGCTTTAGTCTGTAGAAATCTGATATAACCCAGTTCTCCCTGGCCAGTGCCAAATTTCATCCAGATCCTTTCAAACGTTCTGGCGTGATTGTGTAACAAACAAACATCCATCCATCCAAACATTCGCATTTATAATATTAAGTAGAATAGTAGGATTATTTTTGTCTATTAACGCCTTGGTTGTAACGAAAATTAAATTACACTGGAAGCTAATGTGGTCTATAATATATTCCTTCTGTCAAGTAGGAGCTAGTAAATTATTATCGCGTCCCATAGGAACACCCGACTACGTGTGACATGGCGAAATTAGCTACTGTACACGATAAATCTTGTTTCAACTTCGTTTGGGGAAGGTAAAATATGTTGTATGATAAATGATGATGATATCAGAGAAGCTTTTAGTAGAATTTGCTAAATATTTATCTACTTGGGAAACTTTTACTTGGGTTGGGAAATCCTCCAATGACTTCCATCTGTCTGGGGGAGCGGCAGGGCGTGTCAGACTTTTACTGATCAACTAAAACCCACCCCTGTTCCTTCAATTGCCTGTGCCAATGGGCGTGGTGACTCTCTTTCTAATTTATCCACGACCCCTAAGCAGGCATCGGCCCTGGCTTGGTCCTTATCGGACGGCGAGCTACCCATTACTCGCCATCGGCAGATAGGAGATCGGCTTGCGTCCCCCGACGCCCAGGGAGTCTCCTGCGGCGGCTGCTATAAGCGTGAGGGCGTCTCAGTTGAGTCTCCCTCACGCGGTCCGTCTCCTCCTTCGCGAGCATTACTGCTTCGCAGAAGGAAGTGACAGCTTCCTGCTTCAAGCGGAGCAGAACTCCACCGCGTCCTCTGAGCGATCCGCATAGTGGTGACACGCGGGCGTTTCCTCCCACCTTATCCGACACAGGAACCAACCGAAACAGTATGCGCCCGATAAGTCTGCGCGTGGCTGGTGGCGCTGCTTCAAATTGCTAGCCAAACTAAATCTATTTTCCTTCGTTTAATTAAAAATTATAGTAGGTAACTCAAATCGTAATTGAAAGAATTAACTACTCGTAGCCAGGTATACTTAATGTAAGTACCTAGGTTAAAAAAATTAAAACGTTTAGTTCCGATTTCGACCGCGGGCAGACTTATCGTGTGCGCGCTCTAGCCCGATGGATCGCAAGGCGCTAAGTAAGCCGCCTGTCAGTGCGTTTTCAGTCATACAGCCCCATTTTTAAAACTTGATAATCAAAATTATCAGAAGCACCATTTATAGAAACACCTGCGCATTTCTTCCGACCCTATATAACCAAACTAGCGACCCGCCCCGGCTCGACAGGGATACAAATTATACACAGAAACCTGTCTCGTTTATCGCTCTCTCTATTTATGAAAACCGCAATAACATCCGTTGCGTGGTTTAGAAGGATTTAGCGGAGAAACAGACAAACGAGGAAAGCGACTTTCATTATACTATGTAGAGACAAGTACCACCAGCCTCCTTCCGATTCGGCACATCGCACACGTCACAAGGAAGCACACACGAAGGCTAAAAGTGTCTCCATTCCCATAGGGACTCCCAGAAGGCTGGTTTCGCAACACTAGCCGACAATGCGCCAGTGGTGACCCGATTAAGTATCATTACAACGCGGAGTTTAACTAGGTTCGTTCTATTTTGATGGATCAATACACTTCACAGTACATCGGTCACCCACCATAGGTTCTTGTGGGGGTTAGGAGAAACATTGGCAGTAGAGTCCTACCGAAGCTTCGATTTCGGTTTCGTTTTCGGGCAAAAAAACTGGTTTCGGCTGCAGTTTCGGTTTCAAAAAGTGGCTTGACTGAAACTAGCGACTTTGAGCAATTTGTGATAGAGACCTAAAAACTGACTGTAATCATTGTTTTATTAGCTTATTTATTATTTTATGAAAATTCGGGTCTGATAACTTTTTCATTTTTTTTTTGATATTTTTCTGTTAAGGCGCTATTAGCTGCCAACGACCTTGAGTGGTTAGCTTGCGTGTTCTGCGCTGAGCTCACGTAACGCGTCGTATGTCCACCCAGTAATAGGACTCGCCCATCAAGGAGCGCTGTCCGAAATTAGACGCATTATTAATTTATTACACATAAAACAACAAGTATGAAACTAAAACACTGAGACTACATTATAAATAATTAAATGATCTTTAAAATGGTGAAGGTTTCATAAAAATACGCTTTATAGTTTTTGCGTGATTCTCAATTTTTTATCCGCGTTAGACATGTTCTGCCTAGCCTTTTCCCAACTATCTTGGGATCGGCTTCCAGTGTAACCGGATGCAGCTGAATACCAGTATTTTACAAGGAGCGACTGCCTATCTGACCTCCACAACCCAGTAACTGGGTAATACGATACCCCTTGGTAAGACTGGTTGTCAGACTTTCGGGCTTCTGACGACCCGTAAGGACTGTCAAAGATCCACGATTGACAGCCGGGACCAACGGCTTAACGTGCTTTCCGAGGCACGGAGGAGTCTCGGTATGTAAAGATGGTCACCCATCCACGGACCAACCCCGGCAAGCGTGGCTTAACCTAATGGATCGACCCGTGCGGCTGTTATTACTTTAGCCACGTGCTCCTCATCCGCGTTAGAAATAACTTTACAAATTAATTATACAGTGTTATAAAAATATAATTTTAAATATTCTCAGATCAAATTACGACGGAAATAGTCTAGAGTAACATATATTTTTTTTCAAAGAAATAAGACTAGTCATTTAGACATGATGTTCAATTAAAAACCATTAAAAGTCGTATAACCGCGCCTAAAGTATTACGTGAGTTTCGGTTTGAGTTTCAGCCAAAACTGGAAGGGGAGCCGAATATTCGGTTACAGTTTCGGTTTTGCCTATAAATCGTGAACTACAAACACTAATTGACTGTCTTTTTTTTTGTGGGGTGGTAATTCGTCCAATGACATCTCCCGCTCTGGGTGGTGCGGAAGGGCGTGTCAGACTCTTACTGACTAAAACCCACCTCTGTTCCTTCCCTGCCTGAGTGCCTAGGGGAGCGGTAACTCTGTTACGAATTTATCTGATTAAAAAAACCGCCTAGGCCAGACTTGGAAATTTATTATGGGAATGTGTTTTTAAAATACTGGCCTTCATGATCATCTATCAAGACTTTTCCTAATTTTGCATTGGGTTCCAGGCTAGTCAGATGAAGCTAAATATTATGCGACTACCAGTCCTCCGTAATCCAGTTAATGGGTATAACGATACCGTTGATTAAGACTGATCAGATTTAGAAAACCAACGTTGTACTGGAGATTTGACTGGAAAAACACTAAACAGCAAAAGGAACTGTTACTGAACACGAACAAAGTATTATAATGAACGGGAAAGTTCACAACAGCGAAAGGTCAATTAAATAAAAAAGCAATTGCAGTCAAGTGAATCCAGAACTAGAGCAGTGGTGGCCTAGTAGAGCAGTGATGGCCTAGAAGAGCAGTGGTGGCCTAGTAGAGCAATGGTGGCCTAGTGGTATTAACCGCGACCTACAAGTTGCAGGTCGTGAGTTCAAACCCATGCAGGCAGGCGCTTTCCTTTGTGTAAATTATTTCATCACCACTGCTCTCAAAACGGTGAAGGAAAACATCGTTAGGAAACCGGCATGTCCTAGAACCAAATATTCGAAGACATGTGACATCCACCAATCCGCACTGGGCCCGCGTGGTGGATTACGGCCCACACCCTCTCACAGAGAGGAGGCCTGTGCCCCAGCAGTTTTAGCCCATTAAAAGGCTGATGATGAATCCAGAACTGCAATCAGTCTGTATTGACGACTCAGTAGCATTTTCTACAAAGGATCTTCAAAACAACAAAGATCATCCGATCACAATGAAAATGTATGTATTAGCATATTTACTGCTGACAGGTCAAATCGACTCTGGATCTTTTGTGCGCCTTTGAATGCGATCGTACGATTTCATTGTAAACACCATGATCACGTGTTCAACGCTTACGCGAAGTTTTTACCAGAAAGACATTGTAATCGAGAAGACACGCTTACTAACCGATTGTGACGAAAGAAGAGTAATGCCTTTCCGGCTGTGAGTACATTTCTCCCAATCGCAATGTAAAAAAACTCGATATCGCCTTTACATGAATACGATCTATTTTACGATGAAAAGGACCTTGAAAGAGAGCAGTCAGTTGCCTTTTAAAGGGTTTCCAGAATATGTCACGTCTCGTAGTGTCATTAAAATGAGATGAGGGACGGCAGGTGGTCTTAAGTGGCCTTCAGAGTAATGTCTAAATGTGAATGTGTGTGTGAATAGGTTACTTCTAGGCAAGCGTGCTCCATCTTCGACCACATCATCGCTTACCATCAGGTGATATAGTGGTCAAACGCGAGCCTATCAAACATAAAAAAAAAAGCGAATTCATTTCAATTTTCGTCTGGAGGTCAATCCGGTACTGTTACTTCAGCGAAGGGTCTGACCGTAATCCTTAACGGGCTTAAAAGGCGACCTTTTATCCATTCCCGGTTACTGGCAGAGGTTACGGATTAATTTAATGGTCCTTTGTAAAACGGAGTCGTAAGACGTATCTGATGTGAAAGTTTTAAGCCCCTTGGCAGTAGTACATTTCGGACACATGTCTTAACTTCGAGAACTCCGAAGAAATGTTGTGGAAGTCGCCAAGAGATTTTAGACGGTTAAGATCTATGCTTTAACTTCAAAGACTTGCGCAGTTGTGTGAGAAGGGGCTAATTATTCCAGCTGCAGTTCAAGAACGTGCCTGAACTGCATCTTCACTATCTTCGCCCGTAATCTGCGATCTACGTGTCAGATAATTTCAAAACATCCATGAATATCTCGGGACGAAACAATGTTGAACACAAAGAGATCGCATACCGATCGGCCTCAACCCTTGCCCTTTTGAAAGTCTATGGTCGGTGAAAGCGAGGTATTTCAGTCTGCGGCACTGAATTCCTAAATACTTTTAACGTTTGGCAGAGTATTTAAAAATGAATATATCAGTAATATGCTGAGCCTTTTTGGCTAAATCTCTCCGGGATAAAATGCGCCTGCTGTCAATAAAATTATTACGCGTAAATGGTAGTTATTTAGCAAAAAGGTTCTCAAAAGTATGTCATGGTAATTCATGTCTTAAATACAAGAGGATTTCCTCAGTATCTGAGGACAAAAAAGGTCTGTTGACTTCCTACGTTGTAACATTAAATATCACATAAAGGAAGTGAAAGTTCTTAGTGTTCCTTATTTAATGACGACATCGGTCTTTTACCAAGCAATTAAGTAATGTCATCTGATATAAAACATAATTACTAATGCGTGTATTTAAATCTTTGAGGTAGGGCGGAAGTGTAACATTCAAGTTGTAAATAATCGCATAACGCCTTGTCAAATGAAGACGTAATTACTACTGTAGTAGTACTGATTTTCGAACCAACTTTGATTTTCGAACCAACGTGTCCATACTCCAGGAACTCGGCGTCACGCAGCGTTTGTCGGCCGTAGTACAGTCGCGCATACTGCAATATTTTGGACACGTCTCTAGGCGGGATAGCAAATCCATAGAGCGGCTGGTTGTGCAGGGAAAAGTGGAGGGAACCAGATCGCGTGGCAGGTCACTTATGCGCTGGACTGACCAAGTGAAATCTGCTATAGGATGACACGTATCTGACTGCGCCAAACAGTCCGCCAACAGGGAGAGATGGCGGGAGATCGTGCGGAGAGCTGTGTCCGCCTCTACCACCAACGTGGACGCCTCTACGTGACCACGACCGCTCTGCTAAGAGCGACACGACAGAGAAGAGAAGAAGATAGGTACTGAGTGGACAAGTTTTTAACGATGCTTTTTACCCAATTAACCCCGGAAGGAGGATAATATTTTCGAGAGTTTGTATGTATATATATATATATCTACTTTTTTGGTGCCGAAGTAGGTAACTAGCAAGAGAACTAAGGTTACCGACATAGCCCGAAGAATCGCCAAACTAAAGTGGCAGTTGGTAGCCCACATTGCTCGCAGAACAAATGGTTGATGGGGCCGAAAAGTTCTGGAGTGGCGACCGCGTACCGGAAGACGCAGCATTGGAAGGCCTCCCACAAGGTGGACCGATGACCTGGTGAGGGTCGCGGGTAGCCGAGGGATGCGAGACGCACAGGACCGATCATTGTGGCGACACTTGGGGGAGGCCTATGTCCAGCAGTGGACGTATTTCGGCTGAAATGATGAAGTAACATAGACTATACGAAATTTGAAAAAAACAAAACATATGACTGACGCTGTTAGGTAAATTAACTCGTATTTTTTCGCGACATAGTCATGTGCGGTATAAAATTAGAGCACTTGACAAGACAATTCCAAAAATATAACTCACTGAAATATAGGAAATAAAAACATGACTTGTGCCAAAAACCCGCATAAAACAGCTAAAAGCTAGCAACTAAAAAGTAACAAACTAGTCACTTTTCAAGACAAACTTCTGAACAAAATAAATGCTAGGTTTTTTGTCACAAGTAATTTTTATTCCATAACAAATCTACGTTTGTGGGAATAGTTTAAGGAGAAAAAAAAATGTGAAGAACGGAGTGCCGAATGGCCTATCAAACAAACGTAGCTGAAGTGAAGTCAAAATTAAGTTCTTTTAAGCCCTAAAATTGAGCACTCAATAAAAGGACATGTTTTCGTCTCACTTTATCACAGACAGATCAATACGCGTTGTAAAATAAAATAGATATGACAAGCCCCTGTTGCCTAGGAAACCCTCTTAATAATTCTAAGCGTTTTACTCTTGAGTGGCCCGGGCCATAAATTGGCGTAATGGGCCCTTTCAAGTTCCCAGCCGACCTTTAGTCAGTGTGTAATTGCGTCGAGTAAGCCTGCTTAAACATCAAATAAACTTCGCTTCGATCGAGACATTGGCAACTGACAGATGGAGGGATGGGGTGGATTTATTCTTATTTAGAGAAAATGGCGGTTCTTCTTGGAAACAAATATAACACTACTATAGAGCGATGTGTTTAGGACTCGTTCAAAGTCTTCTGAAACTAGCAGGGTTAAGTGGATCTTAATTTTAGCTAATATACAAATCTGAATGCTCAAACGCTGAAACTTACCGAAAACCGCCTCAGAGGGTATGGACATGTTAGGAGGAGGAGCGAGAACCATGTGGTAAAAATAGCGCTAAACTTGCCAGAACATAAAAAAGGCAGAGGGCGCACGCCATTGACCTGGTGGTCCAAAATCGAGAGAAACTTCAAGTTAGTCTAATCGCGAAAGGCGAAAAAAAAAAAAAGTGAGGACACCCGACCCCAAATAATGGGAACAGGAGAGGACAAAGAAGAAGAAGTGCCAGTCTGTCCATCAGCTAACCTGACCTCCGACCCAGACCAACACAGTGTGCGAGTGTGGAGCCTCGTCACAAGATTTGCCACATTTTCTCTGTTGCCGGTCGTGCACCTGCACCTTGCGGACTTTATTGAGGAAACGACCAGAAGTCCTAGTCGCTATGTGCTGGGTGGAGAAGAAGTAGCATAATGATAATAGCTCCACAAACAATCAGATGACGATCGATCCATCACAAAAAATTATACAGGCTGTAACGGAAATACGTGGTCATATTAAATCAAAGAAGTAAAAGTCTATTACCAAAAAGAAATATTAGTAACGGGTGGTCCAGGTTTCTTTTCGGAATTGTCTACGATTTTCTTCAAGAAAGTTGTTCACACATCATGCATTTCTGTTAAACCCTGTATACCTAGTCATTAAAAATATCAAATGCTTTTTCAAAACAATTTCGTATTGTATTCGTCAAACTTAATGGCGTGTGCGAATTACCTGCGAGTAAAACTGCGCGCAGGTACAGTCAAATCGACAATAATTTAGGCCGTTTAATAATTTTATAACTGTGTGAATTTTTTTTAGGGGCGTATGTTACCTATTTGTCAGTTTGGAAGTTGGTGGTATTCCCACACACCATGAAGGGTCTACTACGGGCCAAGTGGCGCCCTCATTGTATAAAAAATCGTAGCATAGCATAGAAAATAAGTATTAAAGAATCCAACGTCACGTTTGTTACAAAGAGAACAAAATTGTCAGAAACGGCCGTTTTTGGTACTTTTGCCTACTACTTTGGATACGAAACATTCTGAGACCTGTTTTAACAACGTAAAAATACGTTATCCTCTTTGTAACAAACGTGACGTTGGATTCTATAATATTTATTTTCTATGCTATGCTACGATTTTTTATTCAATGAAAGCGCCACTTAGCCGTTAGTAGGGCCTTAAGTTTGACGAATACTATACAGCTCTCTGTCATCATCATTATTTCAACCGGAAGACGTCCACTGCTGGACATAGGCCTCCCCCAAGTGTCACCACAACGACCGGTCTTGTGCGTCTCGCATCCATCGCCTACCCGCGACCCCTACCAGGCCATCAGTTCACCTTGTGGGAGGCCTTCCTACGCTGAGCTACCGCTGAGCATATCTAATTTAAATAAATACAATTTACATGACAATAGATTATAAAGGTACTTGTATTCAAATATTTTAATAATTAAAGAGGTATTAGTGTACACTACAGTTGTTTACAGCTAACTTGATTAAAGTTAAACAACAGCAAGATAATAGCAACATTGTTTAAATTGGATAACTGGGTTTCTAACTGCCTCCAGGGAGTATTGAGGTCTAAGTTCGTTTGTAATTTCAAGAAAGGTTCCATTGTGAATTTCTGTTTAAATATTTTCAGAAGCTGATAGTACCTACTCTTCTTCTTTTCATTCGTGTTCTTTATTTCGACTTTAGATTCACTGACGAGCTGCTTTCAAGCCACTCAGTCTTCGGCTCTTCTCAAGGCAGTGGTCACAGTAGGTCCTGTTAATTCCTTGATCTAGTCCGATCAGCGAGTAGGCGAACATCCGCACAGTCTTTTCTTTCCGCTTTTTGCAATACAACCAGTTTTTCTAAGTTACGAGTATCTGGTTATAGTACAGAACTCCAGAAATGACCGAAAAACGGAAAATTACCCTTCTTACATCTTTGATGTGGTGTAAGAAGGGTAATTTTCCGTTTTTGATGACTTCATACCATAATCTGCGACATGTATTTCTAGAAAACACAAGCCAAACTTATCAAGTATAAGCTATTTTCTCTACATATTTCCTCTGAATTTCCAATAACCCTTCTAATACATAAAAATACACAAAATTTTTCCTTACAATCACAATATCAATGTCGATTCGGATCAAACGTAAGCAAATATATTAAGAGCCTTTTTGCGAATTTCATTTGGGAGCAAATAATGTCAGCTTTTGTGTATTCCAAGAATTTAATTAAATGATTCTGATTTCGCTGTTCAAAGAATGTTATTGGGTATGGAGCCTGATTTTCAGCCATCCAATAAAATAAACAGATGTACTGGTAAAGGGCATGTCCTTGAGGTTGACGAGACCCTTTGATATTCGGATCAGAACAGTGAGTGAGAAGGGTTACTGAGATGTTATGATTGAAGATCTTACAGAATTACAGATTAATGAGTCATATCGAATAATATTTGTAACTAGCGGTAGCGCCCCGCCCCAGCTTCGATTTCCTAAAATTTTCTTTCATAGACCTTGTCCTAACAATGGGGTACTGAAAAAAACCTATTTAGTACGTCAGTTAAGGCGCAGTTATACGACTTTTAATGGTTTTTAATTGAATATAACGTCTAAACGACTAGTCTTATTTCTTTGAAATAAATATATGTTACTCTAGACAATTTCTCAAGGTAGCTTATAAAAAACCAAGGCGATTTCCAACAAATACCTTAGAGACGGGTGCAATGCGCGTGCGACATATACTCGTATATATTATGGCCGTAGCACTAAGGTTCCATAAAGAGGCTTTAGTCAAGATGGAATCTAAAGTGCATTCCCGAAGGAAACCTAGATGGCATAAACCAAAGCGTAGACTAGATTTTGGTAAAAGGTGTTTTCGCCATTGCTTTATAATAAGCTTAACGACAAAATTAATTTATTACCTATGACAAAATCGATATGCAAATCTCACATCAAATCTTACCTAAAAGGTCTGGATTACGGCGCCACAGAGAAACTATTAAATACTTTTTAAACCACTTAGTTTTCATTCTATCATGATATATTAGTTTTGGAGACATGACAAACACACACACACATACACTCACACAACCACATACACATACACACGCAACAACACCACACAACTCACACTTTTGTACACACTTACTGCAAGATGCTATGTATCTCCTTATAATTTTTTGTTTTTGTTTAACTTTTCCTTTGATAGAAATATGTATAAATGTCACATTGTACTTTTTGAACTAGGATGAAAGAGACTGGTCTCCACGACACAGGGAATCCTAGTGTGGAGACCAGTGATTTACCTGTTTGAATTATGTATTTTTCTGAGCCATAAAGATTATTATTATTGCTATGATTATTTATATTTGAAATTATATTTTTATATCATAGCGTAATTCATTTGTAAAGTTATGTCTAACACGGATCAAAAATTGAGAATCACGCAAAAACTATAAAGCGTATTTTTATGAAACCTTCACCATTTTAAAGATCATTTAATTATTTATAATTTAGTTTATGTGTTTTAGTTTAATACCTGTTGTTTTATTTGTAATAAATTAATAATGCGTCTAATTTCTGACAGCGCTCCGAGTCCTATTACTGAGTGGACGTACGACGCGTTACGTGAGTTCAGCACAGAACACGCGAGCTAACTACTCAAGGTCATTGGCAGTTAATAGCGCCTTAAATAACCAAATAATTTTGGACACGCATTTTTCTTTTGTCACGTAAACAAAAAATGATGGCGATACAGTGCGTTGAAATGTCGCGTGACGTCGCGCGGCGCAACACTTTTTTTTAACACTAAAGTCACAAGTGACGTAACGAGCCAACACTCCTGAACTTTGATGCGTTTTATCTTTGTCATTTTTTATTGGTTTGGTAAATCAAAAGATACGCGTCCAACAGTTTTTGGTTATTTAACTGACGAATTTTTTTAGTTAAATACCCCATTACGACACACAACAAAATAGACTGCCAAATAGGTTCAACCGTTCTGAAGTGATGCGCTTACATACAAATGGCAATTGTTTTTTTTTAGACTAGCGACCCGCTTTGGCACCGATCGGGTACAAATTATACACAAAAACCTTAGGTTCTAGGCTAGCCTGCTCCATCTTCGACCACATCATCGCCTACCATTAGGTGAGATAGTGGTCAAACCCGTGTATACCAACAATAAAAAAATAAAAAACCTTCCTCGTTTATCGCTCTTTCTTTTAGTGAACCGCAATAAAATCTCTTGCGTGGTTTAGGAGTTAGCGGAGAAACAGACAGACGCGGAAAGCGACTGTGATTTATATTATGTAGCGATTACAGAAGATTCTGTACTGAAAATCCTAAGCTTTCTATACCAACATACCTGATTACCTAGTATAATATTAGAAATTCAAAAGTGACTCTGTCTATTTGTTACCTTTTAAAGTCTAACGGATTTGGATGAAACTGTACACTACCCTTCTGTACGAGTAAGACCATGAACTGACTGGATTAAGGCGCTATTAGCTGCCAACGACCTTGAGTAGTTAGCTTGCGTGTTCTGCGCTTTAGTTTAGCTGATGTCAATGGAAATCGAAAGTTCAGTCCACATTGAGCAGTCATTTGGGTCTATGGCCGTATAGCAGATCAACTTTCCGTCTGGTAGTTCATTAACTGACATTTGTTCACTTACTGAGGAATATCTGTTACTTAAGGAATGTTTCTGACCTCGAGAAAGTGGGGCTGAGGTTGTTGTAACTACTTCGATATCAGTACCTGTCAGCTCACACTTGGAAAATCTTACAAAAATCGGCTTAAGAATTTTTTGACTGCGTTTAGTTGATGTCAATGAAAATCGAAAGTTCAGTCCACATTGGGCAGCCATATGGGTCTATGGCCGTTTACCAGGTCAACTTTCCGCCTGGTATTGTTCACTTACTGAGGAATATCTGTTGTTTCTCATATGGAGGTTTCTGACCTCGAATGGGGTTGAGGTTGTCGTAACTACTTTGATATCAAGAGCTGTCAGTTCATTCTTGGCAGATCTTACCAAAATTTATCAAGAACTAGAAGCTTATACATCACAATATCCTACAACTGGTGTGCGCGTATGACGAGGATAGTCGAATGTAAGGATAGTAGTAGATGGCGTTCTGGAATTCCTGGCTACTTATGGGAGAAGAGGTATGGTAGGTAGGGTAGGCATGTATAGGGAATATAGGGACGATTCCTGGGTATATAATAAATAGAATTTTAGTCCGTAAGTTACGTTATCAAAAATATTGAACAATTTCCCAAACCAATAAAAAATCACAAAGATAATACACATCATAGTTCCGGAGTGGCTTGTTACATTGTTGTTGTCTTGTACTTCCGAAATTAAAGTTATTTTTAAATTTTTTGTGTAATTTCTTTTTTGGAACTTTTGGCAGTCGGTTGGTTTTTTTTTTTTTAATTGTTTATTATTTTTCACTTTTTAGTTGTTATAAATACCCCAGAACTCAAAACCCCAATAACATGGAACGTGGAATTTAAACATACTCGTAATTGGAGAAAACCAAAACGTCATCTAGGTATACATATTTTTCGTTTTTGTTCAGTATTTCATAAACCGCTGAAGTAATTTTTATAAAAAATTTATGGGACCATTTCGGGAGAATATTATTTCGGATAAAAAAATAATTTTGAAAATCGGTCCACAAATGACAGAGAAATCGGTGGACATACAAAATAAAAAAAAAAAACAGTCGAACATAGAACCTCCTCCTTTTTCGAAGTCGGTTAAAAAATGGTACATTTTTGACGTGGGTACTTTAGGTACCTACGCGAAATTTCAACGTCCTCATTTTCTTTTTACGTGACAAAATAAAAAATACTTGTCTAATATTTTTCGGTAATCTAACTACGGACGGACCAATTAGATTGTTTTGTCATCTACCATATTCTACATTCCTACTTAGCAATAAAAGATTGACTATTCTTATTTTAATAGCATAGTATCAATCTGCCTAGCCTTTTCCCGACTATCTTGGGGTCGGCTTCCAGGCTAACCGGATGCAGCTGAATACCAGTATTTTACATGAAGCGACTGCCTATCTGACCTCCACAACCCAGTAACTGGGTAATACGATACCCCTTGGTAAGACTGGTTGTCAGACTTTCGGGCTTCTGACGACCCGTAGCGACTGTCAAAGATCCACGATTGACAGCCGGGACCAACGTCTTAACGTGCTTTCCGAGGCACGGAGGAGTCTCGGTATTTAAAGATGGTCACCCATCTACGGACCAACCCCGGCAAGCGTAGCTTAACCTGATGGATCGACCCGTGCGGCTGTTATTACTTTAGCCACAATAGCATAGTACGAGTATGTAGGATAATCATAAGTAGACTATTGATAATACCTACCTACAAAGCGAATCTTTGACGTCAGAGCAAGCAGAAACCTATAAAAATAATTGGTTGTTCAAGAAAGGATAATTTTATTGCGCATTATTTTTTTTGCTATGGGACCGCCTATGACGTCAGTGGTAAAGAAAGTTACCAGCTAAGGTGTTGAGCAATTTGACACCGTAATGATTTAAATGGACGGAAGTTTTAATGGGAGACTTTGCCATTGTTTAATTCAGACCATTAGGAGTATCAAAGCCGGCTATCTGAATTGAAATGGGATCCGAAGAAAAATGGTTAGATCGATCGATGTATTGATGGATTGTGTGAAGGTTGATGAGCCTAAGCATGTAACAAAAACCCTGTCCGATCCAATAAAGGCGTATTCCTGGTTTAACATACGTAGTAGAAAAAATAGTAAAAAAATGTAACTTTTAAAAACCAAAAGTTATAGATTTTTTATTTTTATAAAATATGCGAAATTTAAAACTAAATATACTAGTTACTTCTAGGCAAGTGTGCGCCATCTTCGACCACATCATCGCTTACCATCAGGTGAGATAGTGGTCAAACGCGTGCCTATCAGCAATAAAAAATAAATATGGCAAATTTTCATAAGTTGACAACACTCCACTGGCCGGCGAAATTTTTTCATTTTTGTCAATTTTTATTTCAAACGATACCGCCCTGCACTAGCCGCGCTTTAGGCACTTAGACATAAAACTGTAGGTGAACTTTGTCGAGTTGCCTCTGATAAGTTTTTCTTTTTTTTTAAATTAATTATTTTCATTGGGGAAAAATAATAATCTCGTATCCATTAAATGATTAGTTGATTATATAGATGTGTACGCAGTACGATACCAAATAATACCCTTCAAGATCGGACAGGGTATTTGTTACATGCTGTATATTTTTTTTCTATCCATAATTTTATTATACTTAGTTCAAATACTGATTAAACCAGGTTCTAAATTCAAGATACGTGTACGTCTCATCCATCACATTCAGCTGTCTATAGGATAAAACCTTCTTCAAATGATAAGTCAGAACTATACCACCCGCACTTATTTTATCCTTCTCCGGGAAGAGAATTGTAATTGTATTTTAAACTAATCACATGGTTATTTTTAGGGTTCCATACCCAAAGGGTCCAAGCGGATCCCTATTTAATTGCAGTCACTCACGTGTCCGTCCGTCTGTCTGTCCGTCGTCTGTCACACAGGTTTAATAGCCAAACGGTTGGAGCTACAGTCTTCAAATCACAGTATAAGAATCTTGTTGACCTATAGCCATACAAATAGTCAAAAATACATTTGGTACGGAACCCTAAATGTTCGAAGTCCGACACGCACTTGGCCGGTTTATTTTTTAAATAGGGCCGGATATGGCTAGAAAGGAGAAGACTAGATGACGGAGAATGAAGATTAAGATGACGGCAAATGGAGATGTGTGGAAGAGGAGGACATGCGATCAAAGCAGAAATTCTATATGAAAAGAGCAAAATGATATCGACATAAAATTTTTGCGTATGACGCAGGGAAAAAACGAAGGCGTGACGTCGGAATAACGCAGAAGGGGGGAGACAGAATTATTGTCAAGGGCAATCCCTATGGGTGTAGTCTGCCCTTTAGGGAGTTGGCCTTGAGCCTTGGCGGTAGCTCGCCGTTCGCCCAGATTCAAGCAACACGAGAGAAAAAAAAATTCTGTTATTCCAAATTCAAAACAAGCCCGCCATGTTTGGTTGGTTTCGCTCCATCCATTCAGAAACTATCAAACATGGCCTTGGGCTCTTTTTTTTTTTTTTTTTGAGTCAGGCCTTGGGCTCTTGAGGATTTTCATTTCTAGTTCAAGAATAGGTAGGTTGATAATTGAATTTTTCAGTTTCAAAGTTCTGTGTACAGCTTCCGATAAACAGAAGTTGGAAAGGTTTGAATGTAACTTGAGCGGTTCGGAATATTTTATTTAGAAGGTTCTGACCCCCTTTTACCAACGCCTAGGGGTAGCGGATAAATTCTGAAAATGAGTTAACGGACCCCTGGGCACTCAGGCAGGGAAGGAACAGGGGTAGGTTTTAGTCAGTAAGAGTCTGACACGCCCTCCCGCTCCACCCAGAGCGGGAGAAGTGATTGGATGATTTCCCACCACACAAAAAAAAATCCCTTTTACCAGCCATATTACTTTTCTAATATCGATAATAGAATAGTAATAGGTATGGCTAGAGGCTGGTTAGCCATCAGTTTTATCTGTGATAGAATCTCGATGAACCATAATATAGAGTCCTACAAAGTACCCACTTTTGGGGCACATCCTTGGATACAAGATGTTTTAGGGTTCCGTACCCGAGGGTCCAAATGGAGCCCTATTGCTGACACTCGCGTGTCCTTGGTACGGAACCCTAAATGTGTCCAATCCGACACGCACTAGGCCGGATTTTTATATTTCTATGGTCACGCTCACGTCTCTCTCGTTGTGAGAAAGAGCGAGCCCATTACGTCTTGTGGTGAGTGTCACATAATCACATTAATTTTGTCTTCGAATTTTTTGTTTCAGTACTGCTTGTGCTAGTTTCAAGTTATGTACAGACCAATATATCAAAACAATGGCACATAACTTAATTTAAATATTTTCGTTTTATTACCGTGCGCGTAACTCTACCATAACATGTCAAAACATGTGAAAATACCATACCATAACATGTGAAAATACCATAGCATGTCTAGGTTTAAGAACACGGCTACGCTTATTTAAATTCTTATTATAAGTACAGCGCATTCGTTGAAACTGTTGTCGACACTTGCTGCAAATATGCGGCAGCAGAAACCACCATTGATTTATTAAATCTACTAGAAAGTTCGTATCTGCCGGATTCGCGTTTACCTAAATAAGTTTTATTTACCCAACGTGACAGGATAGGAAACCGGCTCAAAAATTCTACGGAACAAAATTTTGTGACGACAGACAGACAGATTGCCATAAAAAAAGTTTTATGTATATCTGTTCCCTCGCATTGCATCATGCCTGTGTTCTTCGTAACTGTTAGGCCCTGTCTGCACTGCGATATTTCACCGCGCACTTTGAATCATTTAAGAGTAGCCGCACTGGCGGTTAAAAATTCACGCGGAAAAAAATCTGTGATTTGATGCAAATTGAACGCGATGCGGTGCGGAAAAAATTGCTTTTTATCAATTTGTATCTTGATAGGTCAAGCCGCCAACTAGTCGTTGTAAATTATCGAATCCCGATAATTTACGACTAGTTGGCTAAATATTGAAGCCCGACCAACGAGTCGTAGTAAATTATCGAATGATTTTATAGTCATTCTGTTATATCCGAAAAACTTTTACTTTAGCAGCGCTTGATGTTAGTAGAAAAATCCTTTCATGTCTCAAGGCCATAAATGGGTGAACCCAATATTCATGACATATTTTGATACGTCTTCTGTCACGCCGCTACCGTAGTAAATGAACAACAGAATTTTGCCGGGAACAAAGGGAACAGCATCGAACTGATAAAAATCGTACGAGTTTTTATTCGCAGTGCGTACCTACTACGCGAGACTAAAACTCGTGCGTTGAAATATCACAGTGCGGACACTGCGGACAGGGCCTTAGGCAAAATTTAACACAATACATCGCCAATTTTGCTATTTATGTCAAGTAATAGTAGAAAAGTAGACAAGATAAATTAATGACTTTTTGAGAGAAAGGGGCCTTTGCCCAGAACAGGAGTGAGACAGATCAGGCTGTTAAAAAAGAGGTTGAGAAGCCATTGTCATAAACCAATCAGTTGCTTCTACAGTATCCTGGCTGTTATTGAAAACAATAATTTTTAGCAGAAAACCATAAAATAACGATCACACCCTCAAAATTTCTTGTCTCTAGGACCAGCGGTTTACGCTGTGCGTTGATTTATCAGTCAGTCAGGACTTCGAATTTTATACAGATGGTATTCTAGACTACAATCTATCTCTGAGCCAAATTTCATCCAGATCCGTTCAGCCGTTCTGGCGTTTGAGTAACAAACATTCATCCCTCCATCCTTACTTTGGCATTTATAATAACTTAAAAAGAAGAAGACCTACATTTCAACTGAACTAGGGATTGAACCCCCAGGACACTACGGTCAGCAGTTAGACATGCAACCACTAGTTCAATTAGGTAGTAACGTATTTATTAATACATTGTTCCACTCTTTTAGCAAGTTACATTAATATAGGTAAACTGTTCCTAGGGTATTGTGTACCTAAACACACAATAGTCAGCAGTAGTAACATAGTAGTACTTGTAACAGGTGCAATGTTTGAGTTATGTCATATTTTACAATCACAGCAGTTCCATTGTTTCCGTTAACTGATTATAGACTTGTGTGGGATAATGACTGTTACTAACAGTTTACGGTATCTGTGTAGATATTAGAGTGAGTGTAGAAAAGTAACTTTATTTAATGCATGCTGTGCTGTTTAACAGTGGTTACCAAAGTTAACTGAACCATGACCCACGTAATAATATTTTCCAAATACGGGGCTCACATCTTGGCTGTCATGAAGAAGAAAGGGTCATAAGTCATAACAAAAATCTGTTTTAATAAAAAAAAATATCTTACAAGCACTCCTTGTCAGTAAATAAATATTTGATTAAATAAATTAAGTGCTGTTTATTTAGGAACTATTGTCCTGCCCCAACAGAACGATAACATAAGCCTATGTTGAGATATTGTTCCTTTTGAACTGCGAAAGGATTTTTTTCCAAATAGGTTCCAGAAATGATCCTACACATAAACACAAACTCACAAAATTTGCACTTCCATATATACCTAAATAAATGGATAGTATCGTATGTACAGATTTTCAATGTAAGTGAAACACTTATTACACTATTCAATTTGTAGAAAATCTTTTTAGGAACACTCTAGGGGGGGTTTGTATGTATGCTTTTGCGGTTGCACAACGACATGCTTGCTTTGCTTGCTTGGTAGTGTAGATACAGACCTATCCTACCTCCTCCTTCAGAGAGGGTAGGATGGCGTGGCTTTGAGGGAGAGCGCTACAGTCGTGTTGATCCTCAAGGCAAGTCCGGTCGGTTACCTTCCCGTGGTGCCACCCGTTTTTGGTCTAATTCCCTAAGAATTAGACGTAACCAAAACCACCGGGCGACCCGTAGAGTAGAGGGCTTTCTACTCCTTCCCATCCCTTATTCCATTCACCCCATACTCTCCTGTCTATCAACTTCCTGTCCCAAGTTTCACCGCCACCTCCTACACCATCCTTTGAGTATCCTACCTATATCCTAATTCCTCTCCTAACCGCGACCCTTCCGTGACTGGGTGGTTGTGGGCTCGGCCGTCACTAAAACCAGCTGACGGTGAGTAGGAGAAAATAGTCACCTGCGCTAGGACCTGCGCAGTTGAGCGCCGTAAGCAGGGATGAAGGAGTCCTGGGGGGTTGAGCTGATCGGCACTGGCGGTTATGTGTCCGTGAGGCAACACGCCCTCTTTGGTCTGGATTTCAGGCAAAACGGTAGCTCTGCCAATTAGCCAATGGCAGGGAAATGGCCACGTGTCCCGTCAGAGGGCCACAGGCGAGGTGCGTGGGGTCCGCTGAGGTCGTCCTCGGACGGCGGAAGCGGTGGGTAAAGGTCATGCTGACGGTGTAAGTGAGGGTTGATCAGTTCGTTGGGGGTAGGCCTTTTCGACCTCCGACGACCAACCCGATCGAGCACCCGATGTCGCACTGTAAACCAGCCTCGCGCACCTATATCTCTCTGGTAGTCCTAACGTCCGCTCTTTTCAAAAGTGCGACGTTCCCAGGTGCGGGCTCCATGGAGGGTGGGAGCCAGAGAGATGAATTTTTACACAACACACAAACATGGACAAAACAAGGCCATTACATGAACACACAACAACCACAGGGGTGGAGTCGGCGAAAGCTGACGAAACTCCTAGGCGAGGTGCTTGCACTTCGTCCGCCCCTGGAAGCCCTGCGGCTAACGCTGCAGGCTCCAGCGCGGGTGCCGGTCTGGCTGTGGCGAAAACCGCAGCTAAGACCAAAGCTAAGTCCCAACCTAAACGGAGGACCCCGGCGCTGCATGGGACCAGTACCGGACCTTCCTCACACGCAAAGGCGTCAGCACCGGCGACGACTAATACCACTGCCGGTGCTCCCCTTCCTACGCACCCTCCTCCCCTTCCCGTGGCTCCTCAAGCCAACTCCCAAGCCGCGGACGTCACCGGTCAAACGGAGACGGTCTGCACCGGAGATGAATTTGACACCGCCTGGCAGGTGATCAAAAGGAAAGGCAAGGGCAAGAATGCATCTCCACAGGCCCACTGCTCGAAGGCAGGCCCTTCAGGCCAGCCAGCTCCAGCAAACCAGGGCAAAAGGAGAGAAAGGCTGACGCGCAAGGAACGGCGTCAAGAACGCAGGAGAGGTGGCAAAAACAAGCCACCACCCAGTAAGCAGGTTGCAGCCGCGGGTAAGCTCAGCTTCTCGGCAGGTAAGCGATCGGCGGAGGAAGGCACTAGCCGACCAACGCCCGACCAATCGCAGACTGCTGCAGGAGGTAAGTCGCAAACAGCAACAAAAACGCAGCAACCCGCTCGGAGTGGGCAGGTCATGGCCAAGCGAGCTCTCAACGAGACCATAACACCTCGTGGGGAGCACAAGCGGCCGCGGCTTGATCAATCCAAGCGGGACACCAACTTAAGCTACGCCCAAGCTGCTAACGCACACCTGAGCGTCGCAATAACCTGCGACCGCACGGGGGCTATCAGTCAGGCAGTATCGGACCAGGTCCTCGCAGCCATCCACAAGCAGATCATCAGCGAGGCCTGCTCCGCTATGCGGGACACACCCGGACCGACGTTCAACGCCAAGCCGCGGTATGTCGGAGGAGTCCTCAAGCTGTGGTGCGGAAACGACCACACTTTAGCATGGCTGAAGAAGACGGTCTCTGTTTTGGCTCTTTCGGCTAGCACCTCGCTAGTCGTTAAGAGTCAGTCGGAGATCCTGAAGCGGGTGCGTTGTGGCATCGCCATACCTGACGACCACGGAGTGTACGAGGACTCGAGGAACATTGGTCGAGCCCTCTGTTACCAGAACCCCTGGGTCGACGTAAGAAGGTGGGTACTTATACACGCCGACAAGCAGGATACATGCTGGTTCGTGGTGCTGGGTGTCCCTGAAGACCAGATCCCGACACTTATGGACGCCGAGCGCCGGCTATCCATTGGTCTGGGGTCTGTGTACATCAAGTTCCAGGGTCCCAAGGGTAGGTTTATAGATGTCCCCCGTAATTGGGATCGGGCCACGAACCAGATAGTGGAAGCAGGGGAGACCACTCCCCCTACAAACAACCCGGAGACAACGGAGGCCGACCCCGCTGCAGTGGTGGAGTCGGCTGCCCCTGACGCCGCTGTGGGTGCCGTCCCTCTGTCGGGCGGGGAGCTCGACGACTGTGTGTTGTCCCCGGCTTCCGGCCCGGGAGAGGATGGCTTCGACGAGGGCGACCTGTTTGCCGGGCTGCGACTGGAGGGTGACGAGGAGGATCCTGCCTGCGATGGCGTCCCCTTCGTTGGCCAGTAAAGTTGTGCAGGCAAACCTCCACCACAGTCAGACCGCGACGGCTCAACTGCGCAAGTGGCTGGAGGTGCAACATACGGCCATTGCCCTGATCCAGGAGCCGTGGATTAGGGGTGGTCAAATACGAGGACTCTCCAATCTTGGTGGTAAGCTCCTTGTTACTATGGACCACGATCACCCTAGATCGTGTATCTATGTCACAGGTAACCTTAAAGCACAGCTCTTAAATGATTTCTGTTGCAGAGATGTCTCTGCAGCAAGGCTGACGATGCAGCGCGGTGAGGAAGAGATGGTTATTGTCTTCGCCTCAGTGTATATGCCTGAGGCGGAGGAACCGCCCCCTCACGACCTGGTCCGCCTCGTTACTCACTGCGAGAGTAGCGGAGTTGAGGTGATGATAGGGGCTGACGCAAACGCACATCACCCTTTGTGGGGTATGGACTCGCAAAATGCAAGAGGTAAGGCGCTAGTGGACTACTTGTTCACAACCAACTTATCCCTATTAAACACAGGCTCCGAACCGACATTCGTAACCAGACGCAGCCGTACAATCATAGACCTTACTCTGGCAACAGAAGGCGCAGCGGGACTCGCAACTGGGTGGCAGGTTTCCAAGGAGGCCTCCTGCTCAGATCATAGGTGGATCCGCTTTGACGTACAGGTCAGTGTACCGCCTAAACCACCGCGGCGTAATCCGCGCAACACGGACAGAACCGTATACAAACGCAGCCTAAGCTCCAAGCTGGAAGCACCATGCGATTCGACGAGTCTTGAGGATACGACGCGAATCGACGCACACGTAGGCAAGCTCACCGAGTCACTGATAAGCAGCTACCATACTGCCTGCCCAGAAACTACCCCGCGCGTTACACCGGGTAAACAACCCTGGTGGGGCGCGGATCTGGAACGCAAACGCGGTAAGGTAAGAAAGGCTCTAAACAGAGCCATGAACACATGCGCGGAGGTGGACTGGGATGCATATTATGCGGCCAAATCCAGCTACAAAAAATGCATCAGGACCAGGCGTACTGCGGGATGGCGGAAATTCTGTGGCAGCATTGAGTCCTGTCAACAAGCAAACAGGGTAAGGAAAATACTGGCGCAACAGGGTACTCCTGGGCCCGCCACACTCCGTAAACCTGACAACACGCTCACCACGTCGCCTGAAGAAACGACACGCCTCCTAGTTGAAACTCACTTCCCAGGGAGCGTCTTCGCACAGGTAACCGACTGGCAAGACAATACACAAACACCATCGGATGACGATTGGCTGTACGCACATAGGATGATTTCACTGGAAAAAATCCAATGGGCCATCCAAAGCTTCCAACCTTTTAAAGCACCTGGGCCCGATGGGGTGTTTCCTGCCCTACTGCAGTGGGGTGGGGTCCCATTGGCAGCAAGGCTGGTGCCTATAATGAGAGCGTGCCTGGCCTGGAGATACGTTCCAAAGGTATGGAGGGAAGTGAAAGTAATATTCATTCCTAAACCAGGTAAGAGTGATTATACAAACGCCAAATCCTACCGACCCATAAGTCTGACCTCCTTCTTGTTGAAGACGATGGAAAGACTATGCGAAAGGGAGATGCGAGATGGCGCCTTGAAAGCAGTACCACTACACGGTAACCAACATGCATACAGCTCGGGTAAGTCAACAGAGTCTGCTCTTCACATGGTGGTAAGCCAGATAGAAGAAGCGATTCACCAGAAAGGTACCTGCCTGGGCACGTTCATAGACATCGAAGGAGCCTTCGACAAGACAAACTTCTCCAGCATTGGTGCCGCCCTCACAAGGCATGGTGTAGAACAGGTATTAATTGACTGGATTACCAACATGCTAAGCAAACGTGTTATTCGCCTTGAGGAAGAACAACAGCTGGCCCTGATAGCCCGGGGCTGCCCACAAGGTGGTGTTATCTCACCCCTCTTATGGAATCTGGTAATCAATGACCTGATTACCAAGCTCAACGCGAACCGTTACTACACAATAGGTTATGCAGACGACCTCGCAATCCTCGTACCTGGGAAGATGACTGGAACGATCTGCAACCTCACTCAACAAGCGCTACGCATCGTGGAACGATGGTGCAGGGAGTATGATTTATCAGTAAACCCCATCAAAACTGAGTTAGTCATGTTCACCCAAAAACGAGCGCTGGGCCGCTTTAGCCTGCCTAAGCTATTCAATACAGAACTCCAGTTATCTAACGAAGTCAAATACCTAGGGGTCACTTTAGACAGTAAGTTAAACTGGAGTGTTCATCTAGACAATAAACTAAGCAGGGCCTGCATCACCTTTTGGCAATGTAGGAAAATGATAGGTAAGAGGTGGGGCCTATCTCCCAAAATTATACTCTGGCTGTATAGCGCAGTAATTCGGCCCATGATCACCTATGGTGCCGTGGTGTGGTGGCCCCGCACCAAGCTAGTCACAGCCGTAAACAAACTACAACACATGCAAAGGCTGGCCTGCATGGCAACCACAGGCTGCATGAGGACCACTCCAACGGCAGCGCTTGAAGCCATGCTGGGCCTCCCGCCGCTTCATCTGTTTATTCAGCAGGAGGCGACGATGGCCGCGGTACGCCTTAAAACACTGGATCTCTGGGGTAAGAGAGAAACTCAACACACCGCTCTGCTCATGGGACTAAACAACGACTTCCCAATAACTAGAGCAATCAACGACCGGATACCCAAACAATTTGTCTTTGACAAAAAATACAAAATCCAACTGCATGAGGACCACCGCTGTGAGGGGCTATGCCCCGCAGAACTGCGGATCTTCACTGATGGATCCAAAACAGGTAATGGCACGGGCGCGGGGATCTTCTCGGAGGACCTCAACATCCATATAGCCACACCACTGGGGGTCCATAATACAGTCTTCCAAGCAGAGTGCTTGGGAATTTCCCTGGCAGCCTCAGCCATCCTAGCTAGGGATGTTAAGGACCACTCGGTACGTATACTTTCGGACAGCATGGCAGTCCTGCAAGCGCTAAACAGCCAAACAGTTAACTCTGGGCTGATATACGAGTGTCACCAACGCCTAAATCAGGTAGGTAAACACAACAAAGTAACCATTCAATGGATTAAAGGACACAGCGATTCCCGTGGCAACGATGCAGCGGACGAACTCGCCAGAAGGGGGTCGAGCATGGCAGCGATAGGACCTGAACCCATTGTGCCTCTCCCCTTTGGATTCTTACGCAATCTGGTAAGGAAACGCACCAGAGATCAACACAACAAGCTATGGGCTGATCATAGGGAGTGTAGGCAGGCCAAGGAGGCGCTCCCCTCCATCAATGACCGCTTCACAAAGCAAGCCCTACGACTGACCAAACTTCAGTTGCGGAAAGTCACGGCCGTTACAACTGGCCATGGGTCTTTTAATAAGCATCTCTCTGTCATAGGAGTCACAGACAGTCCACTCTGCAGAGCCTGCATGGAGGAGGACGAGACAGCGGCTCATCTGCTGCTAAGCTGCCCAGTAGTCGCTGCATACAGGGCAAAACACTTCGGACATCCAGGTAACCTAAGCGAGATGGTCAGTAACACCAGGGTGCTGCTGGCCTTCCTCGAGGAGCTGGGGTGGATCGAATGACAATGCAGTCCCACCTGTACGCAAAATACGCGCCTTGGGCGTGGAGTTGCGGAAACCAGCCCGACATACATACATACATACATACATAGGAACACTCTAATTAGGAAGTTGGAAGCTAGTGATCACACTAGAGTAAATTGAATTCTAAATCGGACAGGTGACTTAGTAGACTAGCAGAATTATATTGGGTAAATCGTAAAGTAGTTATTACACTATTCAATTTGTAGGAAATCTATTTAGGAACACTAACTTCCAATCACATTAAAAAGCAATCTAACTGCTCTAACTTCAATTACATCTTCCGATTTCCTTCAAATTGAATAGTGTAATAAGCACACAAAAAATTTTAAGAAAGTGTATGTTTAGGTCCCTATTAAATGTTTTATGTTGAAACTTTTCAAATTGGTCTGGTAGTCCTTTAGTAACGGTTGTAAAAATAGGGACATTTTTTGTCATTTTTGGAGGGCCATATTTTCTTTATGTATTAGTTGCTGAAAAAAAGGAAATGACAGGGACGTGTCTACAGCAGACCTTACCTTTATGCAAAAAAAAAAAATTGCTCTAGAGGCATTATTCTGGAATAAAAAAGGAGAATACCTTTGTATGGAGAATCGCAGCTCGTGTTCCCTCTTAGGGACACATGGAACCAGGACTATGGCAGAATCGGGGATACCCAACAGAGGTAGATACCAAGGTAATGTTGTAGTTTGTATCAGATTTCTTATGAATATTTCCATATTCATAGGGATAGAACATTGTTTTTGTTTAGCAAAGAGATTTTTATGTTGGTGGTGGGTTTCTTTTGTCTTTTATTATAATAAATAGAGTATCTACCATCAGTTTTGAAAGAAAAAGTCGAGTAGGTCATAGCAGATAAACAAAACACCATAAAATATTGCTGTCCATGCCATAATTTAAGGATTGAGTAAAAATTATAAATGGTATAACTTATCCTTGCAAAACAATTAGGTATGATTAATTTTTATTTTTGTCAATAGATCTTTGCAAAACCAGTGTTTAATGTTTACAATAAGTACTTAAATTTTATTACGTTTTGCGTTTGTTTTCATTCACTATTGTTGAAAGTTATGTAAGAGAGAATTTGGTATTTAATACAATGTAGGCCAAAGATAAATAACTAAGAATATTTTCTGTTTGTTAGACAGCTGCCAATTTCAGATGTTGTAAATATCAGAACGATCAATATCATCAGTTTTGCAGTTGGGACGCATTTAAAGACGACATTGTATTATTAAATTATAAGAAATACTTACAGAACTTCTGCTTGTTGTTTCAATTCTTCAGTCTTCAAGATCCGATTGTCGAACATTTCGGGCCCATTTTTCCTGCATGAGTAATACTTTTCTATACACGTTTTCGTCTTATCCATGTCCCCGTAACATGCATTATAAAACAACACTAATTGTTTATCCGTTAAATCCTTAGGCACATATTTTGATTTATCCAGCGTCTGCGTCCAGTAACGTAGTTCATTTATATCCTCCTGGGAAAACTTATCCATTGCTGCCGTCGCCTCATTATAATCGAATTCTAAATCCACTTGCATCTTCACGCTTTTTAAATTTATTTGTATCGTAAATCGTATACGAATTTGTTTATATTCAACACACACCCAACCTCTAGTGCGTTAAATTGACAACTAAATAAACCACAGAACTAAACTAAAGAAAAAATTATCAATGTTGCCATTATTGAAAATAATTTTCTACCAAAAACAAAAACATAGTAGATTTTCTCAGGAAAATGTTTTAAATCTAAAACCAAACCACTGGAACGTCCCGGATACCTTCCTCAGTGACTAAACCATCGCGATTTTTGGATTGTTAGAGAGGTCACAGCAGTAAAAGGTATTTCAGTGAAATTGTAAATTAAAAACATGGATTCTGATACCTCGTCGTAAGTATACACCTACTTTAGACCTACCTCCAATAAACTCGTTTGCCGGGCACAAATTATTATAAAGTTGTTTCTTTCACAGAGAAACTAACCTTGTGATAATCACTAGAAGAGATAAGTACAAACTATTCTGCAGGACGTATTGGAGAACATTGGTTATTATAATTGCTCCAATTATATTGTTACCGGTTACCTTTTTCAGTGACAAAAGTGTTAGTACCTGCTTGATCAAATTCATTTAAATAGGCGTGAGTACAACACGCTGATTTACCTACCCTTACTTGCTTCTTTATTCGGGTCTTCGTACCAAAAGGCCACAGTACTGCCAGACTATTCATCTAGCCTAGCCAAGAACTCCTAACTAAATAAAACATAAAATCTGGCGTCAAAAAATTCCTTTGCATCGCTGTCTACTGGAAGTGTGCCCAAAAGACTGGTGGCGTTGCCTCGTTGTATGGCAACGCTTAACCTCTGGCCGAGGAAAAAGCCAGCCTTTGGGTCACGCGAAGTGTCAACAAGGCGTTTAGATATGTAGATCTTTAAATACTAAATGAGCACTTGGACCTTACGCTCAAGGGTTTCAACCCCAAACAGCTCGAAAATGTAGCTACCGATGAGTTTATTATATTTCCGCCGCTTGAGGTTCTCCGCAGCCGCAGCGGCAGCACCGGCACAGCACGATGAATTAGGAAGATGAGATGGCGCAAGAGTACCTATCGACACATGTAGCGTCCCACATTAAAGGCCTACCCAACTTCCACGGAAATAACGACATGCCGTCCGGTCTTTTACCATCGTCGTGAGCCAGACCATGTGGTTCTAATACAGCCGGAATGCCGGCGGTGACAAGAGCTCGTCGGATGATATCGTTGATATTCGCGTACCGCACTATGCGTGCCGCGCTATGCGTCCCGCGCTTCGGCTGCATGACAGGCCGTAGTGTCGGAGGCTGTTGACAACTTCGCCACAGTGGCAGCGATGAGGAGAACAACAAGCCAAGCCAAGCCAAGTAGGTGTATCCTCAGCGAGCACTAGAAATTCTTTGATTTTAAACGACCTGAGACAATGTTAAAATGTCTCAGATACTATGGCTGTGATGTTTCTGTAATTACTGCACCGGCACTAAAACGGCATGGCCTCTAACTTTTTAACCTGACAGAACCTTGATAAAAATCAAGAATTACCATAGAAATAAAAATAAGTGGTATGGTAGATACCTACTTGTACTTAAGTATATGTATAGTATAATTATATACTCGTACCTACGTAAAATGTACCCGGACGATATCCTTATCTTCCTTTTCAGGCCTACAACAGTTTCTACGTGTTCCTGCTGATGGTCGTTTACTGGACGCTAGACGTGCATCACCCCGCCGTGCTGGCTATCGTGCCCATCGGCATCTCGTGCATCATGACCGGGATCGGCACGAACTTTATTAGAGATGTAATGCTTATAATTTGGCTATACTTCAAGCTGTACTTAGCAGGCCTTTTTTTCAGTCATGTAATTCAGAAAAACGGGCCGATTACCTACTTGGAGTAAAGAACGTGTCAAACAAAATCTACTTTAGTTCCAATGACAGGTTTTCAGGCTAAAGAAGATTTTGACAAATATTCAACTTCGAATTCTTAATTCAGAAATCGGTGGATAGACATAGGAACGGACTCAGCTCTCCCTAGCTTGCTAAGAACTGAATATGGGCAGAAAATTTAAAGAGATACAACGGTCGTGCCGCCACTAGATAGTTGTTTTTTTTTCTGAAAATCTGTTTGGGCCATGTCACAGGCTTGCACTATCACCCTCGTCACTACGAACTACAGAAAAAAGACAGGTATTGGCCGCACAGTCTCTGTGCCCATGCCTATGAAAAGTCCATCACATCCCAAATCTACCCTTCGTGTACTGAGAACGAAGGACTACATGTTGGACTGGTTTTATTTTTTGCTACCGGCGTGAAACCTTCAAAAGAACTATTGCGGCAAAGACCAGGTGGGAGTGTGTGATTCTTACCTTACTAAAACGCACCCCCATGATCACCATAAGCACATGGAAGGGTCCCATAACATCTTAAAAGACCATTACGGAAGGCCTTCTGTGCAACGCCTGTTAGGGTACAACCCTAGGGAAGGTACCTATATTGGACTCCTACCTACCTAATATGGTGCTTGAATTTTTATCATATTATAAGACAGAGCTTTTCATTACCTACGTACTTACATAATAAAGGGTAGGTACTTTCTACCTATAGATTTACTTATCATGACGTGTGTGTCTGCTAGTTTAATTAAACCAGCAATATAACAGGGAGGGTTCCTAAAACAATACAGGTGCTATCAAAGCTTTATCGCTTTTTTTATGAGTATCATAAATTATCATGTAAAATATTCCGACGATATTCTTCTATATAAAATGTAAAGACAGAGCCTCGAGTCTCACTCATGCTGGTGTGGCAGTCTTAAGGTCGCCGCAGACAGTTAGGACGTGACATTGCGACAAAAATACGGTGCCGCTCTTTTTTAGAAATTGTTCTATCTGTAGAGCAAGCGTGTTTCATCGTCGACCATAATCGTCGCTTACCATCAGGTGAGATACCTAGTGGTCAAGCGTGAGCTTAACATAATTATTATTGAAGAAGTTATCACAACTTCTTATGGGAGGGTAAACCTCTTCGTAACGTAACGTAACGCGTTATAGCGCCAGTCTGCCTGGCTTCCCTTTCTCTCACGCGGCAGCGGTAGACAGGCTCTTCCTCTCTCACTCTAACCCATAAATCAACGTTGCTTTCCGCATCTGTCTGTTTCTCCTAAACCATGGAACGGATTTTAATGCAGTTTTCGCTAATAGAAGGAGCGATAAACGAGGAAGGTGTATAATTTATATCCTTGCGGAGCTGGGGCGGGTCGTTAGTTTATCACAATATATCGAGACTACAATTTGGTAAGCTCGCAAGATTTATTACAAACTTGGGGTTTGCGATAATCCGGTGACATAGACAAGGCGTTGCCATCTTATCTCGCGTATGTTTCCAGATGTACATACGGAATGACCTGCTGGACTGCATCGGAGTGATGATGATCACGGTAGCCTTAGAGAACTGCAATGTGCACAGGAGGCTCGCTCTCAAAGTGTTGCTTATGTTCGGATGCTCACATTTTAGGTAAAACATACATAACATTACATTCAGCCTTATAATATTCTCACTGCTGGGACTCAGGCCTCCTCTCTAATAGAGGGAAAGGGCCGTAATCCACTAGGCAGGCCCAGCAGCCCTACCATGACGTTTTAAAACCATCATCTTTTCGGTGAGAGAAAGGGATAGTGCTATTCGTCCTGTATAACGATGTCTCTCTCTCTCTCACCGAAAAGATGATGGTTTTAAGACGTCATGGTAGGGCAGCAGTACGGGTTGCATGATATTTTCTTTCACCATTTTTAGAGCAGTGGTGATGGATGAAAAAAATTGCAAAAAGTAGCCAAGGCGCCTGTCTTTTCTTTTTTTGGATGGTTGGAAATCATCAAATGACTTCTCCCGCTCTGGGTGGAGCTGGAGGGCGAAAACCCACCCTTATTCCTTCGGTTGCCTGTGCCAAGGGCCGCGGTGACTCTCTTTCAAATTTATCCACCATCCTAGACAGAAGGCGCCTGCCTGGGCTTGAGCTACAACACGAAAGTCCCCGTTAGGCCGTTGAAGGCAAAGCCTTAGCTTGATTTTTAATTGTGAAAGAGAACCTGGTGCTTAAATTCTTAAATATATTGTAACGTCGACCATATTACGAGACCATTCGAGACTGATTGAATTTTCCAAACGGTTCCACTTCGTTCGTGAACATTCCACTAGGCACTGCGTAGAAGTTCGACGATGTTTCAAGAACATTCCACTATAGGCTATTTCGGCAATGTTCTGGCAACTTCTATTATGACTGGTCGGTGTATAAATAGGCCGGGCGAGCCGACCGGTCATCCGACCAATCATGACCTATGCTTGCCCAGTGTTCGCACATGCCAAGCCCCGTCTTCTCCACAAGATGTCGACATTGCAGCACCGCTTTCTCCGCAGGGTGGTGGATGCCCCCTACTTTGTGAGGAATGAGGAGCTGCATGTTGACCTCAAAATCCCCACCTTGCAGCAGTTCATGAAACGCTCCACAAAGCGTTTCCTTGAAACTGCTGCTAAGCATCGTAACCCCCTTATCGCATCGGCTACTCGATACGTTCCCTCCCAAATTTCTAGGATTCGCCGCCCCCGGCATACCCTCTTAGTCCCTGATGACGCCACAACCCTGCTCCAAGAGAGCCGTAGGGAGACTAGCACCATCAAAAAACATTACAGACCGCCGATTTTCCGACCTCGCCGGCGGGACCCGTCGCGAAATCTAAGTCATTGTCCTCCCCGTCGCTCGCCAGCACGTGCCGCTGAGCCAGTAAACTCCCCAATTAATGGAAACCAGATCCAGCCTTCCCTTGCTGCCCCCCCAGTGACGCCCTAAGCCGAGGCCCGTACCCCGCAGGGGGTGCCCTTAGCGTGGTCACTTAGTTTATACCTTAGTTGAAATAAGTCCTGGCTGGAGGCTTTAATATAAGCCTACACAGGCAAGCCCGGTTGAGCAGACGACAGCCTCAGAGGCTGACCTGCGAGAAGTCCCAAAAAAAAAAAAAAAAAAGAGTAAATTAACTTATCCCATACCCAGCTCGTACTAATATTAAGGCATGTTTTCAATTAGTTCTGAGACATGTCGATCCTTTAACCCAAGCTGGTCCCGAACCTCTTACACAGAATAAGCCTGTCTGACTACCAAGGTGTGGCAAGTGTGGCTTATGTCTAAAGTAGAGTGATTGTACAGTCATGGCATAAAATCCTTTTTCAGGTTAAGCTTCCTTCTATTCTTCGCGAACATGTTCCTATCAATGTGGATATCTAGCATCCTGGCTTGTGGTCTGATGATGCCGGTCGTTTTAGCAATCCTCACTGAACTTGAAAAGGTAATCGTGGGCAGTGAAATGCTTAACAAATAACTACCTACCTACTCTAATAATGTTTGTAAATGTTTTAGTTGGGAATTGTGGAAATCTACCAAACCATTGGAAAAGCTCAACAGAAGTCCGTTCGACATGAACAAAAGTAAGCATCAAGGTCTTTGTTTAAACAATTCTATTTGACATCTTCAAAGTTTTTGTCTAGTTAGCAGGATGGTAATTTAGCGACCATGAGTCCATGACATAGTAGCTGTGCCTTCTTCATAGCCATGAACAACAGGAAATTAGGACATCATCATCATTTCAACCGAAAGACGTCTACTGCTGGACATAGGCCTCCTCCAAGTGTAGCCACAACGACCGGTCTTGCGCGTCTAAGCATCCATCGAATTCACACGACCCCTCACCCCTCACCATGTCACACTGCGTCTTCCGGTACTCAGAACTCCAGTACTTTTCGGCCCCAACGGCATTGACGTATCTAGGGTTATTTTCCAGGGGGGGGCCTGGCCCCTGAGATGCGATGACTGATGAAGTTTTTTTTTTTTTTTGGGGTTGGCAAATCATCCAATGACTTCTTCCGCTCTGGGTGGAGCGGGAGGGCGTGTCAGACTCTCACTGACTAAAACCCACCCCTGTTCCTTCCCTGCCTGAGTGCCCAGGGGTACGGTATCTCATTTTCAGAATTTATCCGCTACCTCTAGGCATGCAGGCACCGGCCACGATGGGCCCCGTCAATCGTGGCTGACACTAATCTCTTTGAGGCGCGCGTGGTACACTACGCGCCGTCGACTCACGGGCCTGGTGCTGATCGGACGGCGAGCTACCCACTGCTCGCCGTCCGCTGGCCCGGGTATGACTGATGAAGCTGAGTCGACGTCTTACTTTAGTCAGTGAACACGATTAGCATCATAATTCATAAATAGCTTGACATTTCTACTAGGAGGTTACAGCTTCCCAGGGCTCTCGATCCGTACCATGGCCCAGATCAGGGCCGGACGCGAGAGGTCGCCACCGCCGGTCGCCTCCACGAGGACAAAGCGGTGCTCTGCCCAAGCGCAGCAGACCTCCACCGTATGCTCAGTTATGTCCTCCGGGCGATCCACAAAATGGTGACACCTGGGCGTATCCCGTAATCCGAAACAACCGTGTCCGATGAAGACCTGCGTCAGGCGGAAGGTGAAGACGCCATGGCACCTCTCCAGCCACTTCTCAAAGTGGGGACTTAGCGCCGCAATCGCGGCGTGCCCAGCGCTGGGTTGCGGCAGTCGCTCACTCCATGGCGCCATGAGATCCCGCCGCTCTGTCCACCGTGACGCGATATCAGCGGAGTGTCATGCCATTTTCTGTCACGGCATTCGAGTCGATTTTACTGCTAAGTGCCGCGTCTAAAGATGTTTCACATCAACAATTAATAGTTCATTCTGAGACGTGGAGAAAGAAAACTGGTTCTGTTTGCTCTTCAGCACGTGTATGTTCATATTTTATACACCATTCTATTTTATTAAATTATAAGATTCCAATGCTAATTGTTGCAGTGTGCCAAGGCCGACTGACTTCACGGTGTTTTATTATCTCGGAATTGCGTATTCGTCATCCATTGGTAAGTTCGACAAACTTCCCGGTTTCTGTAAGGCTGATAATGACAATCTGCCTAGCCCTTTCCTGGCTATATTGAGGCCGGCTTCGAGTCAAACCGAATTATCGAATAGGTAAAAACTTATATTTTAATGTTAAAATGTAATAAGTACCTATAGGCCTCTGCTAGCGTTATGTATGTCGCCCGATGACTAACGCAATAGTGTGAAACGCGTTCTGACGGAAACGCCACTCCTCTCCTCTTGTGTTCCCCGGTATTCCTTATAGTTTCGCTAATATGACGACTGTCGCACAACCGTAACCTGGCACAACCGTACCCAGTCTATCCTACCTGTATTTTACATGGAGGGACTACATAATCTGGCCTCCACAACCCAGTAGGTAAATGGTTAACACCTGGTGTCAAGTAGCTGTTATTTGATTGGTTGGCCCGGTTGGTCGAAATTACGACTGTGAATCAATTCACTTGGAATAAGGAACATGGAATTATCCTTTACTTCGGTTAACTAAGATGATAGATTTTTTCATTTCAGGTGACATGGCTACAATGATGGGCAGTCAGACCAATCAAATATTCAAGATCTACTGTGAGACGTAAGTTTTGATCCTATACCTAGGTACTGTAACCACCAGTAAAGGAAAGGTACTGTAGTATTGAGAGCGGGGGCTCCGGGTGTGTGCTTCGGATGTGTAGTTCTAGGCTTCGGGGGTGTTCTAAGCTCTGCAGTGTGCTTGAAAAGAAAATCTGGCCTGCAACTTGATATTTTATATTGTTAGTTAGGTACTCCATTTCCATCCATAACTCAAAACTGACGTAGCGAAAAAAAAAATTGATTCATATGCCAGTTGACCCTTTGGCATGGTCTCATTAATCCCTAGAGTTATGGGAAATCATGTGTGTATGTCTATTTCTTTGGCACGCTGTAGACTAAACGGCTTGATGGATTTTACTAAATGAGGTATTGTTAGATTGGTGTTCACCGCCGAAGTGACATAGGCTGTATGAAATTTGAAAAAAAAAAAAACAAAATGGCGGCCGCCATTACGTAAAGTGTTGTCGTATTTTTTGTGACCTGGTCATGTGGGGTATCAAAATAAAGAGCTCGAGGAGGCGATTCCAAAAATATAACTCACTAAAGGATATAAAAAAAAAATTAAAATATCAAAAAACCCGACTGATAAAAAACAACTAAAAAGTTATAAACAAGTTACTTTTCAAGCAGTAAATCCCTGAATGAATCTGCTTTGTTTACAGCGTCAGTAATAACATCTACACTAACACATAAGGTTGCTTTGAAAAAATTCAGGCAGACTTGAATATGTTCATGGTTCTTTCAAAAAAGTATTTTTTCCTGGTCAAAGGATCTTTTTTATTGAAAGTTTTCTGCAATTTCCTGGTCTTTACTGGCTGAATTTTTAGGCATGAAAGAAGGAAGTTTTTCTTTGAAATAAAGTTCATATTGTAAGAATTACGGCACAAATTATTTCGTTCTTCGGAAGAAAACTTTTCAGTGCATTTAGATGAGCATTTATCACATTGAATGGGCTTTGGGACTTTGGCCATATTTGGAGACTCAGGAACGATTATATTATTGCAGTCAGAAACATGATTTATTGGGTTCTTCCTCAAACAAGATTTAAAGAAAGTCGGTTGTGGAAGTGAGCAGATACCAAATAACTAAATATAAACTGTTGTTTCGCAATATAATTAAACAGTAAAATCCGATAATTATTTTTATTTGTTTTTAGTTTTTTTATTTTGTATGTTTTCTTATTTACTTAAGTAAAGGTCAAACCCAATAAATATGAATAATGGTTATTGCCGTAAGCCTTGATGTAATTGTAATTGAAAACTACAAATACTAAATACAAATAAATCCTTTTTTGCGCTTTAAGCTTAAAATAAAAAAAGGATTTAGAAAGTTAACACGCTTTATTGTGTTTTAGTTTTTCTGTTATGGCTAAACATGGGCACTTTATTGGGTTATTACCTCAAGAATTTTGCTTTACACTGTGAAATCTGTTTATTTGATTACACTACTAAAAAGAGCGCAAAAAATGCATCGAGATGGCCCAAAAAAGGATTTTTTGATTTTTTGTCACTTATTGGGTTTTAGCACTTTACCTCGATATATCAAAAAACCTGACTGATAAAAGAGGCTTCCAGTGACTGGGATCACAATTAACTCTGACCGCGGTCCCAGTTGCCGGATCCATTTAATTTAAATATTTTTCTTCCGGCGACTGGGACCACCACATGAATTTGAAAAAATCTATTGCGAGCCCTCACGACGGAGGATGCAGTGGCACGAGGTGGGGTCGTCTTGGCGGTGTCTATCGACATCGCAAATGCCTTCAATACCTTGTCCTGGAGCATCAGGGAGGCACTCCGGTATCACCAGTTGCCGACCTACCTCTGTCGCGTGGTCGTGGCTTATCTGATGGATAGGGCCGTCTCGATCCGTACCATGGCCCAGATCAGGGCCGGACGCGAGAGGTCGCCACCGCCGCTCGCCTCCACGAGGACAAAGCGGTGCTCTGCCCAAGCGCAGCAGACCTCCACCGTATGCTCAGTTATGTCCTCCGGGCGATCCACAAAATGGTGACACCCGGGCGTATCCTCCCGCGTAATCCGGAACAACCGTGTCCGATGAGGACCTGCGTCAGGCGGAAGGTGAAGACGCCATGGCACCTCTCCAGCCACTTCTCAAAGTGGGGACTTAGCGCCGCAATCGTGGCGTGCCCAGCGCTGGGTTGCGGCAGTCGCTCACTCCATGCCGCCATGAGATCCCGCCGCTCTGTCCACCGTGACGCGATATCAGCGGAGTGCACCTCCTCGCGCCACTCCCAAATGTGCGCGAGGACTTTTGCTTCCAGATCGCCGCATTACCGAAGACCGTGCGGTATCCCCGGGTCAGCCAGATGGCCATGACCCTTTGGGACGCGTTCAGCGGTGGGCTGGTCACCGCCTCAAGGAACGCGCACCTGTACCCCGTAATAGGCCACCGCACGACTTAGGGGAGATTGGGCAGGAGCCGCTTGAAAGTAGCCCCGGCCTGCTCCAGTCGGGGACGAGTCCCAGGTACTTCAACGTCGACCCGACACCGATGTGAACCCTTCCTACCGTTATTTGGGAACCCGATAGTGGCGCGTTCCGAGGACCATGAAAACACATGACCTCGGACTTAAGCTCAGCCGCCACCAGGTGCCCCCCCCTGCGCCAGGACCAGCGTCTCGTAGCATACCACGCTGACGCCGATAGCGGCGTCATGGGTGCTGCGCGTCGACCTTCCATAGGGGAGGTCGACGCGCAGCACCCAGTCGTACCCGATGTCCCACAGAAGCAGCCCCAGAACCGATCCCTGTGGGATACCACATGACATCTTTCATCGGCTCCACTCTCCCCGGTGCTGGAGTAGTGAGAGCATAATCACCGTTGGCAATGGCCATCGACACGAACTCGTCGATGAATTCCTCAAGGCACACTTGATATGTGTGGCCTGAGAAGTACCGCATTTTTCACTCCCTTATGTGAGTGACACTTATAATAAATAAAACCACTCAGGTTTGATTATCCATACTACTCCTTTCCCCTTCCTTCCTTTCCTTTCTCCTTTTTTCTACTTCTTTTATCCTCGCATGTCGTTACATGCGGCACTCGATAACCGGCGACTACCACCACTTGTAGGACCCAAGACACCAGTACGGCCTTCAGGGATCCTGGGACGTTCTAGTAGTTTCAGGGTAGAGGTCTCACTCGCTGGCAATGCGAGAGTGCGGTGTATGAAAGGGTGACTCGCTACGGGCGGATAAGAAAAGAGCTGAGGGCACTTTAAATAACTATATTGGTAATCACAGAAAGATACATGTTTACCCACTTGCAAGGGTAAAAGTCCTGTCTGACCTCAAACAAAATTCATATATACTCTTTATAATTATTCCATCGACTGTCCAACATTCTTAACTGCCAGCTAAAAGCCGGTACAGACCCGCTGAGATTAGGCTGTGTCTACAATCGTCACAGTACTTTACTCCCCCGGGGAGTCGCGGATAAATTCGAAACAGAGTTACCGCGCCCCCTGGGCACTCAGGCAACTGAAGGAACAGGGGTGGGTTTTAGTCATTAAAAGTCTGACACGCCCTCTCGCTCCACCCAGAGCGGGAGAAGCCATTGGATGATTACCTAAACCCATAAAAAAAAATAGGTAGATACTTTACTATAGGTACTACCCACATCTACCCTTCATCCGGGTATTAAATGTTGAATTTAGAACCAGCTAATCAGCGTAACTAATCACATGGTTTTTTGTTATAATTACCTAGTTGTTATTTGTTAACCCGGGCCCACTATGTAGGTATGAAATATTTGTTATCTCTAACCTCGTGCTACGTAGACTAACTCTGGGTTAAATTTTTGTTGCAATTGGGCATGAACCTGAAGGTTCAGGTTAAGATAGACCTTCACCCTAATTTGCGTAGGACACTTCTATCAAATTTGAAAGAAATTTCAAATCCATTAACTTATAAATCCGACTGCTCGTTAACAATAATTTTGCAAGGCATACCTACTATTGATTGTGTTGTAGAGACGGTATACAACTATTAATGGTTTTTAATTGAACATCACGCCTAAACGACTAGTTTTCTTTCTTTGAAAAAAATAAGAGTTACTCTAGACAATTTCCGTCGTATTTTGATCTGAGAATATTTGAAATTATATTTTTATAACATAGTGTAATTAATTTGTAAAGTTATGTCTAACGTGGATAAAAAATTGAGAATCACGCAAAAACTATAAAGCGTATTTTTATGGAACCTTCTTAAAGATCATTTAATTATTTATAAATTAGTATCGGTGTTTTATTTAAATACCTGTTGTTTTATGTGTAATAAATTAATAATGCGTCTAATTTCGGACAGTGCTCCTTGATGGGCGAGTCCTATTACTGGATGGACGTACGACGCGTTACGTGAGCTCAGCACAGAACACGCAAGCTAACCACTCAAAGTCTGCTAGGGACAAAATTTTCCTTTACTTTACCTAATACCATTATTTGGCTTGACAAAAGATTCTCGTCTCTTTGTTAGAACCTAAATGACCTCTTGACACAATGTCGTGAAGGTCGCCATTGTTGTTTGAATACCTACAACCTAGGTTACCTATTTATAAATCCTAACAACACCCATACAGCTAAGTATAGTATACATAAATAATCCTAGTATCATACTCCCTACTAATATTATAAATGCGAAATTTGGATGGATGGACGGATGAATGGATATTTGTTACTCAATCACGCCAGAACGGCTGAACAGATCTGGGTGAAATTTGGCACAGAGATAGATTATCTGAAATGCACATCCTACTAATTTTATATATGCGAAGGTTTATATGTTTGTGTTTCAATCACGCAAAAACGGCTGAAGGGATTTGAATGAAAATTTGCACACAGATAGATTATAACCTGGAATAAAACATAGGCTAATTTTTACCATGCGGACGAAGCCTCTGGCAGAAGCCAGTAGGTTATTTTTTATTAAGGATTGAATTTCGAAAAGCCCTTTCTTAGTGGATACCTACTCATCAAAGAACACACCCTTCAAATTTCAAGTCTCTGAGACCAGCGGCTGTGCGTTGATATATCATGAGTCAGTCAGTCAGGACTTTGATTATGTATTTATAATAATACGATTTGTTTAAACGCCTTTTTAACACTTCGCGTGACGGCGTGACCCAAGGGCTGGCTTTTCCCTCTGATTGCCATACAACGTAGCAATGCTGCCAGTCTTTTGGGCGAACTTCCTGTCGACAGCGATGCGGAGGCATTTTTGAAGCCATATTTTAGGTTTATTTAGTTAGGAGTTTTGTTTTAATTATACATAGTTTAAATATTTTATAGGTATGTAAAAATATGTATAATAAATGCAAAAGTTACTTATACTTAGTTATTTATGAAACTAGTGCGGTAAGTTGGTTTTTACAAACGAGTAGACGAATGTAAGCTTACCACTATTCACGAGTTTGTAAATACCAATCCGCACGTGTGTCATACAACGTTTTTCAACACATTTGCGAGAAAACAGTACCTACAATAAATAGGTGCTGAAAAAAAGTTTGCACTAAAACCGACTCGAATTTCGTGACGGCATGACGCTGTCGTACCACGAAGCCCCCACTACGCTACCGCTCACGACTCCCTTCTCCCTAGAAACATCTATGCGAAAAAAAGTAACACAACAACAACCAACAACAAAAAACTAACAACCAACATCAACAAAACAACGACAACAAATAACAACAACCACAACCAACAAAAACAAACAACAACCAACAACAACAACAACCAACAACAACAACCAACAACAATAACAACAACAACCAACAACAACAACAACCAGAAACATCAATCAAAAACACCATCAACAACAACCACAACAACAAACTCCGACAACAACAACACGACCAACAACAACAACAACACTCCCAACAAAAATGCTCCCAACAACAACCATCACCACCAACAACAACAACAACAACAACAACAACAACAACAACAACAACAACAACAACAACAACATTAACAAAAACCAACAACAAACAACATCCAACAACAATAACAACAACAACCAGCAACAGCAACAACCAACAGCAACAACCAACAACAACCAACAACAACAACTAACAACCACAACAACAACCACCGACCACAACAACAACACTACCACCAACAACAACATTTATAACAACCAACAACAACCAACATCAACAACCAACAACAACAAACAAAAACAACCAACAACACCACCAACAACAACCACAACTAACAACAGCAACAACCACCACAACCAACAGCAACACCAACAACAAACAACAACAACTACAACACAAAAACACACAACATATAAAATAGATGTTTCACATCTGCCGGGCGTCCCGTGACAGCTAATATTATTTTTTTCATAATTTGAAACTCCTTGGTGGAATTCTTTTATGGAAATAAAAAGGAAAAGGATACGCACGGTTTTACCGCACGCTATCAACGGAGCGTGCGGTAAAATAGGTACTTAGGTGGGAGTACCTATTTTACCGCACGTTCCATTATAGGATGCGTAATTTTTAACTTTCGAACAATGTATACAGGCTTCGTAAGTGCATTTTTTGAGCAAATGTGTTGAAAATATTTTTTTTTTTTCGTAATTTGAAACTCCTTGGTGGTATTTTTATAATAATATGGTTTTTATTAAAGGATACGCACGATTTTACTGCACGCTATACAACGGAGCGTGCGGTAAAATAGGTACTTAGGTGGGAGTACCTATTTTACCGCACGTTCCATTAGAGTGTCCGTAAATTTTAACTTTCGAACAATGTATACCTACAGGCTTTGTAAATGTATTTTTGAGCAAATGTGTTGAAAAGTGTTTTATTAGGATGTAATTAATATACTTACTCGAATGCTTACTATCTTTAAAAGGATATTCCCTGTTGGGCCGAAGATAGAGTTTCCACACTTCATGCTTCTAAATCTCCCAGGAGTTCTAGTCATGGAGACACTGCTGTATTTGTGGATGAACTTCTACTTCTTGGGAATGTTCAGGTAAGGTCGCATCAGTATTGTAATATTTTAACTAAATATTTTAATTTAAAAAATACAAATTAGAGTTCTACTCATTTTCTGTTTCAATCAGGGATAAACAAAAATGACGGAAAAGTTTCAAAAAGGTTGTAGTTTAGATTTTATTTATTAAAAAGTTCAATGCTAATACTTGTAACTGGCTGCTTTAGATGAAAAAAAAAGTAAAGCCACATGCACTCATGAAAAATAAATCATTTAAAAAGAAAACTTTAATGGCATTCGTGATATTTTTTTATGAAAAATGGCCCGCAGTTCATTTCATTGGTCAGCTGAAAAAAGGTTGTGATGAAATAAGGTTTTCTTACTTCCTAATTCTTTATTTTACACCAAAAAGTTAACATAGTACAGTAATTACACAATTTATGTACAAAGTGTGTGTTTTAAGTAAAACACGAGCGCTAGAAACAGGGGTCTATATTCCAAGTCAAATCTCCGACTCGACTCTACCTCGAATCGTTAAATTATGAGTTAGCTAGTATAGCTTGAATCGAGTGCTTTTTCCGTTGTCATGGCGAGTCCTAAGTCAAGTGGAAGTTGTTTAATTTGATGTGGAGTTTAGTTTGATGGGGGTTTCAGATCTCGAAGCAATATAGAAATTGGGATGACAGAAGAAGAGGCTCAATACGTTGACGCTCTATTAGCTACGCAGTATCAGCAGCTCGGGAAACTCCGGTTTCATGAGTTTGTTAGTATGACGGTTACAAAAATCTATACTGTAATCTTTATTCTGCTAAACCACACTGTATCATACCATGACCGTCCTATAAACGTAACAAGCATGAAAATAAACACGACACGGTCTGCTACACCCACTAAAACGTATCAAAAATTACCCGTTCATAACGGTTTTAGTGACCGTAGCATCCGCGTATCTTCCGGGTATCATCCGCGTATCATGCGCATGTCATAACCGTACGGTACTGGTACGGTCCCCGTTCTCTCGGTTGAAGAAGTTACAGGGTTTCCAATTTGTGGGGAACTCAGCAAAATGGTGGGAATTTCAGGCCGATTGTTTCATTTCTGTGGAGAAAGCGAAATACGTGGATAACGGCAGATTCCCACCGGGATGTCAAAAAAGAGGTGGCGGGTGGTTTAGTGAAACAGGTCTTGCTGACAAAAGGCTCTAAGACTGATACCGTCTACCTTCCTGATTATTTCACACCTGGTGTCCACTTGGTCAATTATAATTAAAACAGATGCTTATATTTTGTTGGCAGTCCGCCCTGGATCAGTACGATACGACAGCCCTTAGACATGGCCTCTTTCTACATCTAAACAGCCTTGTGACGCCAATTTGCTGCTGACCGCAGTTTCACGTCAAACTAGACAAAATCTATGAAGGAGAAACAAAGTTAATTAACAGGTGGTGTCCGCTGTGGTGGTGCTAGCTTGTCTCCTGCAAGCGACGATCAGCACCGCGCACATCAACCGGTCTGTGCATGGCAGCCCAGAGTTTCACAAGTACGTCACTACATATATGTATAAATAGGTTAGGTACTACATTGTAAGGCACTGTATCTGGGTGTTGCGCCTCCCGCATCCAACTTGCTTTCTACTTTTCGTAGGTCGTCGCTCCGCCTGGTTTGAGGACAACCTTCGCTCCTATGGCCACCAGTTTTCACAATTACCTAATAAAAAAAACTAAGGCTTGATTGCCTAGTTAAGGACTAGTTTCTTCTTTTGAAGCCTATCGACACAAAGTCCTAAAAACGTAGAATAGGTAGAATTATGGCGGATCGGAACACTCCGCGGGTCGCTGCGCAGTAGCAAATTCATGAGACAGCGGTGTTGAGCGGTGGGGTACTGCGCAGCAAAACGCAAACTTCCCACACGTCATTAACTTTGAATAGAACTATAGTTACTCGTACCTGCCGTTCTTTTACCATTGCTTTTGATTCCAGCCACTTCAGTGTTTCATCGCCATGTGTGATGTGTGTGATCCTTCTGTTCCTGATGCCAGTTAATCTGGACTTCATAAAATATTTCAAGAGGCGAACAGGTGAACTTTTCTGTTAGTTTACTACGTAGGTACATGCAACCTTTAGAATAAGAAGCCCTGGGTTAGGTACTCCTAACTGCACGCCAGCTGCAATGTTGCAGTTTGGATGCAGTCTGTCTGTTCAGTTTACACCCTGAATAGTAGAGCGAGGTTTTATTTATAGTAGTGTCCAAAAAAGTAACGTACGTAACGGGCGTCATATTGAATCTCGACTGTAATTAAGGATTCCAGATTTAACTCCCGAGTGGAGCGAGGGTCTTCATAGTTCAACTCACCAACGAAACGTGAGAATTAATACCTACTAGAATCCTGCATGCAGTGAGGGATTCAAACTAGCCCAAGGCAAAGATACCTTTATCCCTGAGGATCCGAGCTAGGATATTTTGCAGTAGATGTGAAAAGTAGAGTATCTGAAAAGTAGAGTATCTATTACTCTACTTTTGACACCTACTGCAAAATAATTGAAAGCACGACATGAGGAGTGTTGGCTGGCCACCGCGAGCAGTGCTGGTCAGCCCCCGCTGCTACGTACCTACACAGGTCGCGCGGTTTAAGTGTTCATACGAATGCTTAAGTTGAGGTTCCGTATTCATATTACATTACTGACTAGCGGGTTATAAGGAATTCAGTAGGTACTATAATTGCCCAGCTCTACAGCCGGCAGCAGCGGGGCGGGCGGCGAGTAATTTAATTACTTTCTTTAGGTTAAATTTGGTCTGAAAAATCTATAATGGTGTGGATTCTCTTGTTCAATAACTAAACTAAAATTAGAGAATTGCTATCTCTTACTAAAAGGCAGTGCGAGAAAAGGACGGCTATAGCTATGCACTAAGTTAGAGATGTCAAACTAGTTTACGCCTTGCGCTTCGCTGTGTTTTTAGACGACATGTTTTTACGTGTTCCCTTAATTTGTATGGAAATATTTGTTCAAACTAAATTTGACAGCTGTATTTTACGTCCGTCTCTTTCTTGTTTTATTAGAGAGAAAAAGATAGCAATAGCCTAAATTAAGTTTAGTTTGTGCACAACAGAATCAACACCAATGTAGAGTTTCAGTTAAACAGAGAAAATGTGATAACACTCTTCAGCTCTGCCCTGACTTTTTTTCGTCAATCGTGATATTTTGTCATGTTTTGTATCGAAATATGACGTCTTGAATGATGTGTGGTGGGTAGGTTTAATGTTTGTCCAGACAGGTGATTCTATAACCTTGCAAAATCATAACATCGCATATATCCCACGTGTCTCACATGAATGACGCTGTGCCGTAACAAATAATCAATATGTTCTAAATATAGAAGGGAACAGCGAGCCCCTACCGACAGCCCCGACCAAATCGTGTCTGAGTTGGAACATGGTCCGCCAGAATATTCACTGGAGCATTCCCTTCACTATAGGTAAATTGATGACCTAAATACATACCTCAAATATTAATAGAACAGCAGCTTCTGCTTGAATGGTTTTACAAAGTATTCGAATGGATCTAATTAAATTTGTACCTAATAGTTTGTGTTGATAAGCACCTGTTGGACTTGTCTCGTGTGTGTCTCGCGTGGGATTATTAGTTCAAAATATATACATAGGAGGTAATAAATACTGTGTAGATAATAGGGAGGCCTTGTGCATAAATGGAAGTTAAATATCGAAATGCGGGTGCATTTCATGCCTGGGAATCCACTGGTTCTGGAGATATTGAAGGTCAAAGTCGCATTTTATTTTTTAACTTTTTTACGAAAAATAAATCCAAGTGTTAATAGTAAACTTTTTTCTAAACAAACATTACAAGAATTTTTTTTTCCGAAATTACGCATTTCTAGTTACAAAAACGCAATGAGTATCAAACGTATCTGAAAAAGTAAACGTTGATATACCTACGTGGCTTAGAGCGATTGGCTGGGGTTTAACTCCACTTGCCTGGGCGTTACATTGCGCGCAATAAAAAAGAGTGTCTTTTTCATACCTTAAAATTAATGTCATTTCCCAGCAATAATTTTTGCGCAAAGCTACTTTGTTAGACCTACAGTATGCGTAGTTAACGGCTTTGTGATGTGTCTTTTTACACCCTGTATAGACACTAATATTATAAATGTGAAAATAACTCTGTCAGTCTGTTTGTTACGTTTTCACGTCTAAACTAAAAAGAAACTGAACCAATTTTGGCACCTACCTATAGACCTGATAGATTTGATACAGATTTTTTTTTTCATCCCAGGAGTACGTACCCTTGGAATTATTGCCGACTTTTACGTGGCCGAAGCCGCTGGATAGAGCTAGTATTACTTATAACGTTATACCAATCCATTGAACTCACAAAGCACAGAGTCACCAGTTCTCATTCAGGAAGTGGCCCCCGATGGCGTCTCGTTTATCTATGATTGAACTTTAGTTCAATCACAGATCTCTGACTCTGTGCTTTGTGTGCTCAGTGATTTATCACTTCGCCTCCATTTATCCTCATTTCAGCCGGCAGCAGCACTCTCTTTGAGTCCCTCCGAGACTCGAAGATGAATGAGGAGTTCGAACAGTTCCTCATGAACTTCGAGGACTGGCACGCGTCGGTCGTGGTGTTCATCGTCGTGCTCTTCTGTAAGACGCTCTCGGAGTTCGCCACCAACTCTTGTGTTGTCTATGCGCTGTTACCTAGCATTGCTAAAGTGGTTAGAAGAGTTTTGGTCCCAATATATATAACTCTACCCACTAATGTACGTAATCCACGAGCACGGAGTCTTTAACTCTAAAATTAGATTATATCATCTGATGATAGAGATAAGCCAGCTGTTCTGTTATCAACAAGTAGGTAGTTCCTATCTAACAAAATCAATGATGATTAGGAACATGATGTCTCCTTAATAAATAATGAACCTACCTAGACCTAAATAACACTAAAAAGTAAAAAAAAAAACAGTGGCTCTCTTGGAGTGCCGAAGGAAGTAAAAACTTAAACAAAAATGCCCAACGCGTCTAAAGAAGACTTCACTTCAAAAAAACTTCGAGGACCGGTCGCTTCAACGCCTTGTCTTCCTATGACAGACACGGCTGGTCCGCTGCCACTCCAGTTTGCTTGCTCTAGTTCTAGTTCTATAATTATTTTCAACTCTTGACTACATTCTCGATGTTATTCTAAAACTTCAAGCATGGTTCTAGCTCGCTCCATTGCGTACGCACATATTATTGACATAATCCACATGAGTCTATATTATAGACTAGTAGCTGACCCGGCAAACGTTTTAGGAGGGTGAAAAATACTTTACGACCTATTCTCATACCTACCAAATATACAAAAAAATATCATTAAAATCGGTCGAGCCGGTTCGGAGGAGTGCAACCAAAAACACCGTGACACGAGATTTTTATATATTAGAAGATATATATCTATATTATAGACGTACAGTCAGTTGCACATCAAATGGCGAATCTGGTGTCACTGGTACTCCTAAAAACAACACAGATACATAAAGACTCCATGCTGATACCTACAGTCGACTGTATTTGTAAAGTTTTTCTTCCTATTGTTTAGAGTGTGTTCTGCAATATAAACCCTCACTACCTGATGATGGCTGCGACTCTGGCTAGCTCTCTGCCGTTCCACCTGGTGACTGGAACACCCGTTAACGCCATGGTTTGCACTTATGTGCACATCCCACCTTGGAGAATGGTCAGTTCATAGCGTATTGTTGCTTTTATTATTTTCTTCCTTCCTAGGGTCAGTTTACACTGAGGCGCAACAATGCTTTTTAAAACAGCAATACAATTATTGCGCGCAGAATCACGTCATCAGCACTGCCAGAGTCGCGATCTCCGGCCACCGTACGCGCGGGCCACCTGCGGACGGCGAGTAATGGGTAGCTAGCCGTCTGATCAGCACCAGGCCCGAGAGTCGACGGCGCGTAGTGTTCCACGCGCGCCTCAGAGATGTCAGCAACCACTGACGAGGCCCGTCATGGCCGATGCATGCATGCGAAGGGGTCGCGGATATATCATAACTGAGTTACCACACCCCTGGGCACTCAGGCAAGAAAGGAACAGGGGTGGGTTTTAGTCAGTAACAGTCTGACACGCTCTTCCGCTCCACCCAGAGCTGGAGAAGTCATTGGATGATTTCCCACCCCACAAAAAAAATAGGGTCGCGGGTGTGTTTGAAAGTCACCGTAACACAGGCAACTGAAGGAACAGGGGTGGGTTTTAGTCAGTAACAGTCTGATACGCCCTCCCGTTCCACCCCAGACCGGGAGAAGTTATATTTGATTATTGTCGACCCAAAAAAAGATAGGTCGTTGCAAACATAATTTGACGAAATGCGGGATAATTGATCCCTCAAACACCCAGTGTGAGTGCGGTGCTCCTGTTCAGACAATCACCCATTTGCTGGAGTGCCCCAAATGTCCGTTCACCTGTGCCCTAGACCTGAGTAACGCCTGCAAGCAATCAAGTGACAATCTACCGGGCACACCCGGGCCTGCGGACGGCGATAGCTCGCCGTCCAATCAGCACCAGGCCCGAGAGTCGACGGCACGTAGTGTTCTACGCGCGCCTCAAAGAGATGTCAGCAATAATGACGGGGCCCCTCATGGCCGATGCTTGCCTAGGGGTTGTGGATAAATTCGAAACAGAGTTACCGCGCCCCTGGGCACTCAGGGTAGGGAAGGAACAGGGGTGGGTTCTAGTCAGTAAGAGTCTGACACGCCCTCCCGCTGCACCCTAGAGCGGGAGATGTCATTGGATGATTTCCCACGCCACAAAAAAAAAAACCTACCGGGCACAAACAGTATGATTTGAATAATGTACCGCCGAAACGAAAAGAATAAAGCCCGCCATAGACGGACTACTTAGAGCAGTCGTCACCAACTGCACGAGAGCAGTCGTGTTGAGATCGGGCCTCCATAGACGGACTGCTTATAGCAATCGAGACCAACTGCACGAGAGCAGTCGTGTTGAGGTCGGGCCTCCATAGACGGACTACTTAGAGCAGTCGTCATCAACTGCACGAGAGCAGTCGTGTTGAGGTCGGGCCTCCATAGACGGACTGCTTGGAGCAGTCAGTACATTTTTAGTTACGAAAACAAATGAACTGCTTGAGCGGTCTGTGTATGGCGATCGTCAATTTTGTATTGAAACTGCAGATCGCCTAACAGCGATCGCTTGAAACAGTCGGCCCCATAGATTATAGTATTCGTCAAATTTAATGGCGTGTGGGAATACTACTAACTTCCAAACTGACAAATAAGTAGGAACCATGCACCCCTAAAAAATATTCACACAGTTATAATAAACTTTTTGCCATCGAACACGAAGAAAATGCTTGTGCAGACCCTAATTTTTCCTATTATCGATTATGGTGACGTGTGCTACTATGACCTGACTGCAGATCTCCTCAACAAACTTGACCGTCTTCTTAATTACTGCATTCGATTTGTTTTCAATCTGCGCAAATATGATCATGTCTCTGCGCATCGGTCGCTTCTTAATTGGTTGCCCATACGCCAGCGTAGAGAAAAAAGGGCGCTTACCACCTTGCACTCGTAACTCACAATAGAAATCTACGGTCATCGCATAACCGTCTTCTTTTATGTCCCACTCATCGTACTGACTTTCTTCACTGTTCTTTCTTCGTGCAGTCTATCTCTCTGTGGAATGCGCTCCCCCAAGAAATCAGGATAGTAACTAACCGATTAACCTTCAAAATTAAAGTTCGCGAGCACATTTGTAAAAGGTTGGCAGTAGTATCCTCACAGCGTTAATTCTTTTTCCAATCATCTATTTGTACCTATGTTGTTGGCTATGTATATTTGTGTATTAAGGTTATTCGTATGAGTATATATTTTATTTGTAGTTTACATATGTATTTATGTACCTTTGCATTTAAATAAAGATGCCCTGTTTTTTTTTTGTTTTTTTTTCTTATGCCACCTACCACTATTTGTCTCTGCATCACCCTAAGGTTGACTGGTAGAAAATGCCTGAGGCATTAAGTCCGCCTCTGTGCTTGTATGTGCGTAAAGTGTTAAATAAAATAAATAAATATAAAAATCATTAAATGGCCTAAATATGGTATTTTACTGTAAATGAGAAAAAAACTAAAAATATATTATTGAGATAGCTTAGGCAAAAAGCAGTCGGAAAATGTTAGTTTTATTAATAAAATAACAAAATAAATTTTAAAATTCAATTCAAAGTTTTCAGTTTTTTATATCTGTTTTTTAACACCATGGAATAGTAGCCGCCATGTTATACGTTATACGGCTATGTAAACAATAAAGTGTCAACTGATCAGCGTATCTAAGCTTTGTACTTTTATTTACATAGCCAACTGACGTCATGACCACAGAGCAGTATGGCGTCCACTGCGTCCACCGTTTTCGTAAAATTACGCGCGAAATTTTGAAATGTAAAATTTAAATGCATTTTTACGGCACTTATTGATTGAATAAAAATTTTGTGTTTTTTTATTTGGTTTATTAGCACTATAGAATCCAAAAATGGGTGTAATACCCTATTATTGTCGACGGACTGTACCTGCGCGTAGTTGCATTCGCAGCTAACTTCGCACACGCCATTAAGTTTGACGAATACTATACTATACTTATATACTATGTTGGCACTGACTGTTCCAAGCAGTCTGCCTATGGTTTTTTTTTTTGGGGGTGGGAAGTCTGTCGCTGGTGGGTCAAACATTAATTATTTTTCTTTACAGATGTACGCCGGCATCGGTCCCTCAATAATAGCCATAGTGGTGGTCTGGTTCACCGTGGTGGTGTGGTCTCCGGCCATATGGACCGACGTCACGCTGGACCCGGAGTGGGCAGACGTTAACATCTTCAATATGTTTAGGAAAAGGGTTTAGGATTTACGCAGTATAAATAAGTACTAATAAAGTTATTAAGTGAAATTGTGTGGTTTTTATTGTCAACTAGAGGTGGCGAACTTAATTCGTACCGCCTCAGAATCAATAAACAAAAAGACGGCCCCGTTGTTCTCACGCGCCGGTCGTGAAATCGGTGATGAGGACTTATTAGCCTAGAAATCTTAGGATTCAGTCAAGGTAAAAAACAATTGAAAACGACATAATATTTGCAACATATTTATTTAACAACACACTCCTTCGATCCACTATTTACAAAATGAGCACATTACGTACACCTAGATATTTATTTTATCTTTTATAAGTACCATATGAAAATAATATCATTATCAATTATACGACATGATTTTCGGTATTTCGCAGTAGACATTTTAGGCAATGAAAATAAAATAAAAATTTGTGACAAAAATTTGAATCACAACCAACTTGGAATTTGGAAAACGCATACCTATTTATTTAGGTTGATGAAACTGTATTAAAATTATTGAGATAACATGGATAATAAGGAATTTAAGTATTTTTTAAATATGCATTATAATAGCATTTTGGTACATTTCGCATATACTTTAAATATCGAAAAGCTACAGTATACATGTTATCAATATAACGAACAAGCTTTAAAGTATTATAAAATTTCATAAACATTTTGGAAGTACAAATTCGTTTAGTTAAAATTCAAAAAATATAAATACCCTTAGGCCAACCCTATGGCCAACTTGCACCACATTTTAGTTAAGTTCTTATTTCTTACAATTGTTTGAAAATGACAATAGAATGAAGTTTTGCGTTTAACGTTAAATGCACCGTAAAGTCGTGTTACTTTGGCATTGGGATACAGCTTGGGCCAAAGAAACCCGACTTTACCGGCATTTAATGATTTGGTGCAAGTAGGCCTAAGTATAGGTATTAAAACTTTGTTTTATTTTTAAGTTATACGTGTTTATCAAAATTGTACATAATATCAATATAATGATATAGGATATAATATGAACACATCAATTTAAAAGCCATTGTTGATAGTAATCATCAGAGTATTTTGATAACAATGATCACTATTCAAATTTTAGAATCAAGATAAATTCAAATACTTACGTATTTACAAAAATCAGAAAACAAGGCTTCGCTATTCAAATGAGAGTAATTCAACTTCGTAGGCACTTTTGACAGCGATGTGGACGAATTTTCCGATGCCCAATGAGCTGTACTCCTCCAAGATCTTTTACGTCGCTTGTACATATTTTATTTATCAAGTTATTTATTAGTTTAGCTAAGTATATTGTAATAAAATAATAAATAAAAGCAAGTTACCCACTTTGTGGTGGGCATAAATAATAAATGTATAAAAAAAAATGAAAAAAATATATACGGTCGAATTGAGAACCTCCTCCTTTTTTTCGTCGGTTAAAAAATTAAACAAGTTTTTAAATTCTTACACTATGTCTCGTGTCTGTGCTGTTAACTGTTGAAGAGTTCCTCAATCTGGAGCTAATCCTGAATGTCGATTCTGGTCGTGCTTGCCATAAAAATGCGTTGCCACCGGAAGTGAACCAACATGTAAAAATTCAACGCCGTAGGATAAGAGGAAGTGGTTCTATTTCAACTTGCAAGATTTGATTAATTCAGCTTGCAAGATTTGATTAATTCAGCGTGCAAGATTTGATTAATTTAGCTTGCAAGATTTGAATAATTCAGCTTGCAAGATTTGACCCGAACAAACAAATATTGCAAAATTAAACAAAATTTTGATTTGGTTTCTAAATAGCTCCTATATTTATGTACGCAATTCCCATTCACACACACATTATTATCAATATTATAATTACGACTAATTTTCACTTTTACACACTTACATAAAATGCATCACAATTTTTATTTCACAATGAAAGCACACTTTGTTCTTTATGGACTTAATTTTAAGGCACCTATTCAAGCTGTGTTTGTTAAAGAAGTCTTTAAATGGAATATTTTACAGCGGAAAAGGTCCAAAAATAAATATTTTGTTGAATAAAGACTCCCTTTACACTTTATAGGATTCTTTCTAGTCGACACACAAATACGATTCGCACACACACATCACACGTAATATTTTACACGGTATTAAAACTAGGAACATCCCTTACATAGGGTTGTTTATAAACATATTTGAAATACACCTTCACGTAAACATTTATTATATAAAATATATTTTAGTTGTTTTCACACTCGCAAACGTAACTGGTTTACGTTTTATGAGAATGGTTTTTAGCCGACTCCACAAAGCTCAAAAGGAGGATAATGTTTTTAGTGAAGAACTTATGCGTTAATTTTGTTTCAGTTGGAATACTGAGATTCTTTTTGTTTTGTAGGTTATGTCTTTCGAATAAACCGGTCCATCTATTTTCCTTCTCGCATTTACTTATTTTTTGAAGTCAAGATCTCTCTTTCTTTAGAAATACAATAATAGTAAGTAGGACAAAACAATTTATAGCTAGAATTACGTCTTTTGTTTCTGAATCGTATGCCAAGCAAAAACAATCTTTACTACATTGACATAAGACACACCGTCAATTTTATAAAGACTTACGACCATATCTCATAAAACCCGTCTCAAGTGCGAAAATAGAAGTTTATATAAATCCTCACCCGCTTTATTCCGTTACATATACATAATTATGTACTATAATAATATTTAAGCATTATTATTGTCCCAGTAGGCTGGATTGTATAGGCATTAGGTTTTGGCCACGAGTTCTTTACTTAGTATACAGTTGGATATCATTTTAACATGTGTAATTTACATTAATTTAAATCACACATTTTAAGTTCACTAATATTTATAATGTGCATATGACCCTGTATAAACTGCTGGGAAAAAGGATTCCTTTCTATGAGTCCCTCTAATGGGTCGTAATTCACCAAGCGGGCCTACTGCGGATTGGTGGATGTTCGAATTTTTGGTCCTAGAACGTTTCCACACGATGTTTTCCTCTCAAAAGAGAGCAAAATCATGTCCATTGATATATCTCTATATCTTTGCTTGACATTTTAAATCATATCCAACTGTATTGAAAAATATATATTTATTAATTATGTATATATTTTGGCAATGTATTAAGTCGGTGGGGCGACTGTCATACTTCCACATACATACATAAATGCTGATTTAATGTTATTTATCATATAAAATGCTTTTATACTGTAGAAAATACGAAAATATTATTTAAATTCAACAATAACTAATTGATACGGTCGCTAAATAATATACGTGTTATAAAATAGCACCCTTTTTGAATAAGCACTCATTGCCGAATTTTAAAATCTTCATCATACACAATCACTGCAGGATTGCTAAAAATGGAAATAAATTCAAAACACTTCAAATATTTCCATTTGAATTTTCGATAATTATAATTTTAAGTACGTAAAAATAAGTAAACACTTATTATAAAATCAGTCCAAAAATATTTAGCGACCTCACCAATTTGTCTATGATTGCTTTATCATTACGTTGGCAACATTGAATTATAAATACAGATAATATAGGCCAACTTCCTTCGAAACTATGTTCTCTTGTCACAAAACAAGACTTAAAAAAAATATAGTTTTACACTGAGATTGCATTACAATAAACTAAAGACTTCTCCGTAGTTTGAAAATGGTACAAAATGGCACATACCTGTACATCTTTCTCTTTGTAGATACTTCTAACAAAATGCTAGCACATAGCCATTACAATCCCTTCACATTTAATTAAGTACCTATGTTAAATTGGGTTTTAACTATTAGCAGGAAGGTAGTTACAAGTAATACTACCCGTATTATTCTTCAGTAACGCGGGTAGGGTACAGTTAAAGTTGGGGAGGGTAGTCAGAGCGCTATATGTAGTGTTGCAGGCTAAAGTGACGTTGTTGTTCGCTGTGCTGTTGGTATGGTGGCTCACTGGGGCCATGAAGGGGAAGATAACTGAGCCCCATGTGGGGTAGGCGCCCCATACGATGAGCGTGGTGATGATTTTAGGGCCTATGCCGCCGATAGCCTGGAAATAAAAATACGAAATAAGAGCTGTTTCAAAATACTGTTCACAAAATAATAATGTTATTTTTGATATCAATGAAAAAAAAAGGAAATAATTAAATTAGAGAATGCCTTGTTGCATTAAGGTCGCTTTGTCCAACATTTGCTGGTGGAATGTGAAAAAAACAGGAGAGAGAGAGGGAGATAGTGATGCGGGAGTTAAAAATTTATATGTATGATGTTGGGGCTTTCATTACAATATTATCTACACCTAATTCGGGCGTAGCGAAACTGATCTATGAAATGGTTGCTGCATCACTAACTCCGTCGCTTACGCAATAATATATTTGTAATAGGCTGACGTACCTTTGTAAGGTAAAAACCTCTAAATAAATAAAGATAAAAAAAATTTAAGGTTGCTTATGTATATGTATGTATATGTAATTGTACATGAAGTTTACAAAAATAAACAAACATTGGATATTCTTTAAAAAAATATCCAACAACACAAGATAATATACTCGTATTATAATATACAGGGTGTAACGGAAAGGTGTGGTCATATTTTAAGAGCCGGTTCTGCCCATGGATATGAACCACTTTCTCTAAGAAAAAACAGAAAATTCCCAAAAAAAAAATTGGACTTTCCATACAAAGTTTTCCAGCTCAGATATACAGAAGTTATGAATTTTTTTGAGAATTTCCTCTGATTTTCTTGAAGAAAGTTGTTGATATCGATGGGCAGATGCAATCCTTAAAATATGACCACACCTTTTTTTTTATGGTTGATAGGCACGCGTTTGACCACTATCTCACCTGATGGTAAGCGATGATGTGGTCGAAGATGGAGCACGCTTGCCTAGAAGTAACCTATTCACTCTTGACTTAAAGACTCCCAGGTTGTAGCAAACAGGAAACACAGACTCCGGTAGGGAATTCCACTCCCTAGCAATGAATGTTTTCTCAAAACGCTTTGTGCGTATGGATGGGATACACCTTTCCGTTACACCCTGTATACCTACAACACGGCCAAAATTTATGAAAGTCTAGGTCATTCGTACAAACAACGATCGATAGCCGTCGCGTTTAATTTATTCTGCAATCCTTTACTAATCGGTCATCAAAATAAATAAGGAGTCGTCTTAATATTAAACGATAATCGTGCGAATACGCGATCCTCGCCTTAATTTGTTCGGTAGAACCGGAACACAGGGCTTTTGGGTTTGGTATATACAACGGTCGCAAATTCATTTTTTTTTTCTCTTCTTTCTTTTATTAAAAACGTTGCCCCACACTAGGAATTACTCCTGTATCGTGGGTGCGTTCACAAACGTAAACTCTATATACACAAGACACCCAGACTTGGAACAAATATCTGTAGGACATACAAATATTTGTTCCGTGCGGGAATCGAACCCGCGACACGCAGCGCAGCAGCCATGAATAAACCACTGCACCTACAAATTAGGACAAGCCGTCAATGAAACATGAGTTACTTAGCATTCTGGATGCACTTTTATATTAATTTCAAAAAAAAAAACTCAAGAGTACCTACTCACCATGCCCAGGGGTAGCGGATAAATTCGAAACAGAGTTACCGCGCCCCTGGGCACTCAGGCAACTGAAGGAACGGGGTGGGTTTTAGTCAGTAAAAGTCTGACACGCCCTCCCGCTCCACCCAGAGTGGGAGAAGTCATTGGATGATTTCCCAACCCCACAAAAAAAAAGGAGTACTCACCATCTTAGAAGTGGGTATATGGGCGACTCCGGCGACAATGGCGTTGGGCGGAGTGCCCACGGGCATGTGGAACGCCATCGAGCACGCCAGTGTGGCGGGGATCATCAGGTAGCGAGGGTCGATGTGGAGCACACGAGCCTGGGGAGAAGGGAAATTGATTAAGATTTTGTTGTAGGTAAGTTATAAGATAATATTATAGGGAATGCTATCAGTAGATTACAATGTAGTATTTTGAGCGAAACCTGCTTTGTTAATGGCCACCAATTGAAGCGGTTTTTTGGGGATGAAGGAAGAATCATTTTCCTTGGTCTTGATTATGTCTTTGGTAGTATTGCACATTCCTCGGTCCTATATGGGCGTCATGCAAAAGGACAACTCTATTGTTTACCCGAAGATTATATACCATAATCATCATATTCCCGAATTTCATTTGCCCGAATGTTTTGTTTGCCCTAAAAGACGTATGACATACTGTTAATTGCCCGAAACTTAGATGCCATAAGATACGAGTGCCATACGTATTGTTTTTCATATTTTTAAGTGCCATAATAATTATCAAACATAATATTTAAACGCCATAATGATTATTAGACATAACCTACGCCAGACCTAGCCAAACCTTAAAATATTCTATGCATGGTTGATGGTGGGCTTGGTCGACGGTCCTACTTCTGTGTGATTTATAAAAAAAAAACCACGCTTCGCTCGCTCACACGACCCCGCCATCCCCTTCTAACCTAACCTATCCCAGTCGGAGTGCCCTAAAGTCCCGATTGCATCCAGTTTCTCCGGATATAACAACCGTTACATACCCAATGTCGACGGCAAATGATGTTATGGCATATGATAATTATGGCATGTGATAATTAGGGCTTACAATGATTATGACAAATGATGTTATGGTAAGTGACTTTATGGGAAACAAAGGTTCTAGCACGTGACTAATATAGCAAATAAGAGTAGGGCAAATGAATATTACGTAGTATAATATTATGGCTATTATGGCAAATGATATTAGGGTAAATAAAATTCCGGCAAACGGCGGTATACCCATGCAAAGAGGTCCGATTTTAAATGTTGCATTACCCATTACGGTCGTATATATTTGGTAAGTACACTAAGATACTAGTTTAGTGTTCAGATGCTTGTGAACACAACAAGTTCTATTGATTATGTGTCACGTTGCTCCTTTCTTATTACACAACGATTTATGTGTACTATTCATTATTTCATCAGTTATGAAACTTTCTTTGAAAAACTTACCATATTAGCCAATACAGGCAGTATAAGGTTGGCGATGGCCACGTTGGAGGTGAACTCCGTGATGAACTGGGTGACCAAAACCACCACTAACAGCACTACGGCGTGGTTCAGACCCTGCAGGCCTTCAAGCGACGAGCCGATCATGGCCGACAGACCGGTGGCTTTGCTGCCTTCGGCGAGGGCGAAGCCTCCACCTGTGGGGAAAAAGGTAGATTACAAATGGGTTTGGAGATGAAAATAGCATCATTTGTAAAAGCAGATACATAGTTTAACATTACTATTAATCTAATATATACGAGTATGTTTGTGAGAGAAATGGCGCTCTAAAAGCCGCACTTTTTGAACAGTTAAATGTTTTCCTAACGACCGCGTACTGTAAATTGCTCTGATTGGAGATAACAGCGAATCAAATAACTTGATAAGAGATATTACTACAGATTAAATTAAGAAGGCTTTTAGAAATAAAAGACCAGTCCCTGTTTCAATCTAGTTTGAGACATACCGTTTACCATACACAGCGCTCACACATAGCAATATCATAAGTGCATATACTCATATTCAGGAATCGAAGGATACCCGGGCCTGCGGACGGCGAGTAATGGGTAGCTCGCCGTCCGATCAGCACCAGGCCCGAGAGTCGACGGCGCGTAGTGTTCCACGCGCGCCTCAAAGAGTTGTCAGCAATAGGGACGGGGCCCGTCATTGCCGATGCCTGCCCGGGGGTTGAGGATAAATTCGAAACAGAGTTACCTCGCCCCCGGGCACTAAGGGCAGGAAGGAACAGGGGTGGGTTTTAGTCATTAAGAGTCAGACACGCCCTCCCGCTCCACCCAGAGCGGGAGAAGTCATTAGATGATTTCCCACCCCCACAAAAAAAAAGGAATCGAAGGATGATCTAAACCGGTACTAGGTTTCATTAAGATTCAATATTCGTGCCCAATAGACGTCCTTCATGGGCGAAATATCTACAGGATGTAACGGAAATACGGGCTCGAATTTTAAATACCTACTGTACTGCTTCTGCCCATTGAAATAAACAACTGTCTTCAATGAAGCCATAGCCAATAAGGAATGTTGAAGTAATTCAAAACTTTTTTATTTTATTTATATTCATTGTATCGGACCATAGAAACAATGTGATGCACTTGTTTGATTTTTTAATTCATCACATATTTTACAATTCATTATTTTATGTTGCATGTTTTTGATGAAACTAAACGTAAACTCAAAACGCATCGTTCTCAATAATGCCGGTAGTGACGAAAAATATATGTGTCAAAGTAACACTTCATTCGTAAAAAGTACTTCGTAAAATAACTTTAATTTCGGAAGTCGGTGTTCCTGTTTTTTGACACCGACTTCCGAAATTAAAGTTATTTTGCACTTTTTTTGGAAGTCGGTTCTATTTGTTTGTAAAAAAGTTTTTTATTTTTCACTTTTTAGTTGTGGTTCCCCATTAAACTGTGTTAACAATTCATACGTAGACATACGATAGCAGCAATCGCGGTTGATTTGCTGTCAATTTTTGAAGAGTTCCGTTGTCTGTCTCCGAAACCCATCATCAGATATTTTTGAAATTTAAATGGGACCATTTCGGAATAAACCCCTTTCGAACAAAAAAAGAATTTTGCAAATCCGTCAATATATGACGGAGTTATGCCCGAACATACATAAAAAAAAAAAAAAAAAAAAAAAATACAAACATCCGAATTGATAACCTCCTCCTTTTTCGAAGTCGGTTAAAAAGTACTTTATATTTCACTAAAATTTTATTATATTATTGCAATTGCATTTTCTGCTTGATTAAGCACACACAACAAATAATAAGATGTAAACAAAGCGTGTCGAGGTGACGTCACAGTACAGTTTTGACAGTCATGAACGTTTGAAGTGTAGTAGAAAATAGTAGGAGTTAAATAATGTTAGAATGTTTGAAGTGTAGTAGAAAATAGTAGGAGTTAAATAATTTTTGAATGTTTGAAGTGTAGTAGAAAATAGTAGGAGTTAAACAATTTTTGAATGTTTGAAGTGTAGTAGAAAATAGTAGGAGTTAAATAATTTTTGAATGTTTGAAGTGTAGTAGAAAATAGTAGGAGTTAAATAATTTTTGAACGTTTGAAGTATAGTAGAAAATAGTAGGAGTAAAATTTTTTTTTTTTGAGCGAGATGCAGTACATGAATTTATTTTTTAATTATTTTCTTGAGTTTTTAATACTGTATTTTATTGCTTTGAGTGAAAAAACAAATTAAGTACATATTGCCTATTCCCAAAAAAATGGACTTACCCTACAACTTTATCATCAGCTGATAAAAATTAGTATGGGTGGTTCAATTCGTTTGATCACACATTTCCATTACACCCTGAATAGTCTAAAGGCCTACGCACATTGGGAAGGAATGGCAGAGGATTTTGCCACCGGTCAGCGCACACTAGCCTCTTAGATACTGTAGCATACCAGACATTCCGCGGCATGCCGCGTCACGCCGAAGTATGCCTCAAAATAAACACGTGTGAAGTGGGTAGCTTGCACTGCCTCACCCCGCGGCATGTCACGGCGTCCTTCGGCGTGCCGTTACATACCGCAGTGCGCTGCGGCATCCCTTACCGCGCTCTCCAATACCGTGTCAAGAAATCCCTTTCGATGCCACGGAATCAATTTAAAACATTGGCATTTATGTCGTATTCCTACTAGATAAGTTTGAATGTCCTTTGGCAAAAATTTGAATCCTCGATATAATCTGGGTATTATTTTACTCACCAAGCAAGAACAGTAGCCCCCAGGGGATCTTCTCCTTGAGTATATTCCAAGTCACGATGCTGGGTGAAGGCTTAGAAGCTGCCAGTTCTTCGTCTGTGAACAAATAGAATTATAAATTCTTCTTCTTCCAGTGGTAACTCCCACGTGAAAGTCAAAAATTATCCCAAGGGATCATACAAAAAGTATACTCTGTCCTATTTCAGGATATGGTCTACCCGAGTACCAAATCCGTTTAGTCGTAGACTTGAAGAGCTAACAAACAGAAGGTTATTTTATTATATTAATATTTGTATGGATTTTAACTGTTATTTTTGTTGTATCTTTTTTTTTGTACTTACATGAGGCAGAAGCGGAGAAAAACTTGAGGAAGTCGCAGCACATCGGCAGAATGAACATCAGAACTACGATGAACATTGATGTTACACCATCTTTTACTTTCCTGCAAAGACAAAAACAAATATTAGTGATTTTAATTAAAAAATGATGGGCTGGAATACACAATGTGGCAAATTGTTTATTTTTTAATAAATTTCGCAACATATACTGAGAATGGCGTCTTTTTGGCATCGTACAGTTTTTTTTTATTATATAATATGTGATGTTAGTTTGTTCTTGTGTGAGGCAAAGAAAAAAAAACTTGAGAGGTGTCTAGGGACACCCGGATGGAACGAAGTTCCTTTCGATTAATTAGTGAAGGAATTGTAATATTTTTTTTTTTTATTCACTGTTCAATGCGAAATAGAAAGACGAAACGAAAATAACTGGCTTGCTTTCTATAAGAGAGAGAGAGACAGACAGAGAAACACGCGCACGCCGCACGGCTTACAACTATAGCAAAAAGTGTCGTTACAACTTTTGGTCTTAATTTTTTCCGTCTCCAAAAAAAGAAAAGAAATATTTCTTTCATTCTTTTATTAAAAAAAAAAAGTATTAAATACTTACATGTCGGTAAGAATGTTAGCCCAGCCAGGCATGAATCCAGGGCTACGGAAGATGTACATGAAAACAGCCAGGATGAACAGGAGACCGGAAGCCTGCGAAAAAGGACATTACAGTTAATATCGTGTTCTTTTAGTTCAATGAATAAAAGCTCATGAATCTCTTGACTCTTAGGCTGGACTGGCCAGACAATTCTCGCTCACATCATTTATCATCTTCATCATTTATCACATTCCGGTGTGTAGAGCTTCTACACACCGGAATGTGATAAGCGCCGGACCCTTGGGTAGAGCGAGACACGCGAACGCTTTAGGCGCCAAACGGCAAGGGGCCCAAAAAGTCAAATGCGAAAAAAAAAGTTCCAAAGCAATTTTTTTTTTATGGCGATTTTTGTGAGGCACGGGAAGATTAGATTTTTAAAAACCCGTAGGGTGGGGTGACGCTGAAAATCCGTAGATTGCCTCTAGATAAATCCCTAGATCTACAGATTTTTTGCGAAGTAGAATTTACGTGAAGTGAAAGCGTCGACCAAAGGGCGCCGGAAGTCAATTTCGCTCTACCCTGATCATTGGCTAGGGTCAACGCTGAATACGATCTATGTTTATAGTATGGTGTGGTTTTGGATCATTAACCTCATGACAAACATCACTACAAATCGGATCTTATTTTGTGTGCTGAACGTCAGAATGTGTTAAAACTCAAGCAAGTAATATAAATTTGCATACGATAACGTTATACGAGCAATGCGCAGGCAAATTTGGAGGTCGAACGATGCGATCTTTGTTTTCGATATAAGGAATGACTTACGAGTATATTTCTTATAACTTTTAAGTCACTTATTCGTATTCCATCATATAAACTGATAGGTATTAGAGGCGTTATTTAAAATTACAAAAATTTAAAATACCCGCGACACAAAATAATAACAAGCCCTTTCATTTAATACCCATATTAAAATTAAAATAAATAAACCATTTATTTCAGGCGACACAGGCCCATAGAAAAATACCTTAACCTAAACATACATATTTTAATATAAACAAAAGTTGTGTTAATAAATAAGGCCTAAGACTGTTAGTAGCACTTCACTTTACACTAGTCTGACTTTGTGCTGTCCTGTGGTACTTGTCCGCGGAAGCGACGGAACACCACGTCCTGCGGCCTAAAGTCTTCTTCCAGGAAGAGGGAGAGAAAACAATTCGGTACACGCACCACGAACGCCTTAAAGTTGACGTTGCGGCGCGACTCCAGTAACTGCACCCTCGGCGAAAAATATGTAATCCGCCATTTTGTGGCGGCGGTCATCTTGGACCGATTTTCATCAAACATTTATTTATTTATTTTCGCCTTACATCTATCTTTACAGGTTTTTTTTTAACATAGCTAAGAACACTCCCGACTAATTGACCTTTTAAACAAAAACAAAACCGGTTTTTCCGTTCGGGAGCTACGATGCCACAGACAGACACACACACACTGATACGTTAAACTTATAAAACCCTGTCGTATTTGCGTCGGGGGTTAATAAAAATAATAATAATGTGATTAGTTTAAATACTGATTAGCAGGTTCTTAGTTCAATATTTTCTATAGAGAATTTGTAAAATAAAAATATATGGTGAGCTAGTTTTATAAATAAAACTATATTATTGTAAACTCACCCTTTCGTGGAAAGTGATAGGTCCAAGGTTCCTGTACTGTTCCTTGATGACCTTCATCGTAGTCAGAGATCCTGATGACGCCATATTCACCTTCTTAGCGGCTGCACTCTTGGGCCTTCAGAAACACAGATAGGTTAGTTGCCTTCAGACGCAGAAACACAGATATTTTACATCAGAATAAACCGAAACAGAGAAAAAAAAATGCTATTTAATCTCATGGTAGTGTAAAATGCTATTCAAACTTGAGGTGATAAATTATTTTTTTATCACCTCAAGTTTGAATGTAACTTAGTCACTTGCGCTTTACTTAGGACGCTGTCGTTCACAAAAAATGATAAGTTGCTGTGTTTCCAATTTTTTTTAGTCATATCTGTTTAGTTTGAGACACCAGGAAAAACATATGTAAATCTTGACCATATTTCTGAGAACTTATTCTTTTACGAAACACGTTTAACCTTGTAAGAGTGGCTATTATTGTCGAGGTTTTAAACAAAAAAACCTTTAAATTCGTAACAATACAACCAACTCGCGTCGCTTTAAAGTTACGTCGCATAGCCTGGCTTCGTCTTTGCCAGAGTACACGACTGCTCCCGGAAATTGCCGACTGTTCCCGAAGATTAGGGGCCAACAATTTTTGGAACCAAAAAAACGCTCCGTCAGCCCTGCTTTTACTAATGTCCATGGCTACATACCTGAACAAGCCCATGAAGGTGACTTGCAGAGCCAGCCACACAAGCAGCTGCATGATGAGCATGGGGGGTGTGCTGTACGCCATGAACCAGAAGAAGTTCACTGAGCTTCCGTATTCGGGGAACTCGCTGGAAGAAAAACATTCATTTATTAGTTTAGTTTACTAGTGACCCGCGCTGACTTCGCACAGGTGCAGTCTTACGGTTACACCAGTGGTCCGCAGGAGGCAACATAATGGTCAGCGAAAAATTTACAATTTCTAAGTTTCCAACTAAAAATTAACATTGATGTAAATTCCTAAGAAAAAATAAACTTTCTGTACGAGTTATCATCAGCTGATCAAAATTAATTTGGGATTTTTTTTTCTTTTTGACCATAATTTTCTTGAAGAATGTTGTTCATTTCTAGGGACAGAAGCAGTATTTGAAATATGACCACCAATTTCCGTTACACCCTGTATTCATTATCATTATCAGCCTTTCAATGTCCCTACTGTTGGGGCACAGGCCTCCTCTCTGTGAGAGGGTGTGGGCTGTAATCCACCACGCGGGCCCAATGCGGATTGGTGGATGTCACATGTCTTCGAATTTTTGGTTCTAGGACATGGCCGGTTTCCTCACGATGTTTTCCTTCACCGCTTTGAGAGCAGTGGTGATGAAATAATTTACACAAAGTAAAGTGCCTGCCTGGGTTTGAACTCACGACCTACAACTTGTAAGTCGCGGGCAATACCGCTGGGCCACCACTTCTCAAACCCTATATTAGATTAATTTGTGTAATTCACTAATATAATTTCAACTTTCTGAATGAAATACTTACGAATCAAAGATTCCTTTGAAGGCAGAGTTGGTGGCAGTTCCGACGAGGGTGCCGCATCCTCCCAGTGTGGAGGCGTACGCTATGCTCAAGTAATAGCAGATTGTGATGTCACTCGGCAGTGGCGGTCTGAAACGATACATATCGCATAGTTAATTTCAAGCCAGAAGAATTTCTTGTAATTATAGACACAATGGGGATTTAAAAGAAAATATTTTTTATTTTTCGTTTTCATTCGTTACTTCGCATAATAGTGTACAAGAAAAAGTTCTTTGAATGTATAAATAGATTTGTTACCGGGGAGTTTGGTTGTGCCTTTTTTTTGTTTTGGGGGGTGGGAAATTATCCAATGACTTCTCCCGCTCTGGGTGGAGCGGGAGGGCGTATCAGACTCTTACTGAATAAAACCCACCCCTGTTTTTTTTTTTTTGGGGAGTGGGAAATCATCCTATAACTTCTTCCGCTCTAGGGTGGAGCGGAAGGGCGTGTCAGACTCTTACTGACTAAAACCCACCCCTGTTCCTCCCTGCCTTGAGTGCCCAGGGGCGAGGTAACTCTTTCGAATTTATCCTCCACCCCCGGGCAGGCATCGGCCGTGGCAGGACCCGTCCTTTTGCTGACAACTCTTTGAGGCGCGCGTGGAACACTACGCGCCGTCGACTCTCGGGCCTGGTGCTGATCGGACGGCGAGCTACCCATTACTCGCCGTCCGCAGGCCCGGGCCTGTTTTCTGTCTTCGTAGAAATAAAAAAACCGGTTAAGTGCGAGTTTGACTCGAACATGAAAGGTTCCGTACGATTTTATTATTTGTTTTTATGGCGGCAACAGAAATACACATTATGTGAAAATTTAAACTGTCTACCTATTACGGATCATGAGATATAGCCCGTTGACAAACAGACGTACAGCGGAGGCTTAGTAATAGGGTTCCGTTAGTTACCCTTCGGTTACGGAACCCTATAAAAAGTAAACACTACTTACTCTTCCTCGCCAGTTTTAGCGACGGCCTTGGTTTCTTTGCCATTCTCAGCGGGTTGGTTCTTCTTCCTGTTTACATACACATCGCCAAGCCCTTGCTGTGAATTACATTACATCCTTTAGCATGACAAAACAATTATAGTGATGTTTATCCAAAACTGAACGTCTTAGAATCAGGCTTAGGTTCAGGTAACTTCAAAATACAATAAAAATAATTGTTAACGACTTTATGACAATACGGACTATGTACGAAAGAAACATTTGTTATCTAACCGGTTCATCGATGAATATACAAAAATCGAAAATCAAACGAGATATAACTATTTTAAACTAACATATCTGTTCCTGCAGTTGCATTGGCGTCACGGTATTTGACGTCAGACACCACGTCGGATTTCTCTTTCTAATTATCAACTTGAAAGCTTTAAAAGACTTCGTCGCTGATGAGGATATTTTAAGAATTCCTTCATATTTGTTCACATAAAAATAAAATTTAAAAAACTATCTATTATTTCTACTCTTTATTTGATTCTAGAAACCATAAACCCAAATAACAGTTAGTATCATGTTTAAATTATTACTAGATTCTATCTAAGAGTCATCATCAAGTATTCAATAGAGCAAATAAAATCTCATGCATATTCCCTAGCCCTACAAGGGATTTGACTAGCCTTTCAAATTATATGGATGACGTAACAAAGTCTTCTAACAAATCAACAAAGACATTAAATATTTACCTGTTCTAATACTTCTAATATGGCCTCAACGATGGGCACCATCATCGTAGTAGCCGCGGCGTTCGACACCCACATCGATATGAACATAGTCACGAATGTGAGGCCGAAATTCAGTCTAGAATAAAAGAAAAGATATAGGTATTTTTTAACCGACTTCAAAAAGAAGGAGGTTATCAATTCGGATGTTTGTATTTATTTTGCAGTTTTTTTTGGAAGTTGGTTCCATTTTTTTGTAAAAAAGTTTTTTATTGGAATTACTCCTGTATCGTGGTTGCGTTCACAGACAATTAAACTCACATACACAAGACAATTAACTGTAGGCCATACCAATTTTTATTTCGTAAGTACGGGAATCGAACCCGCGACACGCAGTGCCACCAAAAAATTTTAAAGAGAGGAAGTAAGTATAATTAACGAATTTAATTTTTGTGTTTACTATAACCCAGAAAGAGATAGCGAGATGAACTGGACGCGCTCCGCAAGAGCTGGCTTGAAGTAGAAGATACTCGTAATCTAGAATACTTCGGTGAAGGTCTCTCTCTACCCAGCCTACTGCCCCAATGGCAGTATAAATAGGTTTCGATTCCCGGATGAGACAAATCTTTGTTTAGCCAATAGATAATTGTTCCCATATCTGAGAAATTCTGTGGGGTAGTAAAAATTCAGACACACCAGATTGAGCCATTAGATAATTAACACCGCGACTTGGTGTAATCCTACTTCCTACTAATATTATAAATATGAAAGTTTGGATGGATGTTTGTTACACAATCACGCCAAAACAGCTGAACGGATTTGGATGAAATTTGGCACAGATATATTATAATCTAACACATTGGCTATAATTTATAGTGAGGAAAGTACTAATGCCAACTGGCAAAGGCTAGTAATAAAGATAAAGCCACAAACCTTCTATGTGAACAGCCAACGACTTGCACTGTCCACAGTGCAACTCTCTTCGGTAACTTCGAGTGCTGGACTCCAGCAGCAATCATCAGACCACCCATGAACATCATATTCGTCTCCTTCATATACGCTGCACAGGTCTTGTCGGAGTCTAAGATACCCATTGTTGGAAACAGAACTATTGGCAGCATTGATGTGACTGGTAGAGGAAGGAGTTCCAACACCCAGTATATTGCCATTATTAAGACTACATACATGCATCTGTAGGCCTGAAAAGTAAAGGTTTTTCATTTAATCAATCAATCTGCCTAGCCTTTTCCCAACTATGCAGCTGAATACCAGTACTTTACATGGAGCGACTGCCTGACCTCCACAACCCAGTTACTGTGTAATACTATATCCCTTGGTAAGACTGGTTGTCAGACTTTCAGGCTTCTGACAACCCGTAACAACCGTCAAAGACCCACGATTGACAGCCGGGACCAACTGCTTAACGTACTTTCCGAGGCATGTAGGAGTCTCGGTTTTACATTTAATATTAAGCAATATTCTATAGAAGTAAAATCCCACTAATATTATAAATGTGAGTTTGTGAGAATGTATGGATGTTTGTTGTCCTGCAAAAATGACTGATAAGTTTACAGTAGTATAGCTTATACATCAGAATAACATTATAGGCTATAATTTATATTAAGGGAAGTACTAGTACCACACGGTCGAAGCTGTCGGCAGAAGCTAATTATTTATAATAAAACTCTAGAATTACTAATCTAAATACGAAAATTCTTTCACTGACAGAAAGCTACAATCAATGAGTGTCATAGACATACTTTTGGAAATGAAATACTTTGTCGAGTGTGTGTGAATGTTTCTTAATTGATTAACGCGTCAGGCCCCTCGCGTTACCATAAGGTAACCCAACAATAGGTTTTTAATTGTGTCTTCTAATGAGGGGCTTGACGCATTAATGCCATAAAAATACTTTATGACTAAAATGGTGTTTTAGCTGGTGTAGACTGTTGGTTCACCTTGTGGGAGGCCTTCCAAGTTCAGTCTACCCAAGGGTAATATAGTAAAGCTCTGTTTAAACAAGGGATATTTGACCTCCTTTTATAGATCTAGCCCAGACTCTTTAGCAGGAAGGAGGTTTGCAATTTAATGATAACTCAAAAGAAAAAAATATATGTATACTTACAGGGTCATGATTCAAAATAGGTATAGGCAGCAGTATCAGTGGTGTAAACACCACAATAATTGCCTTCCAGTATATGGACACAAATAGACTCAGTCTCTGCCATAGTGTAGCCTTGGATCCAGTCTTTGGAAAGTAATATGTTGTGGACCTGGAAAATAATTAAACAAATATAATTATACTGTGGTACACACAGTAGTTTTAAAGAAATAGAGGTGTCTTAAAAATTAACAATAATAAATGCGTAAGTAAATGGATTAGGTAATACATAATATTGTATATACCTACACTTTTTCAAAGGAGCATGTAAGGCAAGAGCTTTGCACATGGCATTTTTTAGTTTCCATCTTTTAGGTACGTGAATTGAGGGTGTGAATTTAGCCAGATTAGTACTAGCTATTTTCCATACTTCTAGTTAATGTATAACACCAAAGCTCCTTGCCTATTATTTTTAACTATTAAGTACCATGCTTCTAATCTATTTTTAAACTAACAGAGAAATGATGCAACATAGTACAAACCTAAGAAAACTAGCTGTTTTTACGGCAATGTAGGCAGGCATAGTCAGGTAATTCAACTGAATTTAAATTTATTTCATCAAAGCGCCTAAGTACCTAGTGCAAAGTGATACTTTTGAAGAGTTGGGATAAAGAATCTCTACTCTGAGTATTATAAACCAATAAACAACTTACCGTTCTTCGGGCACACCGTTTTCTATTACCGGGTTCGACATGGTGATTTATTTAGATGTAGATCTTTCCAAAAATATTGTTTGGGTCGTTTGTTTATTTAGAATTTACAATTTCCACATTCTTGGCACCATCTGAAAGAGAAGTCAGGAATTAGTTACTATTACAATCTCATTCATAGAAAATGGTATGATAGTTAATTTCAAAGTTAAAATTACCCGCTAAACTTATTCAAAATTTCAAACAACTCGTGAAGTCATTATTTTATCAACACGCGTAATCTCCAATCAAAGCCAAATGACAACTAAAAATGTCGCATTTTGAAACCTGCTTGACAGGAGCAGGACAGCAATTTACAGGTAAAAATCAAGGTAAGTTTAAAAAAACAAAACGTTCTACAATAATTTCGGCGTTCAAAAATGCACAATAATTATTTGGCCCAATTACAATTATGAAAATAATGATTATAATGTAACTAGTTGCAAGAATATTATATATACTATTATCGCAAACACGATTATTGATGATCAAATGCGCAAGTAGGAACGAAACGTGAATGCTCAGCCACCAGCCACAAGGCACAAGGCAGTAGGCACAGTAGGCAACATTAAGAAAATTAATGTCAATGTCATTGAAACCAAAACAAGATTTGATAATCAAAATATTGGTTTAATTTTATGATTAAACCTTAAAGTCGCACTGTGTAACTGTACTCCTTGATTAATTTTAATGTGCCATTAGTGATATAGTGTGTACAATGCCGAAACATCAGAATAAAGGCGAAGTAGAAGGTAGGTTACTCATTTTATTTTTTATAGAGTCCTAAGCTCATTCTATTAGATTAAACCGGTTTTTAAGATAAATCTATAGATATTTAGTATTTCCACATGTTGCGGTAGTATTTTACGGTAATACAGTTTCATGTCGATCATGATTATATTATCAATTTTAGGTTAGAATTTTATAACAAATCTTGATAAACCTCAATAAACGCTTTATAGCTGTAGTAATCTCATAGATAATACACTATATAAATAAGTAGTGATCTTAGACTATGAAAGGTTAGGAGTAATCTTACGGAGAAACAGCCAATTGTCATTTATTATTAACATAACCTCGTAAGACATTTCTTAATCATAATAAAAACAAATTTTGTTGTTATAATTTACAAACTATAAGCATGCATAATGATTGGAAAAAAAAAAAAAAAAAAAAAAACGTATTATTAACATGGCTTTCTTTGACTTATCAGAGAGGTCTCAATATGGCCAATTGTTTATTAAATAATGTATTGTTTATTAGGCTGTCTCCACAACCAAACGCATATTTTGGGTCAAATTATATTCTTGTGTTAGTACCAGGGTCTGGACGATTCTGAGAACCCACACCTACAACTTTTCAAAACTCATTTGGGCATATTTCATAGACAGTTCAAAACTATGAAATTGGTAGTGTCTGACCTAAGGTCCATTTCTGACTTTTACGGCAGAAGCAAAAGCCGAAGGTCTAACAACCTCAAAAAACTCTGTTAAAAATTGCTAAAAGTGAATAGGTGATTTTTTTTTTTTAAGTTGAGTTGTAGAAACAAATTTAAAATTTCCTTTCAACTGCCCTAAAATAATACCATTTTGAAGTTGTCAATTTTGCCGTTAGTTGTTTAGGCTTTGGCCAAAACTTGGGCCCACTGGGGCTGACACCGAAATGTGTGGACACACAATTTGGCTACAATAAATTATCATCCATTTCTAAAGATCTTCGGACACCATCACAAACTTTGCAAGCATGTTTTAAGTTCTAGTGTCTAAATCAAATAAAATGCCTATTATTATTTACCTAAACAACACAAATAACATCATCCATATTCATATAATAAATGCAAGTTGTAAGTAAACAACATGTAACTCAATGCCTAACTGGAATGAGAAACCACAAAGGCACCTATTTGTATTATACTATTTCCTATGAATTCGATGAATGTTTTTCCTACTCATTTTTACATAATAGACTTTGTTTATTATATCAAAAAGTACTCATAATTACAAAAATCTAATCCCTGTTTTCGTCTCTAAATTTATTCCTAAATATTGCACTCGGGATTTTAACTCTGCTGCTGAGCAGAGCGTCGTAAATAAAAAATAAAAATTTAATTCAAGCATTAACTGAAGTATCACCTAGTGTTTGTACCAGCACAATTAAAAATTATAAAATGATATAAACAAGCTATAAATAAAGCTAGTCATTCCTTGAAATCTAGTTCACACGGGCAGGTTTTGATGACATCACTCATCTATTGATGCACACCACCTTCTTATATCTAAAAATGATTCCTATCTTATCAATATTAAAAGTATTTGCAAAATTCTTGTGGCTTTCAAGATCTTTATCAAGATTTACACCTTAATAACGTACTAACTAGCCCATTTTGTCCCACAGCTGGGTAAAGGCCTCTTTCTCCCTCTTCCCCACAACTCTGTCCTTGCTAGTACGGGCCAGTCCCTGCAGTTGTGGTCGAGCTTGTCCCGCCATCTTCACCTTGGTGTAAGGCGGTTTTGTCTGGCATTTAATAGGAAACCATTTGGTGGTTCTTTTTGCCCATTTCTCGTTTCACTTTAAGCATTATATTTCTGGCTATAATTTTGTGCCCTTAACTGTCTTAAACAATAATTTCCCATCTGTCCAAGTACTATTTTCAAGTACTTCAAACATAACTTATTTTGCCAAGCCTTTATACTTTCCTGTTGCATAAATGATAAGCAGATTAACTTTAAACAGGTCAAAAATATTTACCTAATCGGCATTGATATAAATTACAGTTGAAGTTCGTAGGCAACTTGCCATGTAGGATTCCCATGTGATCTGACATGGTTAATAACAAGTTTACGTTAAGCCAGTACCTAACACATCTTTAGGGGAGTAGGGGTCGAAAGGGACTTTGTTTGGAGTAACGTAACGGACTTTTTGGAATTATGGGTGCAAAGCGTAGGGATTCAGATTGCCCACCAAGTCCAGGGAATACGGCGGGACTGTGATCTCGTGGTGCCTTGCACAGCGAGGCACAGGAAAGAACCCTTTAGTCTCCTCAGGGTTGTGCCCTAACAGGCGTTGCGCAGAGGTGGTTCCGGAGTGGTCTTAAAAGACCACTCCTTTTCACTTTTCCTCTGTAACGAGTCCCTAACCATGTGCTAATGGTGATCACCTGGGTGGATTTAGTGAGGTTAGATACACTCCCTGATCTTTCCCCAAAATTCCAGGCGCCTTTTGAAGGTTTCCCCCCGAACACAAAAACGGAGTGTTGATGTATTTGTGCGTTTGTGCTATCTTTTTCTGCAGGCTTCGCTGCTGTAGCCTATTCCACAGGAACCATGCATTATTCCGGGATAAAAAGTAGCCTATGATGGCACTCAGCAATTGTGTAACTTTCTATCAGAGAATTTCAAAACATGAACTAGCAACCTGTCCCGGCTCCGCATGGGTACAAATTATACACCTGAACCTTCCTCATGAATCACTCTGTCTACTGGTGAAAACCGCATTAAAATCCATTCAGTAGTTTTTGGGTTCATCGCGAACAGACAGACAAGGCAAGCAAGGCAAGGCATTAACTGTTTTGGTGTACAATAAAGTTTTATTCTATTCTATTTTAAGGCAGACGCGGTGAGGGGCTTTGTTTTATAATATGTAGTGGTGGTTAATACACATTGGTGTTGATTCTGTTGTGCACAAACTAAACTTAATTTAGGCTATTGCTATCTTTTTCTCTCTAATAAAACAAGAAAGAGACGGACGTAAATTAGTGCTGTCAAATTTAGTTTGAACTAATATTTCCATACAAATTAAGGGTACCTACACGTAAAAACATGTCGTCTAAAAACACGGCGAAGCGCAAGGCGTAAACTAGTTTGACATCTCTAACTTAGTTCATAGCTATAGCCGTCCTTTTCTCGCACAGCCTTTTAGTAAAAGATAGCAATTCTCTAATTTTAGTTTAGATATTTAACAAGAGAATCCGCACCATTATACATAGAATACCTAATTTGATTACAAATGCGTCATGCATTTACTACAATCCCCTTACATTCCTCAATAGATAAACAAACCGCTTAAATATTTGCGTCAAGTATTGGTTATATTAAGTCACTATTTGTTGCGATTAGACATAACATGAGACGTCTCACTAAAGCCCACTTGCACTAGAAATCACTTTATGTAGTGATTATGTAGGTATTGTTCTTCTATTTCGCTAATAGTAGTTTGAGACTGTCACATAATCACTTGTTATGTAGCAGTTTCATAAACTACTATTAAATCATCATTCCGTTTCAGTCATCTTTAAACGATTCACAGAAATAGAACTATGTTTTAAATTAGTTGAATGACTTGTAGTGGAATCTCTCATCATTATCATCATCAGCCTTAAAAAAAAAAACGTCCCCACTGCTGGGGCACAGGCACTCTGTGAGAGGGTGTGGGCCGTAATCCTCCACGAGGGCCCAATGCGGATTGGTGGATGTCACATGTCTTCAAATTTTTGGTTCTAGGACATGCCGGTTTCCTCACGATGTTTTCCTTCACCGTTTTGAGAGCAGTGGTGATGAAATAATTTACACAAAGTAAAGCGCCTGCCTGGGTTTGAACTCATGATCTCACTTGTGTAAGTCGCGGCCAATACGGCTGGGCCACCACTGCTCCCTATAAAGTATCTCTGCAATACATAGTATAAAGCAAATTCGCTTTCCGCGTCTGTCTGTTTCTCCTCTTACCTACTCCTAAACCCCACAACGGATTTTGATACCGTTTGCACATACATATAGAGAGCGATAAACGAGGGGGAGGTTTGTGTAGGTATGTAATTTGCATCTGGGGCGGGTCGTTAGTTAAGCATAAAACAATGACAATTTTACGTGATTTTGCTTTTGTTCAAAGAAAACTGTTATTTGATGTAAGAAATGACTCTTTCTTTATCAACATGGCCGGCGTCTAGGCGTAGGTGTTATAATTTGCCGCCAAAAGCTTATTACGTCTTTGTTTATTTTCACATTGTCGACTCACTGGGACAGCCCAGTGTGTATTTATAAAGTATCTCACAGTAGATACAAAGTCTAAGGGAAGAAAATTATTATATTGTGTAACATCTGCTGTTGTGTGTTTTCGTTATATGTTAAGGAATAATTTGTTGTACGCAAAATGATACAGCCAGAGAAAAATTCAAAGGTTTAAATATTGCAGCCAACCGAAATATTTATTTATTTAATCATTTATGTACACACAGAGACACAGTAACAATAAACATAATTATAAGTACAGTACAAAGGAACTGCTTATTTCATAAGAAATTTCTACCAGCAGACCTGCGATAGGAGAAGTGAGAAAGAAATGTAGACAAAAGTGTGTAAATATTTAAGTATTTACCTACTCTAATAAGGAAGCGTGTAATTTTAAATTAAAAAGAGTAAATTGGGTTAATTGGCTTCTCAAAAATAAGAATGAAAAAACCTGCCAAGTGTCAGACTTCGCACATTTTGGATTTCGTATCAAATGAGAGAATTTCAAAGAAAAAATCTGATTTATCACTAGATTGGTATTTGTTAGTAAAATATACGAGTAAACACTATCACCAATTTTAACGTTCACAGGTCAATAGGAAGTTGATAAAATTCTTCGGATCAAAGTTTTGTGACAGACGACGGACACGTGAGTGACAGCAATAGGGCTTCGTTTGGACCCTTCGGGTACGGAACCCAAAAAATAACCTATGAAGAGAAAAATGTATAAGACCATATTTATAAAATATTTCGTTCTGCTTCATGATCTTCTGATCTTCATCACTTGACTACAAGTTTAATTAAAAACAACATTTTTCAAGTAGTCGGGGAGTCTGGTAACAAGAGAAGTAATACTTATTGATTTCGTACGATTGTATTACAATTAAGAATTAGGATGTTGATAGTCAATGGTGCCGATTCTCTTAATAATAACTAAACTAAAATTAGAGAATCGCTGTCTTTTACTAAAAGGCAGTGCGAGAAAAGGACGGCTATAGCTATGAACTAAGTTAGAGATGTCAAACTAGTTTACGCCTTGCGCATCACCGTGTTTTTAATCGACATGTTTTTACGTGTACACTTAATTTGTATGGAAATATTAGTTCAACTAAATTTGACAGCTCTAATTTACGTCCGTCTCTTTCTTGTTTTATTAGAAAGAAAAAGATAGGAATAGCTTAAATTAAGTTTAGTTCGTACAAAACAGAATCCGCACCAATGTCGCTCTATAACTCAAACAGTAGCTCACGAAGTACAAAACATTTCATCTTACGAACTGATAACATTGTCATCTCTTTATCAATAAAATAACGCATAATAAAAATAAGTTCCCCAGACATACTGTCTCCGTCCATATCTCCGTAATGTTTAGACAAAGATTCGAAATATATCTTAATTAAATAATTACAATGATTAGGTTGCAAGCCAGGTACACACTTAGTTGGGATGCCTGTACCAACAAAAATCATCAGCTGAAAAGTGCATAGCGAAAATGAAAACGTTAACTGGAATTTAGCGTACATTCCAGAGGAAACCGTCATGATATGACTAACTTCTCCCGCTCTGGGTGGGGCAGATGACCACCACACTGGACATAAATACTTAAAAGCATTTGTTAGCATGACTGAATACAGGAGAAGAAGAGGTCCTCTTGATATAATACATACATAAATCTCGTAGACAGAGAAAATGGGGATGTTTCCTGGCTATATAAATAATAATTATATTTATTCCGTAACATAATATATTATATTATCAAAAAATATCACGTATTTTTTTAGGGTCAACTCACACCAAATGAGCGTCGAAGCGCAGCGCAGTTTCAATGTCATATGAATTTTAGCTTTATTTTCATTACTACAATACTTATTATCGGAACGAGTCGCGCGGATGCCCGCGGGGCCGCGGGAATTCCGGCGAATTCCGCGACTCGTTCCGATAATAAGTATTGTAGTAATGAAAATAAAGCTAAAATTCTAATTATGAATTTACTCGTTCCGATAATAAGTATTGTAGTAATGAAAATAAAGCTAAAATTCTAATTATGAATTTTAGCTTTATTTTCATTACTACAATACTTATTATCGGAACGAGTCGCGGAATTCGCCGGAATTCCCGCGGCCCCGCGGGCATCCGCGCGACTCGTTCCGATAATAAGTATTGTAGTAATGAAAATAAAGCTAAAATTCATATGACATTGAAACTGCGCTGCGCTTCGACGCTCTTTTGGTGTGAGTTGACCCTTAATGAAAAACCGGCCAAGTGCGAGTCGTACTCGCACACGAAGGGTTCCGTACCATAAGCTGAAAAAATCACGTTTCTTGTATGGGTACGTTTTTATTATTTGTTGTTATAGCGGCAACAGAAACATATTCTATGAAAATTTCAACTGTCTTCCTATTACGAATCATGAGATACAGCGCGCTGACAGACAGACGGACAGCGAAGGCTTAGTAATAGGGTCCCGTTGGTTACCTTTCGGGTATGTTTTCGGAACCCTAAAAATGACAAAGATAAAACGCATCAAAGTTCATGAGTGAGGGCTTGTTACGTCGCTAAACGGTACTAAGTGTATCGAGGTACACTTACCACCACGCGCGCCTCAAAGAGTTGTCAGCAATAGGGACGGGGCCCGTCATGGCCGATGCCTGCCCGAGGGTTGAGGATAAATTCGAAACAGAGTTACCTCGCCCCTGGGCGCTAAGGGCAGGAAGGAACAGGGGTGGGTTTTAGTCAGTAAGAGTCTGACACGCCCTCCCGCTCCACCCAGAGCGGGAGAAGTCATTGGATGATTTCCCACCCCACAAAAAAAAAAGTGTATCGAGGTGTGACATCACGCGAAATTTCAACGCACTGTATCATCCTCATTTTGGTTTACATGACAAAAGAATAAATTGGTATCCAATATTTTTTTAATCTAACTGACTGACTAATTCGATTTTTTTAGGAAACTAGCCTATTCACGCCTTTCTCCAATAAACTGTCAAAATACTACACAATCTGTGCAATGTCAGAATCATCAGTGTAATGTTATAACTATGCAAAACAAATGATGACTATAACCTGCGTCAAATTTTCCCTTCTCTATCGCTTTTAGCCTTAAGACTGCCCATTGTTACACCCTGGTAATTCTTAAGCTCCTATTGTAATCTGTTATGGTAACAATAAAGAGTCTATCTAGATAGATAGATAGATATCTATAATGCAACTATTGTCTGCCTGCTTTCTTATTGCTAGACATTTTCATCCGATATAAGATAAGCACATCACTAAGCTCTTGTTCAGAATAGCGTCTCGATTAATTTATTCAACTTTTATTACTACAGATAATACATATATTGCTTCCAATTTCGTTTGTTCTTGACCGTTCGACGTCAGAGCTTTATTGCTTTTTTTTTAGATGAAGAATTGATGTTAGTGGCATTCCAAGTCTATTCGCTATCGTCTCGTTAGAAGCTTCCGATTGGCACTCGTTGGCAAACCATCCGAAGGCCAAAATGATAGAAAGTGTTTCCCTACCGTTGGTAGTGTGCCAACTTTAAAGGCAAAATTGAAAGTTGCCTTTACCTGGGGCCTGTATCCTTCTAAATCTTAACGGAACACTTATGTTTTTGGCGGTAGAAATACCTAAGAGTAAGGCGGTAACAGCTCTGAACTAAATGAAGATTATGAATTTGGAACAGTTCCAAATACTACCTACCATCCTAATCGTTTATCAATGATAGGTCTGTAGTTCACTGTGATTCTCGTAAATACCATAAATAAGTTTCATTCTAGGTAGAAAGCGTAGATTTCCTCGTTCTTAAAAGAGGTGTTACTTTTCTAAACATTAAAGAACGTGACATAATTTAATGTCTGTCTATGGTCTGACTTCCTGTCACGTTAACCGCAATCGTTCTTATCAGACCCATAGTTTCCGTCAGTGTTGTACTGCAAAATTTGTCGCGCGTTGTTAGCTGCCATGTTTAAAAATATATTTTTGGAATCCAATAACATAAGTTATGTGCATAATATTATGCAAGCAATATTTAAAATTATTGTACGCTTTTCTTGCACGTCGTTTTCTTGTGTGTTCCTGTTCAGCACAATAGAGGTTTCTCTTTGAGTATTTCTGTCATCGTCGCTAATTTTGGTATCTGATTCATGCATGAGAGATTACAGTACCAAATATGACGTCACTTTTATGTGCCCAGAGCCAACCACCACTTTAGATTTTTAGATAGTAATGTAAATGTTTATGAATGCAATTTTTTTTTAAAGAACTAACTCTGGAGCCTCGTTATCCTGTGTAATGAAAAGTACTCATGATAACAAAACATACTAGCCCAAATTCAACTGTCCTACCATTTGCCATCAGGGAGTTCCAGTCTCTACGTCCCGGCGCCATCATCAGATCAGCTCGATGGTTTCATAATATTGCATTATAACCGGACTTGTGGTCGAAAAATGGTATTCAAATTTTGAAGCGAACGGCTAGACAAACAGTGCAAGTTAAATATAAGATTGTAAAAATGTGTAGGATTGTCTTGACTTCCCTTAAAATCACTGCCCTCCGTCTGTGTTAAATAGTCACTATTCCTCTTAATATGATAATGGTATAGGTAGAGTTGTGTAAGCGCCGGCGGGGCAATGACAGAATGCAATTTTAAAGGAAAAACTTAGAAATACCTGAAATCTTTATGAACATGTAAATACACACGTACGCATAGTCACGTAGCTTCTGTTATGTACGAGTATCATAGCTGCTAATTATATTTTGGCGTATGGTTATAGCTAGGTGACTACTCAATCATCCAAACTTAAGTGTTGCCTTCGACTACAACATGGATTTACCCGCTTGTGGCTGCAGTTTGGAAAATCCTTTCTCAGATTGCTCGTGTAAAGGTTTTACCTCGTTTTAACAAGCGTTTATTTAACTTGCAATGTTCGTATGTAAGTAGTACGCTTCATTTGTTGACCATTTTTCGCCCAATTTGTTGGTTTCCGATAGAGCTGAAATTCGGCATACTTATGTAATTCCGGTGACGATGCAATATTATGATGCCATCGAGCTGATCTAATGATGGCGCCAGGATGTAGCGATTGGAACTCCTTGAGGGCAAATGGTAGGACAGCTGTTGATTTTGGACTAATATGTTTTGTTATCATGAATACTTTTCATTACACATGACGAGGGTCTAAAGCTTCTTTGAAAAATAAACTTTAAATTATGCAACCTGTTACGATCCTTCCTACTCGTCGTTTTTGTAGCCGAACAATTTACGCTTTGACCTACTGCGAAACATCTTTTCTTGTTTGTAGGCTATATAGGCCTGTAGGCCTCCTTCTGTGAGACCGTGCTGTATCGCGAGAGGGCCGATTTTACTCGGAGAAGAAGGCGTCGGGGAGGCAACCGCCTCGACGCCTAAATCGCCGAAACTACCTCGGGCGCTTAGAGTGGGGCCTCTTATTGGCATCCGAGAGATTCCAGGCAATGCGGCGGCACTGTGATCTCGTGCTGCCATGCACAGCGAGGCCCAGGGAAGGTCTTCCCTTCCCCTTTACAGTCTTCTCAGAGATGTGCCCTAACAGGCGTTGCACAGCGGGGGTTCTAGAGTGGCATTTTAAGAGGTAACGGAGGCCCTTCCATGTGCTGATGGTGTACACCGGGGTGGTTTTAGTGAGGTAAGAATCCCAGCCTCCCTAGTCTTTTCCCTAAAAGTCCCGGTGCTTTTTGAAGGTTTCTCCCCGAAAACAAAAAAAGCCTTTAGGCCTGTAGCAGTGCGTCTGCGTGTGTAGCCTAGCAGTCATGGTGTCAGTCAACTGCGGCCTTACTACCTATTATGATGATTTATGGGGTGTTGACGACAACAAGACATGTTGCGCCGACCCCAAATAAATTGGGATAAGGGCAGGAGAATGATGATGATGATTTATGGGGTTATTTTATTACTAGGGTATCCGACCGGAATAAAATATTTAAATTTATTTGTGATACCCTGTACGGTGTATCAGACCGGAATAGAAAATAATTACTTATAAAATAAAATATATCCACCAAGGGATCAGATCACTGCCCAGGGTTCTTGGATAAATTCGAAACAAAGTTACCGCGCCCCTGGGCACTTAGGGCAGGGAAGAAACAGCGGTGAGTTTTAGTCAGTAATAGTCTGACACGCCCTGCCGCTCCACCCAGAGCGGGAGAAGTAATAGGATGATTTCACACCCCACAAACTTATCAAATCAGGGGATCTGACCGGAATAATTTGTAAATATTATAGAGAGGCTACAGTTTTGTACAAACGACAATTAAATAACAAAATAATATCTGCATCAGACGAGACAGGATGTATTTACAGATGTACCAATTTCCATATTCACATCAATTTAACATTATTGTCATGTTAATTTGATAGTCACGAGACTCGTTCTCAAAATATGAGAAATCGTGACGAAATGATTTTGAAGTCTTCCTAAATATTACATTGTCCAATAAGCGCTACACTATTTGTAGGGTGCAATAAACTCGTGATTTTCAAAAAATTTTCATAAAAACATCTTGTCAGAGTAAAGCACGTTGTGACAAAAGTTATTGTTGAATGGACAAAATTTTTCTAAATAAAAAACCTTTTTACAAAAAAATAGAACCGACTTCCAAAAAAAGTGCAAAATAACTTTAATTTCGGAAGTCGGTGTTTCTGGTTTTGTGTCTTCGTTCTTTAACACGGACAACCGAAATTAAAGTTATTTTGCACTTTTTTTGGAAGTCGATTCTATTTTTTTGTAAAAAAGTTTTTTATTATTCACTTTTTAGTTGTGGTTTCCCGTTTTTTCACTTTAAAGTGTGTTAACAATTCATAGACATCGTCATCGATTACATCGCAGCAATTGCGGTTGATTTGCTGTCAATTTTTGAAGAGTTCCGTTGTCGGTCTCCGAAACCTATCATCAAATCAGAATACAATCATCCGAATTGATAACCTCCTCCTTTTGGAAGTCGGTTAATAAAATAAATATCATTGAAATGAAAATTATTACTTACATTGGAAAATTTTCCGCATATTCACATTATGCATAAAATACGAATTTAGAGTCATACAGGTATGTTAATAAATGCTTGATTGCGTATGGCGACAATTCTAATAACATGTTTTTAAATCAAAAGCACGAGTAGGTACTATTTGATTCACTTTCAGTTTTCGACGTTATAAATGTAGATTTTATAGAGACTTTATTCGTTAAGTTACAGTTTTTAGCCAGGTTTTCGTGATGATAAAAAAAAAATGTCTATACAGCGTGCAACGGAAATGCGTAGTCATATTTTAACGCGTCAGTTACCGGAGAAACAGACACAATAGAAAATCTATTATTACCTTATCCGTTGGTACCCGACGCGTTGAATATTGCTTCTGTTCATGGAAATAAACAAATTATATCTTCAAGAAAGTCATAGTAAATTTGGAAAAAAAATGAACCTCCCATACTTATTTGAATCAGCTGATGACAAGTTTGTAAGAAAAGTCTAACTTTTTTCCTATGTTTCCTTCGTTGAAGAAAGTTTTTCGTTTCCATTGGCAGAAGCAGGATCACAAATATGACCACCCTTTTCCGATACACCCTTTATTTCTGACAGCCAACTATATAATAACTATCTATAGGATCAGCTGATTCAAAGTCCAAGGTTAATCGCATACGCCTACACGTTAAGAATTCACGTTTCTCTGTGACGCAAATCCTTTGGGATTTTATTAATAAAATGGAAGGCGTGCCTTTTACGTCAAACCGGCTGTTTTTCTGATCTGAAGATAGAATGTTAGTGGTAACAGTTATAGCTTTTCAAACATCGGGATGTTTTGCAGGTGGCAAGCTGCGTAGACCGTGGTTCTCGGCAATATGAGACTTTCAAAGCATTATAGTCAGTACAACAAAAAACGAAATGAACAGGTACTAAATGGTAATTTATTAGTAAAATATACATAGCGTGTACGTCGTAAACAGTTATTTTGGTAATTATACTTTTAAAATAGCAATCAACAATGCCAATTACTTTTAAAACTGATGACATTTAAACCTAGAATTTATAAATGTCTATTGTATTTTGAGTCTGTCGTCAAACTACGATTTTAGTAGAGTTATTTTTCAAGAATTAAATAATACATCAGCTTTTAGACATTCAGGTTCAAAAACCTTTGGACTAGTTCTAATTTCTGGAACAATTATACACCTTAACTAACCGATCTTCCTGCCTATGCAATTAGTGTAGGTATTTACTACTACCATTGTTGATCATCTAATTGATTCCGCAACGTTTCAAACTCTTGCGCATCAAGATCGTATTGTCATTTATCAAACAGTGTTTATCGATCAATTACACTCTCTCAATTGTACGTAATGACTTAAGCGGCACAGAACTTGATACGCAAACAACTAGTAATTGTAGGAAGTAGTGAAGGACACGTTTTTATAGGCCTTGTGTTTTAATGAATAAGAATGGAGGCCAAGAAAGTTAATTGAATGCAGGATTAAGACTTGAAGATGAGCCATGGCGATTTTCATTAAAGTTTTTATTGCAAAATGTAGCTAGAAAAAAGATATTTATTTGTTTTTAGTACGAATTTAAATGGCCATAAGAGCAGGAAACGACCAAAGAAATGATATAATAATATGGACTTTGTGAAAGATGATATGTCTAGAAAGGGGCTTTAATGAGATGACAACGAATAGAAAACTATGGTCAAAGAGGGCATGGTGCGCCGAACCCATATCAACAAAAAATGGGGAAAAATGCATCTTGAGGAGAGACAATCACGAAAGGAAGATATCGCCTTCTTTCTCAATAAATCAAAGAACAAACAAACTCAAGTCAATAAAGTCCCTTTTAATAAAATTGCTATCCAACTCTGAAGTCTCGTAATAGCTTTACTGACTACATAGTTGCAAAGACAGTACCTTCGCAAGGTCAAGAGCAGAGACAAGGTTGAGGTTGAGGCCGACTTGTGGCTGTCTATCGTCGATATCCGTTTACCGGTTATCTATCTCGTAGGCTTACATAATTATATGTACAGGATTTATAGGAGCACTCATAAATGTCTCCATATGAGGTGACAGCTGGTTTATTCTGTAAAAAATCTCACAGTGAAGACTTAGTGAAGTGAGTTGTCAATCCATCTTATGTTAGGGATTGACAGCTCGGTTTACTTAAATTTCCACGATGAGATTTTTACTGATAATCACTATAGTTTCATTACTGCTAAGCGCTTTCAAGATGTTGAACGTGTTCTAAGAACCACTTTGAAGTTTCCTGGAAATACGTGTCTATCAAGTTTTGTCCTGAAAACTTCATGGCGATAATTTTTCAGATGTGAATTCCACTCCCATCCACTTATTGTACTGATAGATTAAACACACTTAGGTAAAGCGCAGTGTCATTTGTACAAATAATCAAATATTCACATGTATGACGTAAGCATTCACACCGATATTGAATATATTCGGTTTTGGGCGCTCATGTACTTAGAGACGTTAATTGAAATGGCCTTTTACATTTTACAAATGTGCCGTGGTCCTATGGAGTGAGTCGTTATGGGCAGTCAGAAACCAAAAAATCTGACAGCAGTCTTGCCAAGGGGTATCGTGTTATTCAGTAACTCGGTTATGGAACTTGTGGAGTTAAGAAAAGATTTCGCTCTGTGTAAAATACTGGTAAAGGCTAGTCAGATTGAGTGTAGGATAAGTTTGTCTTTCTGTATCGATATTGGAGTTAGTTAATGCAGCGTTTGCTTAGATTTTTAGCCTTCTGTATTTGTTGCACGTGTAGACAATGTGTGAATATGATTGGCATATTGATACAATCTATTGACAGTATAGAGATATTACATTCTCGCGGGTGATGTCCTCTGATGTTAACTAAATAACTCGTATGAGATGCGTTGCTAACTGCTGAAGCTTAAAACTAAAATCTACACCAGTCTGTCCAGTTATATTATCTTATATTATCACTAGTTTTTGCCAACGTCTTTACTCCCGTAACCTACCCCACAGGAAACTTCCGTTTTCGCTCGAATTTTGTCTCGATTGTGTTCGAGATAAACGTAAACAATAAAAATTATCTCTTTAAAATATTAGCTTAGATTTTGTCCAGCAGTAACCGTCAACTTAAGTAAGCATGACTTCAATATTCGGAATCGTGTAGCAAAAAATAAATGCGCATTATTATTTAGGTACTTAAGTTCTAATAAAAAAACTAAACGACACATCTTCATTCACATAAAAAATATACCTAATAACAGCAATCAATTTGTTTTGAAACACCCATGCTTCCGTATTCATTGTGTAGATGAAGAGTTAAATAATCCAGTTTGGCTGAAGAAAAAAACACGTTTGTCCGTGTCAATACCGTGTGTCGTCATTCATGATTTAAGTGGCGCCACCGTCGTAGAGTTTTTGTATGTTTTTGTCTAACCTTCAGACGCGTGCGGCCCACTGTGCGATATTTCGCATCTTACTAATATTATAAAGGGTTTTTGGCGGGAGTGATATTCATGGCTGTTTTAATTATTCGCAAATTGATTCTTAGTGAATATTGTGTTACCCGGGCCTGCGGACGGCGAGAAGTGGGTAGCTCGCCGTCCGATCAGCACCAGGCCCGTGAGTCGACGGCGCGTAGTGTTCCACGCGCGCCTCAAAGAGATGTAGTCAGCCACCACTGACGGGGCCCATCGTGGCCGGTGCCTGCATGCCTAGGGGTAGCGGATAAATTCTGAAAATGAGTTACCGCACCCCTGGGCACTCAGGCAGGGAAGGAACAGGGGGTGGGTTTTAGTCAGTAAGAGTCTGACACGCCCTCCCGCTCCACCCAGAGTGGGAGAAGTCATTGGATGATTTCCCATCCCACAAAAAAAAAAAAAACTGGATATTTATTGTGTTGTAAAATTGGTGTAATTTTATGTCTCAAATGTCTACACTACTGGACAATATGTCCCCCCAAAAAAAAAAAAAAAAAAACTGGACAATATGTGGAATCATTGAAATTGGCGCGATCTCGGTAAAAATGCAGCTGTGAATTTAATTTTATTGTAGTAGGTATTGACTACCTCAGCGAAGTTTACCGAGAAGGCTGACTCGATACATTTGCAGCCAAAAAGCAACACATCTAATGGAAAACAAAACAAAGGGACTGTATTCTGTATCAAAAAACTAATTACTTTCTAAACTTAACACTGTCTAAATGCACAAACCGTGTTAAACCAAAAGAAAAAAAATGCTAGTGCAAGTCTGTATGATGGCCGCGTTTCCACCTGCAAGGCGCAAGCAAATAGCATGCAATTTGCTTGCAGGTAGAAACGCGGAATACATGAATATACCTGTAGAAGATTCCCACGGGATTATTTTTCCTGGCCAAAGCTACGAGTAGTAGTGAAATAAATCATTTTGTAAGTATGTTATTATTTTGCAAAGACTTAGGAATGTAGTTACATAGCTCCATTTCATATTTGATTTAATTTAAGAATGACAGATAAGGTATGAAATATGAATCATGAGGAACTTATCTTGCTGTATCGAGTTGTAAATACCGTAAAACTTCAGGCTTATACTAATTAGAGATCGGTGATGAACTTCGCATTGATTTGAGGCTAAAAGCTTTGATTACCATGTTATTAATCGACGGTGCATTGATTAATTGATCAATCATCAGAAGATATTGATAATAAATGTAGGTAGGGCAATCCAAGCAATTCACTTTTAATCAGACAATCAGGTGCAGACATCTATTAATTTTTTTTTTTTAAGTTAGCCTGGAGTGGGTAAGTCACTCCTGGGCAAAGGCCTCCCCCCATTCCTCACACATCTCTCTAAGCTGTGCTTGCTGTGCCAGGAAGTCATCCAAGGCGTCTCGCCATCTTCTCCTCGGTCTGCCGCGACGCCGTCTAGCTGTGTCAGGGCTCCAGTCTTGCGATATACGGGCGAGCTTTGATGGCACTTATACCCCATTCACAATAGCATTAGATAACAAGTGGCACGTAGAAGCACGGATGCAAAACATTAAGTTAACACAATGTTATTAATTCTTTAATTTTAAAACAGTAACAAATAACAACTTAATCATGAAAATTCGGCAATAACAATTAACAAGGTGTCGCATTCACAAGTATTCACATTAAATGACAATCACAGAACATTATTTATGTCAATTTAACAGACGTCATAATCCGATAACCGGAAACCCGGCTGTCACAACTTATGACGGGAGGTAGAACTATAGTGAAACGAAAAACGTTCTTGGTGTGTTCACTCCTGCTTCTTTGAGTTTTTTAATATTGACACAGTAATTTAAAATTGCAATGAAATAATAATAATATAACTAAATGAAAGCCACATAATTTCATAAGATATACAGGCTGTAACGGAAAACTGTGGTCATATTTTGAGAACCGGTTCTGCCCATGGAAATGAAAAAATAGAAAATTCCCAAAAAAATTGGACTTTCCATACAAAGTTATCATCAGCTGATCAATATTTGTATGGGAAGTAAAAACAATTTTTGAGAATTTCCCCAGGTTTTCTTGAAAAAAGTTGTTCATATCGATGGGCACATGTAGTTCTTAAAATATGACCACACCTTTCCGTTACACCCTTTTTTTTTTTTGGCTTTTTGGAAATCATCCAATGACTTCTCCCGCTCTGCGTGGAGCGGGAGGGCGAGTCAGACTCTTACTGACTAAAACCGACCCCTGTTCCTTCCCTGCCTGAGTGCCCAGGGGTGCGGTAACTCATTTTCAGAATTTATCCGCTACCCCTAGGCATGCAGGCACCGGCCACGATAGGCCCCGTCATTGGTGGCTGACACTCTTTGAGGCGCGCGTGGAGCACTACGCGCCGTTCCGTTACACCCTGTATAGCGAAAATAGTTATATTTAAGTGTGACAGTTGCTGTATAAATTGATTATATTAAATTCGGCGTTACCGTAACTGTAACATGTTTATTGCACTTTTGTTACAAAGTGTGCATTAAAAATAACCTTTTTTAACTTCTGTCTAATGCTATTATGAATGGAGTAGGTATAGGTAATGTTAAACTATCTGACCGATTTTATTATTTTACATTTTAAATTAAACTTTAGATTACAAAAATATTCACTCTTTTCATTTTTAACCAACTTTAAAAAGAAGGAGGTTATCAATTCGAATGTTTGTATTTTTTTTTATTCGGGCATACTCGTATTTCCGTCACGTATTGACGGATTTGCAAAATTCTTTTTTTGTTCGAAAGGGGTTTATTCCGAAATGGTCCCATTTCAATTTCATATAGATCTGATGATGGGTTTCGGAGACAGACAGCGGAACTCTTCAAAAATTTACAGCAAATTAACCGCGATTGCTGCGATCGTATGTCTATGAATTGTCAACACAGTTTAATGGGGAACCACAACTAAAAAGCGAAAAAAAAAAACTTTTTTACAAAAACATAAAACCGACTTCCAAAAAAAATGACGGAGTTATGCCCGAACAAACTTACATTAAAAAAAAATACAAACATCCGAATTGATAACCTCCTTCTTTTTGGAGTCGGTTAAAAAGTGCAAAATAACTTTAATTTCGGAAGTCGGTGTCAAAAAACGAAGACATAAAACCAGAAACACCGACTGCCGAAATGAAAGTTATTTTGCACTTTTTTTGGAAGTCGGTTCTATTTTTTTGTAAAAAAGTTTTGTATGCATACAAGGCGGAGACGACAATACAACAATATGAAAACACTAGCAATAATACTCATCATTATGAACAAATTTTACTATGGGACTAGTCCCATAATAAAAGTTGTTCATAATGATGAGTTGAGTGAACGGCTAATTTTTTTCTTGGTGGTTTCTGGTTTGTACCAGAAATCGCCAAAAAAAAAAATTAGCCGTTCAGTTTCTTTTGTCGGGTTGCAAACATAAGTATAGGGCAGCTTATTTTTTTCGCCATTTCGGTATTGGTCTCATACTAAAAGTCGCTTAAAGATAAGTGTTGCCAGAGTTTTCCTTTATTGTGTATTATAGACCTACATCAATAATTATTTGACTTAATACTCTAACTTAAGTACTTAAATATTGACTAAGTTCCTCTACCTCTATAAACAAACAGAATAGGAGATATTTGGAATAAACAGACAACTGTGTTTGAACTAATTACTCATACTTAACTGTACATATTGAATGTGGCCTACATATCAGTAACGGAAGGAACAGTAGGCACCTATCTACTATTGGGATGAGATAACATTACAAACGTTCTCGACCATTCAAGTATATCTACTGCCCTTATGCGTAACATGGCGTTTACACATAATTATTTGAAACTACATCCCACACGCACAAAACGTTTTGGGAACACATTCAGTGTGCGTACAGCTTAAGAAGTGGAATTTCCTGCCGGTGCCTGTGTTTCCTGATAGCTACAACAAGACTGAATTCTAAGCAAGCGTGCTCCATCTTGGACCACATCATCGCTTACCATCAGGTGAGATAGTGGTCAAGCACGAGCCTATCAATGATAAAAAAACCGGCCCAGTGCGAGTCGGACTCGTGCACGAAGGGTTCCGTACCAGTATCTATAAAAACGACAAAAATAATCACGTTTGCCTGATGGGAGTCCCCTTAAATATTTATTTTATTCTGTTTTTTTTACTATTTTTTGTTATAGCGGCAACAGAAATAAAAAAAAAATCTGTGAAAATTTCAACTGTCTAACTTCATGAGATACAGCCTGGTGACACACGGACAGACAGATGGACGGACAGCGGAGTCTTAGTAATAGAGCCCCGTTTTACCCTTTGAGTACGGAACCCTAAAAACTACCTTTTGCCAGCTGCTTCGCCCGCATGAAAGTCGGAAATTATCTCAAGGAGATGTGTGTTGTGGATTTAAAGTAAGTTAAAGTATCCCATGTTATGTCCTAATCCAAAACATGGTCTACCCACATGACGTGTTTCAAATATGTATCTTCCAAATCCAATTAACTTTTGAGGATAGATTGATTTACATCTTAACATCCTACAATCTACATATAGATTTTCGCATTGTGGAATATTATTATTATTATTATTACATTACTTTGTAGGGTACCCATCAGAAACACAAGGCCTCAACAAAGATTCTCGTATAGAATGCGACAAGTGCCACCAATCTCTCTTTATAAATACAACTGGCAGAGGTTTAGTACTAAATCGGTGGCGTTTGGACGAGAGGCCCGAAATAATCCGGCAAAATCAAGGTTCCCATGTGAGTTAGGCGTGGATATATGGAAGCAACACGATTTAATTTAGCATCAGTATATTTGAAGAGATAGAGATAGCTATACCTATCAGTAGTAGGGCTCATGCTCTTGAAGGGAATCTGCTTTGTTAGATAAAAAAATTTGCCTCAATTTGAATAACGGAGCAGACCGGAACTCCATCGCAGAAAAAAGGAGACCCCACTATTCAAGAAGTCTTCAAAAGCAGTAGTGAAGATGAAGGAATTAAAGAATAAAAGGGTGTTGTAAAAAGAATAGATCCAGTTCCAGATTGGCATAGTTAGCTATGCCAATCCGCCAACTTGTCTGCTACGATTTCATTATTGCCAACAGCATTGACAATACGCCTTATATCCAAAGAATGTAATGCTTTGTAAATGCCAAACGTTCAGCAAAATAAGTATTAACTGTCATGCTGCCATGTTCAGCACAATAAACTTGATTCAATTTACCAGTAAATAACCAGTTCAAAACTGGTTTCATCTACGCTTAATCAGGTATAAAATAAATAACATTACCTTTTTTATAGTCAACAATAAAATATCAATAAACTCAGTAACCTATGAATTGAAATCAGCACATTATTCAAGGGCGTCGGTTTGCGATAAACTTAAATATGTCTGGTCAAAATTCTGTGCTATTTTTAACATTTAATCGTGCTTTGTTAAAAGTATAGTAGAAATATTTTTTTTTTTTTCAAAAAATAAACATTACTAAGCTTAGATCCGAAACAATAGTCTAATCAAGAATATGCATAAGCCTTCAAAATCACTTCAATCTCATCTTAGCCGAAAGAAAATAAAAGGTCAAGAAAATGCGGTAATCGAAATTCATAATGAGTTTTCAGAGCAAATGTTGGAAAGATTCGTATTTTTCACGCACTTGAAAGCAAAAGAAAACATCACGAGGAACTCGCACTAATTTAATAATAAACTCAGAGTGATACTAGAAACAGAGCCGGATAACCTTGAAATAATTGACGTAACTTGGGATAATATGGCACACCACTCTGCTCCTAATACCCAAGAAAAAATTGGTGAAACTGATAACCATGGTGTTGGCGTTAATGATTCACCAGAAACGTCATCAGTTCCCAAGGTGACAAGGGTATATTGCACTTGAGTTGGCAGAGTTCCAAGTGGAGCTATAACTGAGAATTTTGTAATAGAAATCTCAGATCACGCTATGCATGATCTTAGTATAATTAAAGATATGTAAGCCGAAATTGAATTGAGTAAAACATATTAATTAGAGAAAATCGAGCTGATACGCTGATGTGTAGCTATAATTTGTGGAATTCCTAATGCATGACTTAATTTATCGTTCCTAGGAAGAATAGAAGAACATTAGGGACAGGTTAATTTAACTTTTTTTTTGTAAGTCCAGAAATCGAGTCCAATGGGAGTTTCCAGATAACTTAATCCAAATAAATAAACGTTATCGTTTAAGTATATTATAAGTAGATAATAATGTGTGGCATGCAAACAGTAGTTATCGTTAGAAAACACATTAAATGTTAATTATTTACATTTTCCTGTACAATGCTTAAATTGTTGCTAGGTTTATAACTGTATACTGCAATGGGTTCCTTTTCATCGTCATCAATGACCTCAGTATCGTTTTAAAGGGCATCATGATTTTTGTTAGTGACTTAAATTTTATGGGTTTCTATATGAGAAATGATTATTGTGTTGACTCATGAATAATCATGATGATTAATCTTTTGCGTTTATATACGACAACTAGGTATACATACATATTATTATGCCACAGGTAATCTGAAGTTTACATCAACACTCAATAGTAAAGAAAAATATGTTATTGCTTCCTTCTCTTATCTGTAGAAGATTATTTTTAAACCTGACTCGTTTTTCCTAAATATTGCCTCATGTACTCGTACCTAGTCATTGTTCTTCAAAAAGGCCGTTGTCACCAAAGCGCATAAAATCATTAAAAACATTCAACTGAATTTAACTATCTTATCCATCATCTGATCTAAAACTTGTCATAAATATGACGTTGGTGAGTCTGCAACGCAATATAGACATTATGTGTCAAGGGCAGATGACTTCCTTGAATGTGTTCCTTGCCTAGATGACTTGCGTATTTTTACTTAGATAATATTCTTAGTGTAAAATATTTAAATGATCTTCCGTCACCCTCTTTCCTCCATTCACAATAGCATTACACAAAAGTTAAAAAAGGTTATTTTTAATGCACACTTTATAACAAAAATACAATAGACATTTGTTACAGTTACTATAGACGCCGAATTTATTATAATCTATTTATACAGCGTTGTCACACTTAATTATAACTACTCGTATTTATGTTATGAAATTATGTGACTTCCATTTAGTTATATTATTTCATTCCAATTTAAAATTACCGTGTCAATGCTAAAAACCTAAAAGAAGCAGGAGTGAACATATCTGGAACGCTTTTCGTTTCACTATAATTCTACCAAATTAAAAATGGTTACCTAATCCCTTCATAAGTTGTGACAGCCGGGCTTTTCCAATTATACTGGTTTATGTCGTCTGTCTAATAAAACATACTTGCTCTTCCATTTAACTTTAGACATTGGCAGAATAGTCGACATCGGCTTTGCTTGCCATATAAAAAGATAGAATAGAATAGTTAAATTGACGTAAATAATGTTCTGTGATTGTCAGTCCATGTGAATGCGAAGCCTTGTTAATTGTTATTGCCGAATTTTCGTGATTTAGTTGTTATTTGTTACTGTTACAAAATGGCAATGAAAGAATTAATAAAATTGTGTCAACTTTGACATAAAATGTTTTGCATCCGTGCTTCTACGTGCCTCTTTTTCTAATGCTGTTGTGAATGAAGTATAACCAACACTAATGAATGACGTATGTCATGGATTCATGATAGAAATCTTCTGTGTGATCACTGGGATCACTAATATCCTTTTTTTTGAGGTTCTTAATTCATCTGTGATGACTTGTCTCGCTCTGGGTGGAGCGGGAAGGCGTGTCAAGCTCTTACCGACTAAAACCGATTTTGTCTTGTCCTGCCTAGTATAAATAAGGATAAATATCATTAAATTTCATGTTCCTGAAATACAATGATGACGTCAGTGTAACACAATACAACTATTCATAGTCGTTTTAAAGTTACGCCGAAACACACCTCCGGATTGTCACCAATCACGTAGTTGCAACTTCTGCTTTCTGATTGGTCGAATAAAATGTGTGGCGATATGGTGAGGCGTCGTCTGATTACATGTGCATTTGATCGTTAAGCTGTCGAATCGTGCGTTTGATTAGGATCCTAGTTTTTTTGTAGGTGTAAACTTAATATGATTCAAGTACGATTTGAGTCTTTACATTGTAGATTTTTTAGGATAATTATAGCAATTCTTAGTGCATTTGGTAATGATGACTTGGCATTTAAAATATTAAAAGAACCTTCGATTTTATAAATCCATGAGCAGGAAGTACGAACATAATTTCAAGTTTAGCAAATAGATCTTCTGTACTAAGCCACTTCGTAATATCACAGGATTTGGCAATCATTACGTGAATGTATATTATATGTCGATAGCCTAAGCATTAGCCTAAGTATTATATTATAAGCCAGCCAGTTCATCAAATGTTGTATTAGACGCTTCGGCTGAATACCATTCAGACCGCTAGTCGAATGGCGCCGTTTAGTTATCAGGCCAGGCAGTTAACTGAATAGCGTATTAAGCTAGTTGGCTGCGACATATGTATACACAAGCTTCGCAACTATTTTTTTTCTACCAGATATTTTATTCCAATTTCATTGTAATTAACGGAAACCTTATAAACAAGCAACAACACTATACAGAAACAGGACATGTTGGTTTCAACATATAAACATATCGCAGCGACTACAAACAAACATATTTTGCATCAGGTCGAATAACAAAATTCCAATGACCAATAATCTATAGAAAATTTATTAAAAACAATAGTGTATAAGATTACATTATGATGTCACGTCCACCCAAAACTACCAGACAACGACGGACGCTTAGATGAATATTAAGCAAGTAATTAATGGCACGAAATGCGCCACGCGTGCAAGACTAAATAAAACCAACAATAATTAATTCCGAAATCAGGACGTCTGGCAAATGCGCACCACGTGGCAAGACTTTATAGGCAAACCTAACCAGTAACGTATAAGACACTTAGTTTTAAGACTTTAAATACACTATCCAGTAACGTATAAGAAACTTAACTATAAAATAGTTAATATTAATAAAAGCATTCATGAACTTTACTATTACGTTCAACGAACTGTTGATAGGTCAAATACGTGGGAATGGGATTAACAAAAGGGACTCTACAAGGAAAAATCAAACATACGTCCTAAAATTTTACAGCGTTGTTATTGACGATAACTTTACAGCGGAACTCTCAAGCCAGACGATGCTTTCGAAGCCAAGCCCCCAAAACAGTTAAAAACAATCATACAAGTGAGTACATTATCAAATTATGCAACTAACACACACTCCTCAGTCGACGCCAGTCAAGCCACTTTTTTGTTACACGCGCCCACTGCTGTAGGTCACTCAACTTCTCTTCTAATTTTTAACCGCATCATAATATTATGCATTTGAAATTAGCCTTCCTCATATCTGGGACATTTCCAATATTAGTCGTCTTACAAAATGGCTGCCATGCAAGATCCATTTAACAGTTCTCGTGTGTTTAACGGTTCATAATTTTAGTCTCTTCAGTCTTATAGATTACTAGCATCCGCCCGCGGCTTCGCCCGCGCAAAAGTGTAATAATAAGTTTGAGTGGTATTTCCGGAGAGTAGCACGTTAAATAAACCCTGTAGTAATCAAAATTAAAAGTAATTTAAATTAGGCTGAAATCCAGATTTTTTTGAACGACAAAGTTCTACATAAAGACTGTAAAAAAAGGGGCGCACACACACTCGCTCAGTGTGTCGGGGTACCTATCTTGATTTTCTTACCGTGTTAAATATAATAGTTTACCATATCGAGACTGTTTCATTTATTGGGTCCCGAACATATCCTTAATTAGTGCTTAGCTTCTTGGCTGTGGCTCCGTTCGCGTAGACATATTATTAAATAGCGACCCGCCCCTGCTTCGCTCGGGGTCAAATTATACATATAAGCCTTCCTCTTCAATCACTCTTATCTATTAAAAAAACTGCATCAAAATCCGTTGCGTAGTTTTAAAGATTTATGCATACATAGGGATATAGGGACAGAGAAAGTGACTTTGTTTTATACTATGTAGTGATATTCTAAGATGCATTCTTGTATCTACGTCATCGTCATCATCTTGTCAAGTATTTTAAAATTCTACGCTCGTTAGCATTAGCAGATACATTAAATACGGACTTCAGGAACAATATTTCGTCATTAAAGTCTTTTGACTTCGAGGGCTTTAGGAACAGATAAGAATCACCATTCTTTTAGAAATGCAAGGAATCTATAAAGTAATAGCGAAATGTTCAAAAGTAATGACGATATCCGACGTATTGTTACATCAGCTGCTACTCGTCCCGAATTTGTTCAGTGTATAAATACACGTAGTAATAAAACACGTTTATCTTTTAATTGTACCTACAATTACATCCCGATTAAAACGAGACCTTGTAGTACTATTCTAAATGTCATTGCAGTGTCGAATTGCAATGCATTTAGCTATCAGGCTGTTACATAAATAAATATTTATGAAGAATGACACCTGTTCTTTATTGAAATTATTGTCTTTGCTCTCCAAGGCTGCTACTGATTTTGATCTATTGTTCTGTTCAAGCCTATGGATGAAGTTATTAATGCTAACTTAGTTTCCTGACCTTCCTCTATGACAAAATTCACTTCCATACTTCACGATTAGTCTCAAAACTCCCGCATGACTGCAATATATTCAGTTTAGCAACATTTAAAACAGGTAGTTGTCCTTGCTTCAGTTTTGCTACCTCTCTTTTCCTGGTCTCGAACATTACTATCACCTAGTCCGAACAGGGTCACTTTGGTGCTAGTATTCCATTTTATTTCTATTTAGTTTTGTCTTTTGTGTGACTTCCTGTCTTTGATTAGGCTTCTACGTTTCTGTTTCCTGACTTCCTGTATCGATATTCTAATATTGTTATCTGACTACAATTTTATATCCTTAAACTTTTTCTTAAACATCGTCAAGTTAAACAAATTCTTATCGCAAGCTTTATTTTATCTTCGTATCTCTGTTTACTAAAGTGTAATGCAACCTGTTCTGCTTGCTCGTAGTTTGAAACTAGTACAAAATCTTCACGAGTTCTCACAGGTATTGTTACCTGTGAGAACTCGTGAAGATTTTGTACTAGAAAGTCCTTATAGTATTAAAAAAAAAATGTAAATACCTGACGTGCGCCCACCACAGCCCATTTGAGCCTGGCAACCTTCTTACCCAGGTCAATTATTCCCGTTTTGAAACGCAGGCCAGCGTGGTATTTTGAACTCTGTCCTATATAAAAAGTTATGGCCAAAATGCTACATTCCATCGCTCATTGGCAAATTCCAAAGCAGCACTTTTGCTGCATGCACTACGACCATTGGACAAAGGTCTCCACACAATGGGTGCCAAAAGACGGACGACACTGCTAAGGTTGGCCGTACAGCGAGTTGGCGCGGGAAAAAATTTTAGGACTTGAGGAAGGCCTTTGCCCACAGCGGGTAAGTATAGGCTAATTAAAAAAAATAATGCTAAAGCTAACTCTAGTGGATTGGTTCTCTTGTCACTTCAATAAAAAACCTGGTATGTATTTTTGACTATTTGTATAGCTTTGGGTCAACAAGATGCTTATACTGTGAAAATTTGAAGACTGTAGCTGCTTCTGTTTGGCTGTAAAACCTATGTGACAGACGACGGACAAACAGACAGACACGTGAGTGACAGCAATACAATTTATTGGGTTTCTCACTGTCGGCAACACTCCGTCATTATTTCCTGCAAAACACCAGGAGATTCACCCAAGCGTGTCTACTTATCAGTCCCACTAAACCTAGCCAAATTAAGTTAATTTTTTATCTCACTAATTTTGTTGGGGTCATGAGATCGCGTGCGAGTCGATCTTCAATCATGAAAACATCACGTTTTGCATCCTGCGATAAAGCTTGCACTTTGTCTTTTATTGTTTACCTTATGGTGGATATTGATTAATGCTTTATTTATTGTTTGAGATATATCTTTTATATACGCATTGACATGCAGGTTGACGTCATTGGTTCTTGTAACATCCTCCTCATCAACTCCAAATAAATCCCACTTTCACGACTTTGTCGTAATGGCTGTTAGCCATATCATCACCTTTTGTTAGTATTAGTGTTTGTCCTTAGTCGTTCTCTTCATAAATATGTCTCAACACCTGTAAACTATTTGTGTTGAGCAACGACACGTTCGGCAATAACCGGTGAAATTGTAGATCGTTACAGATAGTTAGTGTAATTACTAGGACGATTAACAACGTTCCACTACAGCTACTCGTTTCGGTTAGTTTACTGTAAAATTAACGAGATGATTAGGCAGATTCTGTCGGAAAAGTCCACATGTCAGTGTCTATCATTATTAATGTCACGAGACTTAAATCATATTCCCATAGAAATCAGAATACATGGTGCACCAACAATTTTGTCTACTTCTAATTTTATTGGGAACTAAATGTCTGATCAGGATCACAATATGTACTACTACCTTCTGCCCGCGTCTTCTCTTATGTGACATAATTATCTTACAGGAACCGTTCATTTTTCCGGGTAGTAAAAAGCCTATGGCTCGCAGCAAAATGTAGCTTTCGACTACGTCATTCTAGAGATTACTTTTTACAAACAATCAAACGATTTTACCTTTTTATTATATTTGTTTAGACTGCTTGTTACAATCACAAGAACTCTGAACAAATTCATTTAAGATTCTACACAAGAGACTGTCGTCACATCTTTTATTGTTCCGTTTCATCGCGAACTCATGTCGTCAACTTTGGGACGTGCGCGCAAATTGATTACTATATCAATGCCTATTGTCTTCAATCATAGCCGTGCCAAGGTCGTCTCTGCGACCACTATTACTACTTATTGTGAAATCGAAACTGGATCGTACTACGTCTCTGTATTGTCCTTCTTTTTTATAATTTCTGCAAGGAATTATAACAAAGAAGGACAATAAAGCGAGAGAGAGACAGTTTGGTCCATTGTTTTTAATTTTCCCATAGTAAATTACATTTCCATCATACTTCAATCTCTTTTGACTTCTGCCATTTTCTTTGGTTTTACTTATTATTGTGTACCTGAGCATAGTGGCAAAGTATATGCCAAAAATAATAAGCAGACTCCCAAAAATAACCGCCATTTCGCAACCGGTTTCAATAAATACGTTTAAAGAATTCTAATCAGACTGTTAGTCGTCTTCAAAATATATTATCGACGTTTTTCGAAAGAATGGTCGCGTATGGAGTAAGGACCTCTAAAATAGAAATCGTAGTGATCAAAACCGGGCTATGTCTGCTTAACTATCTCATAGTCATCTATTGAGCAAAAATATAGGTAAGTGTCTTTTAAACCTGGATTGGTTAGATACTGCTGTAATCAATATAATGTGATAGATAACCTCTGAACAAATCATTGTCATTATCACGTGATTCATGATAATCACACCTTTTGAGGTCGTGTCACCTCTTGATACTACAAATTATAAAGTTACTTTTGAGGTAATCATAGAACATCATCTATCGTACATTGATAGATCACGAATGCTACATGATGTTTAGATACAGGCAAGTCAATGGGTCAGAATAAAAAGTAGTTATTAATTACAAAACAAAACAAAAAATGGAACTTTACTAATGAGAATCATGTAGAAGTACCCATTCATCATGCGAATAGAAGTAATAGTAGACACTATCCCACAAATTACAAACAAATGGCAATATATGAAACATTTAATGATGATCGATCAATAAAAGTAGTAGTGGAACAAAGTCCTTTATTCAAAACATCAAACATAACCATTGATGATACTAGAAAGAACCGGAAAACTAACATACAATTTCTAATAGCCGTGCTTTGAATTGCAAAGTGACCACGGCAAGTGAAGCACGTGCAGAACCTTGATGGAAAGCAATCATTAGGTATATTTATACGAGGTGCATTCAATAAGTACCTAGCCTCATCGCCAGAGGGCGCTGTAGTTTCAAAAGAGTTTTACCACAGTGTAGCACATTCTTTTTTAATTCTTTTTTCAAATTTTCATTCCAATCCCTTCATTTGTTTTAATTTGACAACTTATGGAAGCGAACGTGTCGATCGGTTTTACAAAAATGGAAAAAGAGCAATATCGTTCGGTGATTCGATTCCTATTTTTGGAAGGGAAAACGCGCATCGAAATCAAAGAGCGCTTGGATGCTGTGTACGGTGACTCTTCTCCATCGATGGCCACCGTCAAGAATTGGTTCAACGAATTTGCACGTGGCCGTACGTCGGTTTTTGATGAACCACGTCCAGGTGCACCGAAAACAGCTGCTACGGAGGAAAACATTAAAAAAATCCATGATCTCGTATTGGCAGATCGCCGATTGAAGGTTCGGGAGCTAGCTGAGACTGTAGGCATTTCAGAAGGAACAGTGCATCATATTCTTCACGAGGAACTCGGCATGAGAAAGCTGTCGGCGCGATGGGTGCCGCGTTTACTCACACCAGAAAACAAGCGCAACCGTGAGACCACATCGGAGACGTGTTTGGCGCTGTTTAAGCGGAATCCAGCGGAGTTTTTGCGTCGTTTTGTGACCGTCGATGAAACCTGGATCCACTGGTACACACCAGAGACCAAGGAGCAATCAAAACAATGGATCCAGACCGGGGAACGTGCTCCAAAGAAGGCGAAAACTGTAAAATCGGCCGGAAAAGTTATGGCCACCGTTTTCTGGGATTCACAAGGTGTGATCTACATCGATTACCTCGAGAAGGGTAAAACAATTACAGGGCTTTACTATGCCGATTTATTGGGCCGATTCGACGCCGAATTAAAGAAAAAACGACCCCATCTGGCGAAGAAAAAAGTGCTGTTTCACCACGACAACGCACCGGTTCACACGTCTGCCGTTGCCATGGCCAAATTGGTCGAATTACGCTACGAATTGCTGCCCCATCCACCGTATTCTCCAGATTTGGCCCCTTGTGACTTCTTTCTGTTTCCTAATCTGAAAAAATCACTCGCCGGGAATAGATATGGATCGAATGAGGAGGTTATCGCCGCCACGGAGGCCTATTTTGCAGAGTTTGACAAAAACTATTTTTCGGACGGGTTAAAAAAGTTGGAGCATCGCTGGGCTAAGTGTATCGAACTAAAAGGAGACTATGTTGAAAAATAAATTGCCACTTTTCCAAAATTTTCGTTTACTTTTTGTAGGCTAAGTATTTATTGAATGACCCTCGTAGATAGCACCTGCTATAAGTATGAGATCGTTTCATCAAAGACAGGAAACAAAAGGATAGGTTCACAATAGGTCCTTTGTTCACAGTGTCATTAACGAGGAGTCAAATGATCATCATTTCATTAATGTAGTCAAGCTTCTGGAATATCCTTTTGCCTGTAGTGCTAGTACCATAGAAGGTGGAGACGACAATACATTTACAACAATAAATTAAAACACTGGCAATACTTATCATAATGAACAACTTTTATCCGGAAATCGCGAAATAAAATCAGTTGGTCAGTACATTTTGTCGAGTTATACAAACGTAAATGTAAGTACGATCCCGTAGTAAAAGTTGTTTATAAGGACATCTTTGATTATTGATTAATCATCTGTGACAAACTTGATTGCTTTATATTAAAAGAATGCGTACAAAATTAGTGGTGCAATAATTAAGTGCATGAATCTGCAATATCTTCTTTAGAATATAAGGTCGGTAATTTAATTATAATAACATATTTATTATGTACCAGTTACTCGGGGTATCGTGATTCACATTATAATCTTAATAAGATTAAAACTATACGTATATCCATGCACTAGTTAGCATTCGGTTTTCACTTTCATGTAATTAATTACATTAACATCAAGTGTGGTATGATCATCCGTCACAGTATAGTTAATTGATGATTATACCTATGTTTGCTTTATTGTTATTCTTATTATGCTAGAACCCTATTAATAGAAATAATTTATTCATACAATTTATTTCACGTGTTGATGTTTCCAAGGTCTATCACTCATCTTACCAAATTTTGTTTTCATTACAATAAAGATCATCAGTTTATAGCTTCATATGTAAGCAAATGTATGCGTTTTTTGCTTCATCCTCACCAGACTAAGAAAAAAATGTCCTCAAATTTACCGCCCGTATAGTATAGGTAATGCACTTGACCGTATGCATGACTTATTTTATTAACTCAAATATCTTATCATAGAGGTTATCAACACGTTTCGGTGAATCATAAAACTTTGATCCTTAAACAGTGATTCTGAATATCAGGTCAGAGATAACGGGCTTCAAATGAGAACGTATCCGCAGACTTGACCTGGGGCCAATACGTGGTTAACTTAACAAGATATACTTTATAGATCAAGTTCATGAAGACACTCTTGTATAGTTGCAATATATCCCGGATTAGTGATCGCCTGAATCATATATGTGAGTATGGTCATCAAAGCTATTAGTAGGTACTGCATTTTCCTCAAAGATATATCTACAGCGCTAAGATGTGGATTTCTACTTTTTCCACTTTGCAAGTAGCAATATTTACAACTTTGTTAGGTACTATATGGCTAGAATAGTCACCAATCTCCATTTGGTTTTTGGTTTTATTGTTTCGTAATACGGTCAGTTTTGTTACTGCGCTGTCTGTTCTATCTGAATCTCTATTAAATTTATTATTTGTTGTATTTAGTTTAATTAATTGTTATTCAGCCACATCTCTTTATGTGCTTGTGCGATCTGGGCCCAATTCTTTGTTCTGCATTCGTGACTCACAACTTTATATTTAACATTTCTGTAAGTACATGACCTGTTTTCAACATTATACGCTGTATATTTAATTGGTGTGAAATTAACATAAAATAAGATGAGTAGAAATTACTATGGGGCTTCATCTAATGCCACATCTACTGTCTGTCCTACTGTATGTATTTTTATCGTTATAAATATAATCGTTGTATATATAAGTATATTGAAATTCCACAAGGCACTCATCAAAATTCTGAGTTTGGCTCGTCAACCAACCTCCACATGTGCAATCCTTCCAAATAATAACTCCCGGAATTTTATTGTTCACTTTTGTAAACCCAACTACGAGTATCATCTACATTCAAATTAAAATGCACAAAGGTTGATTAATATCCCAGCTTCTCAAAATTTCCATCATCTGCCAGTGAGTCATTTTTGGAATATTTAGCTCAAACTTAATAAATCTTTCAACACAAAATATGAACGTAACTCAGAAGATCTGAATGCACTTTACATCCAGAAGTCGTATGACGTAAGCATTCATATTCATAATTGGTCACACCGTCTATGAATTTGTAAGTGATAAGCAGTTATGTGCAGCTTGTATATTTTATGGTGTAATTCCTTGTTTAACAATGTAGGTACCGTATTCTGTGCAGTAATCGCGATACTTTCCATTTCTATGAGTAACAAATTGTTACTATATAAAACTGCATTGACAAAAAGAACAGTTCGGACATTTAATCCTAAATTGTCGTCATTTATTAAGCCTTAATAAAATCTCCTTACTATAACGATTTGAATCAATGAAGCTGCCATCCTAACCATCGTAGATCGCACACTATAACTCTGCCCTAACATTTCCTGCTAAAGCATTACAATCAGTGCACAGACTTGTATGGGAGCAATGTATCGCATTGACCTTTGCCGGACCACCTGCACGCAGTGTTTCATTCAAAATAGTAACACTGCTAGCTTTGCAAAAACTATGTTTTTTACTAATGGAGTCGTCATCATCAAGTATTAATTTACCTATTGATAAGTGTGCATAAACTGCGTTAGATCTATTCTTGATTAATTCGTTATATCACTGTGAATTTACACTAAGTCCGTCTTATGGTTTTTCGAAAAATTTTAATGCGGTTTTATTCAGACAGTTATGTCTTTCGTGAACCTTGTAAGTTCTCTAGCTGATTCAATTATGGTATCTTTTAAATCGTCTTCTTCATCATCATCATTTTAGCCGAAAGACGTCCACTGCTGGACATAGGCCTTCCCTAAGTGCTGCCACAACGACCGGTCCTGTGCGTCTCGCATCCATCGGCTTCCCGTGACCCTCACTAGGTCATCGGTCTACCTTGTGGGAGGCCTTCCAACGCTGCGTCTGGCCTTTAAATCGAACAATCAATAAAAATTTCTTTTTCCCAAACTTGTTGTGGATGACAAATTGTTTGGTCACTTCTTAGTCAACCTTTACCTATATACTTCTATGACATGTATGGTGTTTCTTAACATTAGGGCAAACAGTTACGGCAAAGCAAATTTTTACCTTGGAGATAATTCGTTCTGCTATGGAGTCCACACGTTTTTCTAAATAGAGCATTTTAAAACTGGTAATGATGACTGCTAAATAAAAAGGCCATTTAGCAGTAAGATAAAGTTTTATGATAATATGTTAATATCTTTGACTTATTCTTTCAATGTCATTTTGACACACCTCCTTTCAACGCCTTTCAGACTTCCGCTTGCGTCATGCAGTTATGAACACGAAATAAATAACGTGAAATATTACCTCCATTAAGAATTGTCTGGTATTTTTGAACAATTCAGAATGTTCCTTCTTCCAAATGAAAGTTTTACCAAAATTAAAGTTACTGAGAAACAAATATCTGAAGCCTCATTCTATGGTCACACAGTCAATGAATTGATTGTTTTTCAACAAATACGTATTATGTATTTCTATTTGTTCAGATGATATCGAGTTGGAAGGTAAAACAGGGCATCCAGTCATTGTCTGCTTATTGGGTCAGCGTATGTCATTCGGTCTAAGCACCTCTGTTTTTCCACTTTGTTAAATCTAAGTAAATAAAAGTTACAGTTGTAAAGGAGTTATCTTGTAACCTTGATTCTGTGTAGTGGTGTAAAAAACTCATAAAGATACCGGTATTCAGATTTGAGTTTAACTCTCTTTGAAACACAGATAATGTTGTCTGAAATCTGAATCTTTTGAAAAGATGCGTATACAAATACAGGGTGTAACGAAAATGCGTGGTCATATTTTAAACACTCATCAACAACTTTCTTTAAGAAAATAATAGTCAATTTCGAAAAACAGTACCTCGCCTCCCATACAAATTTTGATCAGCTGATGATAACTTTGTACGGAAAGCCAATTTTTGTTTTTGGAAATTTACTGGGGACTTGAAAAAAGTTGAAGAAAGTTGATCATTTTCCATGGACGGAAGCAATATAGGTATAAAATATGACCACCCGTTTCCGTTACACCCTGTATAAGGATAAATCCGACATCCGAGTGGAAAGATGACACTCGGGCAAATCCAAACATTAGACACTACCATCTCTGAACACGAGACACTTACAAAGCAAAATATTATTACTTTTTACTGCAATTTCGACATAGCTATTGATGATAGAAATTTGATGCAAACGTATCATTAATGGTGTATTGTAGTTTCTACTTCTACTTGAGCAATATATTTATAACTAGCGACCCGTCCGGGCTCCGCACGGGTAGAAATTATACACACAAACCTTCCTCGTTTATCGTTCTTCCTATTAGTGAAAGGCGCAGTTTATACGACTTTTAATGGTTTTTAATTGAACATCACGTCTAAACGACTAGTCTTATTTCTTTGAAAAAAAATATATGTTACTCTAGACTATTTCCGTCGTAATTTGGTCTGAGAATATTTGAAATTATATTTTTATAACATTGTGCAATTAATTTGTAAAGTTATGTCTAACGCAGATAAAAAATTGAGAATCACGCAAAAACTATAAAGCGTATTTAGTCTCAGAGTTTTAGTTTGATACTTGTTGTTTTATGGGTAATAAATTAATAATGCGTCTCATTTCGGACAGCGCTCCTTGATGGGCGAGTCCTATTACTGGGTGGACATACGACGCGTTACGTGAGCTCAGCGCAGAACACGCAAGCTAACCGTCGGTCGTTGGCAGCTAATACGAGTAACGCCTTTGCGTGGTTTAGGAAGAGTTAGTGAGATAATTGTGGTTGGTATTGTATATTTTCGCCGTATGTAACTCCTGAGCTTTCCTCCCATTTCCTTAGCTTGTTTACGCAGACTCGCCTGAAGCCTGACCCAGATTCTATTTTATTTGTTTATCAATACTGTAAGCGTTAAGACAGTTAATGCCAAAAATTACGGCTTCTGGGGTTTCTTACAAACCTAGTTTACGTTTTTATTGAGACTAAACTTTTGTCAAAATTTGATTCAGAGGTGAATGTATCTTGTTATTGCAGACATAAAGGATGAAATGCTCGATGATAAATTGATTTCTGTCCATGTAATTTAAATCGGATAAGATTTTGTTCAAGATTGTTGTATTTGTCAAAATATTAATCTTCTTCAAAAGTGCAATGTTTGATAAGCGTCAGACATTAGACCTTTAGAGCAAATACAAAAAGTAGGACAAAAAGATATGGTTTTTTAGTTATTATATTTAACAGACAAAAGCTTTTAGAATAAGCACCCACATCATACACCTACACTTCGTTGATGATAGCAATGAATTTGCAGCTTTGTCTACTAAAAACGCGTTGCTCTTGATACTATTCAAAACAGTGTTATAACTGCAACTATTATTAAGTTCTCTCTAGCTTAAATTAATGGCATCATGATAAAGTTGCTTATTATCATATACATACACAGTAAAAGTCGCAATAAGGATAATAATATGAGGTACAATGTCAGGGTCGTCATTATTATATGAACATAATATGATATTTATTCATAATAAATATTTAAAATGTTTGCCTCATTGGGTTGGTAGTCGTATGTTTCGATAATCGCATAGGTTTTCCGTTTAGGCGTAATATCGTCAAGGACTGTTTTCGTTAGAGCGATTTGTTATGTTTGTTCTGATAACTGTAGCTGCTATTTTATATGGTTTTAAAATGTTTAATCAGGGTTATATCTGTCTTTAGTTTTGATGAAAGAAAAGTAAGATCCTGCAATCTTGGAGTCAGAGATTAATTATTTTTGTTCTGTCCGTAATGATTCGTCAAATATCTGTAGGTTTATTTATTCCATTGCCATAGTGTATATTTATTTATGTATTTAACATATTTAAATACGTGTGGAATTATTTATCTAGTTTTTACGTCTTTGCCTGTTGAATATTAACTAGTGTCTGACGTTATTTTGAACAAAAAAATATCGAAGTCATGATTGATTGTATGTAAAGTGATTTTGTGGATTCTTTTGTTTTTCTTTACACCCAATTAGTTTTCTTTAACCAGACAGTAGCAGTTTCTACTGGATGAAGTTTGTTTTTCATTTTTATCGATATGTGCTTTAACTTTTAACTTGTTACATCGTTTACCATTGATAACACTGTCTTTATTGGAGAATATGGCGTTTTTATCATCTTTATTTATGTTACAGTATCACTGACATGGAGTCGTAAAAAAGTTTATATCAACATTCTTACTCTTCTCTACAGTTATCATCACGCCATGATTATAATATAATATTTAAAATTACTAGAAACTACACGTAGTTTTAAAATTATTGCAGTGAAGCTTTTAAATCATATTTTTTAATGTATTTAAATATTTTTTCATAAAAAAACATTTGTATGGGATCCTAAAATAAATATTTACTCACTCACCGATATGAATCAAGAAATCCTTTGTATCACGAATCAGGCACCAGGCGTTGCAGACAAAAATAAACACCACACGTATACAAGATTATAAAGTTTTCACAGTACGAAAATATTATTTAATCGGCGTAAATCCGACGGAGAGCCGTGCATCCCCTACGAACGGCGGGCACACACTGACCCGTCGCCGTCACCCGTTGCTTGGACTAACTGACTAAACGGAACGCCGGACGCTCCCGCGCTTTTTTCTTTTCTTCGACAGTGTTCCGTGTCGGGCTGCGGGCAAAGCGAACGCGTCGCATTCAGCTTATTTATTTTTAATTTCAATCAGGAGTGGTGTGAACCTTCACGCACGTGACAATGACAGGTCAGTATTCTACAGACAAAAAATATTTTGCTAGACTGTTATCATTTATGAATGTTTGTCTAAGGTTAAACTTTTAGGTAGTGCGTTAACCTTTCATTTTTTTGAAGAGTAATCTATTCCTGTGTCCTGTTTCTGTCTGTGTTGCCAGATTGTTTGTGATTTTTTACTGCTATTTATGTACCTGTCTTCGATCATGGAAGCCTACCCATATAATTACGGAACTAGTCTTAGCGGTAATGTTAGGGCCTCGCCTTTTATAAAATATCAAAATTAGTGTTGAGTGCCGACATTTTTCTTGGGAACAAATTACGGTCATCCGTCGCCATTATGGCATTCGAAACGTGAAGGCTAACCCACGATTAGACCCATTTTACACCATTGAAAACAGTTAATTTGAAAACTGTTTCCTTCCATACGATATTGCTGTTCATTTTCCTGTTTAATCACAAATTGTTTATCCAGTTAAACCCCAAATTGTTTTTTCAAATTTAGGTTTACAACAATTGAATTGAGAATTATTATGGGCTTTCCCCGCGGCTTCAATCCCATATAGTCCAAGAATATTAGTCAAATGAGGGCGAGTATCTTGGAATGAGAGATATTCAGCTATAAAGTTGTATAAATTGGCACACTTTATTTTGGCACCCTAAAAATTGTCTCAAAATCTATTTATCGTAGGGTGTCCGCGACTACAGATATCAGATATCCAAGGTCAAAGGTAAAAAAAATTGATGTTTTACACATTAATTGCAAATACCTCGTTTCTCATGGGTTTTATGCTATTTGTATTAATTACAAATATTGTAGAGGATTAAATTCTCTACAACTTTTGTTTAAACATTTTTTTTATATCTTGAACCATTTTCGAGATAGAGGGCAGAGCGCGCGCAGTGTTTAACTATTTCAAATTCAAATAATTTATTTAAAATAAACCATTTACAGGCTCTTTTGAATTGTCAATAAGTCGGTCATTCAGAAAGATGAAGCTAATTGCACATTCCAAGGCGTAGATCTCTATGGAGAAGAACGTGCAAGAAACTCCATGGACACTCTTTTAAACCATGTTATGTATTACTATAATCCTGGTTACATATGTCTTGTTGCTTCTAATATATGAGAAGTATGTTAAATAAACAATTCATAAACAATGAAAGTAAAAAAATATTTAAATAAGCCAGTGGCAGTTGAGAGATGACCAGTCTCAACTGACGGCGCCCGTTCACGAACATGACTCGTGGATCAGCACCACTCAGCTCAACCATATTGAAGAGAAACTATTATTATTTAGTTAGAGTATCATTCGAGGTCAACCTGTAGTCCCGATTAAAAACACGCCGAATAAAGTTTATAAATTATTGATAAATATATAATTCTAAATAATTTGCATTTTTTATTAATTATTATGTTATATTTTTTTTTTTCAATAATTCAGTATCCATTCATTTAATACCACTTACCTACTCGTGTAATTATAAAGTTATTAAGGGAAATACTTTAATTACATTTTAAGTAGAAAATAATTAAGTACTTCTTCTATCTTCATTGAAATCCGGAAACTTACAACACCGGACAACGGACCTCTATTGTATAGTACGAACCTTTCTATTGATAATTGATAGCCAGAGAGAGAGGACAGATGTTAAATTGTTTACTCACGACCGATTTCTTTTTCAAGGAACCACTGTCATTCGTTAGTTTTGAATCGTATCTTGGTAACTACGGACGTAAGTACATTAAGAGTTATGGATAATTTGGAGTTATGGATGCAGGAAAGCAAAGTTGCAGTGCTCTTTAGCTTGCGGCCAGTGTAATGGGCAAGCTTATCTTAATGCTTCACCATATCAGAGTGATAGCACTGAAGACGGTACTTTTGACCCCGAAATCCTGGAAGAACTGGAGACAAAATATGTCGTTGAAGACGAGAACACAGAGGAATTTGAAATTTTACAGCGACTGGAAGACGATGATGAAGAAGTAGAAGAAAATTGAAATTAGAACTTGTAGTTCTTTTTAAAAAAATTTTTTTTTTAATTTTAACGTTCATAAATGTATGAAATGGTATTTTTCAATAAAAAAATAATTAAGAATTTAATTAGTTAGGAATTAATTAGTATAAATAAGATTAGAATTAAAAAAATAATTAAAGTATTTCCTTTAATAACTTTATAATTACACAATTAGGTAAGTGTTATTTAATAATTAGATACCATAATTATTTAATAGGCAGTTAGAAGAAGGTAGGTAAGTTAAATGATTTATTATTTAATACTTAAAAGATATATACTTACAAACTAATAATAATACCTAAAATGTACAAATGCGTATGAAAACAACTCATTGGGCATCAACAAATTCATCCACATCGCAGTCAATGGAAAAAGTGCCCAGAACGCTAGCAGCATTGCCACGTTGAATAGCAATGCTGATTCGTTGGCCAAAGAAAAGCCCAGCCCTCTGGTCACGTGAAGAGTCGACTAACAGCTTGCTGATATGCCGAAAATCTCGATGAGCACTCGGACCCCATGGCCCTAGTGTTTCAACCCCAATCGGCTCAAACATGTAACTCCCAATAAGGTTGTTATATATTTGCGTCGTTTGAGGTTTTCTGCACCTGCAGCAACCACCCCAGCACAGCCCGCCGTGCTAAGAAGATGGGATGGCGCAAGGGTGTCGACACATGTTGCATCGCACACAAAAGGCCTACCCAACTTCCAAGGCATTATGGTCATTCCGTCTGGCCTCTTCCCATCGTCACGTGCCAAGCCATTAGGTTCTAAAACAGCTGGCACCCCGGCGGTGACAAGAGCCCGACGGATGATGTCATTAATGCTGGCGTGCCGTGCTATCCGACCAGCGCTCCTACCGCAGGATAGGCCATGGTGTCCGAGGCGGTCGATTGCTTCACCGCATTGACAATGATGTGGAGCTCCACTTGGAGCACCCAGACGCAAACATGTAGCGATCCGGAAAGTGGCGTCACTCAGCATAGTACCAATGTTGGGTGACGGTAGTGCCTGTAGCCAAAGGCCCGACTCCCATTCTCCCACAGCCAGTAGGCGGGCACGCTCAGCAGTATTGGTGGACGTATTAATGAGATTATTCCGTACCAACCTGTAGAGCGGCTCATCCCACTGTCTCTGGGAAGATGGGTTCTCCGGCAACGCCGTGATCGGGCAAGCCGCTTTCCAGCGTTCACAGCATCGGTCAAGCACGGAACCTCACAGTTAACCAGCGATGGGGTTAAAATTCGTGTGGTTAACTGTTGAGTGCTGTGGACCGAAGACAGGAACGCCGGTAGGCTTACACTATAAATTTTGCGGTATAAATTAATAATAATAAATAATTAATTAATTAAACATTTTTAGATACTGAATTATTGAAAGGTTGTGGCTATCAGGAAACACAGACTCCGGAGTTCCGCATGTTTTTGACCAAGATGAAAATTAACCACTCCTCCGCTTTATATCTGAAAGTGTTCACCAGAAAATTAAAAAAATATATATTTTTTACAGATTATAGAAATACGTATTACACCCAGATTACAGAAATACCTACAAGAAGTATATGGTTTTAAAATAACAAGTTAAACACATATGATTCGTTTGGAACCGAGTCTGAATCGCACTTGGCCGGTTACTGATAATGAAGCAGTTATCATTAAAAATTTAAATTAAATAGCTTGTAACTGTATTCACATAGTTGAGTAGATTGAGTTTTTATTCAAGGACTAACTGAACCAGTAAACGTTGTTCTGTGATTAAAAAATGGGGGGTGGGGGTAGGAGGGTGAAAAATACTTTACGATCTGTTCTTAAACCTACCAAATACACAAAAAAAACTTTTTTACAAAAAAATAGAACCGACTTCCAAAAAAAGTGCAAAATAACTTTAATTTCGGAAGTCGGTGTTCCTGTTTTGTGTCTTCGTTTTTTGACACCGACTTCCGAAATTAAAGTTATTTTGCACTTTTTTTGGAAGTCGGTTCTATTTTTTTGTAAAAAAGTTTTTTATTTTTCACTTTTTAGTTGTGGTTCCCCATTAAACTGTGTTAACAATTCAAAGACATACGATAGCAGCAATCGCGGTTGATTTGCTATCAATTTTGGAAGAGTTCCGTTGTCTGTCTCCGAAACCCATCATCAGATCTTTTTGAAATTTAAATGGGACCATTTCGGAATAAACCCCTTTCGAACAAAAAAAGAATTTTGCAAATACGTCAATATATGACGGAGTTAATAACATAAAAAAAAAAAAAAAAAAAAATACAAACATCAGAATTGATAACCTCCTCCTTTTTCGAAGTCGGTTAAAAAAAACCATTAAAATCGGTCGAGGAGTTTCGGAGAATTGCAACCACAAACGCCGTGACACGATATTTTTGTATATTAGTTATAGTTATTATGGTTCTTTAAAACAATGGCCGATGCCGAACCATAGACAAACGGCTACAGATTACAAACTACTTTATTAGTGCGTCCTAACGACACTTGCGTGGCTTCCATCATGGGCCATTGTTCGTAAAAATGTCATAAAGAATTATGAGGTCAAGGTCACATTGTGCGAAGATACTTATATGTATAATAAAATGAGATCGATTTGATTAAACGGAAACAGTTTGCAAATCTTATGCACAGAAGTAATTTTGAGATTGAACCCTCACGATAAAACTGGTTTGAAATAGAAGGATGTATGACTTTGACTATGCTTTGACTCGTTTCAGTAACAGTTAAAAATTAATTCTAAAATGGCTGCCGTGCAGTTCATGAAACTGAAATTGTTTTGAACAAAAGAGTTGTCACGTTTATTGTCATAATTCGTTTTTGAGGTGTTTTTATTCACATTGATATTTTAGTTACTGATAAATTTATTTTACCTTGCTTGAGACAGATCGCATGCCGATAACAATGGGTTCATTAAAATGCAATAAGTTCGATTTTAATCTATAAAGATTATATGAAAAATGATGCGCTATCTTCACCCAACTTCCGGACATTCGGTAACAGCAATTGCTGAAACATTATCAATAAAAACCCCGAATAAATAATACTTTAAAAGCTAGATAAATATTTGCTTATCTAGCTTTTAAAGTAAACCAAATTGTCCAATGTCAGTTTTACTGTGTTTTGGAACGAAGTTCCTTATCGCGCGTTGTGAAAGGGGGCTAGACGGAAAAAATTCTTACGAAAAGTTGTCACGACATCAAAGAGGCTGTCCATCCAAAAAGATTGTGTTGGAAAAACAATCTAATAAATAAAATTCTTACGAAAAGTTGTCACGACACTAATGAGGCTGTCCATCCAAAAAGATTGTGTTGGAAAAAAAATCTAATAAAAACTTCTTGTATTTTTGGTGGGTAGGTGCAAGCTACTTCGTTCCATCCGGGTGTCCCTTGACACCTCTCAAGTTTTTATTTTATTAAACTTTTCATGCTTTTACAAAAATACACTTAGAAGCAGGGCTTGATAACGTTACCAAATAACAAAATAATTACCGTTACTTAACGTTAATTTCCATTGTGATACCATAGTAACGTTATGAAAATTTACCGTTACTTGATAACATTACCAGTATTTTAACGTTAAATAACATTTAACGTAAAATAAGAGAATTATCGGTTTAACGGTAAAATGATTAGTGTTACCTAGTCCGCGAATTTTCTTGTGTTTTTTTGCAATTTAGAGGTCAGTGTCAGGTTATAACTTCAAAGAAAGAGATTTATATTAAGATCAAAATGTGATGTAAGTACGACAATAACCAAAATGTGTTAACGTAGTTATAACAATAAGAATCATATACTCATCATCATGAACTTAGATTTGATGTGTATATTAACTAGATTGCCGAAATCTAGCTAAAAGAAAATGTAATTAGGGTTATAATTATGTACTTATATATTTTTTTACAGCCGTGAATCATGTTTTGATCAAGATACAACCTGAAGCTGTCCTAAAAATTGCAAAAAAACGCAAGGAAATTTGAACTTCACGGGCTCCTCTCCTCTACGCATTCCATTAATTTATTTATTTCCGTAGCCGTCGACTCCGTAGGTATATTTTGGTACATTTTGTGCGCTGCCTCATTCTGTACACTACACTGTTGCCGCACCGCCGCGCCGCGCGCGCGCGTCTCGGTCGTGTGTAATACCTATAGTGAGACGGTTTGTTTGTTGATTTGAGTACACGCTTACAAGATGGGACGTAAAAAGCAAAATAAGGTTTACAGATATTTTCAACTAAACGAAGATAAAACATCTCATTGCTCAGTTCTAGAATGTGGAATATTAATAAGGTGTTACATGTGCACCTTTATTATGATCTATCTTACTATAACTAAGTAGGTACCTTATAACGAGGATAAAAATACCCAGTCTAGGTACCTATCAACAATGTTTTTATTAGTTGAATGATGTTTTTGGAAGCTACCTTGATCCAAAAATACTTAGACCATCTACGTGGTGTTTTTTTTCTACCCCAAACTTAATTAGGTAGGTACTTACCAAATTAATACTGTCTTCAGCATTCTCGAGCTTCTTCAGTAGCCTGCCTCTAGGGGTCAAAATATGGGCAAGCCAAGATAGATTTTTTTCGATTAAAATAAAACAGTCAACTGAGGGACTGGTTGATTTTCAGAACTTTTATTATAATGATAACTATGAATTAAATGAGTGTGTTGTTGTTGCTAGAAACCTAGTCCAGTACGTGCAGCAGATGAAGCGAGAATTTAGAAATTTTATTATTCCTATGACATTAATGTTTGAGTTACAGTTCATTGACTGGTGTTTTTTGTACAAGCATTTATTTAGTTTCACCTGTCCCGTTGTCGGTCTGTAAGCAAATCATGCAAGCTGAATACATTTGGTGTACTTATATATCTTCGGTGACAATACAATGATATGGTACCATGTAGCTGGTCTGATGATGAATATGGAAGGTGGCCACGACATCTCTGTGATAAAACAACATAATCCCACCGAGTTTGGGCTCGATTGATTCGACTTGAGGAGCACTTTACATCATATCATAATATCCGTTGAATGTTTAAAACATCACGCCTTCTCTAAAATACTTACCTACTAAAACTTAAAAAAAGTAAAAAATTAACTTTTTTTTTTTTACAAAAAATAAACTTCCAAAAAAGTGCAAAATAATTTTTATTTCAGAAATCGGTGTTTCAGGTTTTGTGTCTTCGTTTTTTGAAACCAACTTCCGAAGTTAAAGTTATTTTGCACTTTTTTTGGAAGTCGGTTCTTTTTTTTTTGTATAAAAGTTTTTATTTTTCACTTTTAGTTGTGTTCCCCATTAATTTGTGTTAAGGCGCAGTTATACGACTTTAATGGTTTTTAATTGAACATCACGTCTAAACGACTAGTCTTATTTCTTTGAAAAACATATATGTTACTATAGACAATTTCCGTCGTAATTTAATCTGAGAATATTTCAAATTATAAAAAAAACTTAGTTATGTTTTAAAAACAAATATTACATTTAAATAAAATATTTGTTACCATTCTACATGAAAAAAAGATAATTTTTAAAACGGAACCTATCCATGCGTCAAAGTCACGTCTTGTTATTTTTGTCTAATGAACATCATTATGTCGCTCATTTTATTTGGAGAAACTTAAATGAAACCAGAAAGTCGGAAATAACCTGGTATGTTCTTAAAAATATGACTCATCTCATACCTGCGTAAAACGCTGTATCGTCCGCGAGGCATTTTTAACAAATAATTAACCCAACAAAAACAAAACATTCAATAAAAATAAAACAACGAAACAATAGGGGGTGTAAGGGGGAGCACACAACAGCCGGACTCCCCAAATGTCAACCTCACCTGCGCGCGGGACACCCTGCCACTGACGGACGAGGCGCTGGCGACCGACCGATGGCGGTATAACCATCCGACAAGCCAACCTAAATTCTCCAAAGCGATGACGAGCAGCAGCGTCATCGTTGCGAAAGGATTGGCTCTGCGGTCACCAATCCGCTTGCACAGCGTGGTGACTACGTGCATTAAACCTCCCATGATTAAAGTGCCAAAACAACGGCCCCCAGTTCCCGGTGGTCCCGCTATTCCTGGTCAAGGTAGCGGGTAGCGGTCACGTTAACGGCAGGACAGGGGGTGCGAAGAATCCCCGGGTGACGGCAGGCTACCAACGACGACGACTACATCTGGCTACGAACAATGGGCGTTCGATGAGGCTGGACCATCACCTTGCTGAACCTGAGGTGGGGTTAGGTCGCATTAACTGGCATATACTGGGGCTACCTGAAGTCCGAAGACAGGGGGAGGACACGATAACTCGGGATAGTCAGGTCACCTAATCTAATTCCTTCTGATCTTCTGGTCAGCGAAGGTGATCAGCTCTCCCAAGGCGGTGTTCACTTCCTGGTCAACAAGGAACTCACTAGTAGTGTTGTAGAAATCAGTAGTGTGTCGGTATGGGTAGCGTACCTTGTACTAAAACTCACTGTAAGATACTCCTGAAAGTAGGGGTAATGCGTAAGTTATATACCTTACGCATTACCCCTACTTCAGTAGCGGTCGGCGCTACTTACAGTAGCGCCGACTTCGACAAGCTCTACCGAGAGAGTTGAGACCATGTACGAGGATATGGCCAAGGCAATGCACAGTACAATAAAGGCCCACTACAGCGTTGTTATGGGGGACCTCAATGCCAAAGTGGGAGTACAAGAACGCGGCGAATCGAAAGTCGGACCGTTCGGGTTGGGGCGCAGGAATCGCAAGGAGCAAATTAATGCTAGTCAACTTTTAAGAGTCGCAGGGACTCTTTTTAATGAAAAATCCCATAGGAATTGGACCTGGTAGAGCCCCAATACACCGTGACTAAAAACGAGATAGACTTCATCATGATGGATAAGAGGCACATATTTAGAGATGTCACCGTGATCAGCAGGTTTAACACTGGAAGCGATCACAGGCTAGTCCGAGGCACTCTAAATATCAATTTTCGAGCTGAGAGCAGCTCCAGGCCGCTGGATTCGAAAAGTTCTAACTGGAACTTCAAAATCGATATTTAAACTTATGAGGAAAAGACGAGAGTTGCCATCCATGCAGCTGTCTCCGGGATGATTCGGTTGGGTTGGGCAGCGTTTGTAAATAAGTTTTCCAAACGCTGCCCAACCGGTATAAGTTATCGTAAGGTCTTCTCGTCCCCTATTCTGCAATGTTTGAAGACTAAGATTTTCAACCAGTACGTCCTGCCCGTTATGACATACGGTGCCGAAACTTGGACACTGACGGTCGGGCTGGTCTTCAAGTTCGTTTAGCACGCTATGGAGCGGGCTATGTTAGGAGTTTCTTTGAAGGATAAAATCAGGAATGAAGTTGTCCGGAAAAGAACCGGAGTAACCGACATAGTTTGTAGAATAAGCAAACTGAAGTGGCAGTGGGCTGTTCATGTTTGTCGTAGGACCGATGGCTGATGGAGCAGGCGAGTCCTAGAGTGGAGACCGCGTATCGGCAAGCGTAGTGTGGGTCGCCTCCCAGCTCTGGTGACCGAGGACCTTAAGAAGGTGGCTGGGATAGACTGGATGCGGACGGAAGGCGGAAGACAGGGTGTTGTGGCGCAGCCTGGGAGAGGCCTATGTCCAGCAGAGGACTGCAATAGGGGAGTTGATTGATTGATTGAACGAAACAATAAGAATTAAATAAAACTTAACAAATCAATTATAACAACAACAAAGTAATAAGAGCTCGCCTGTACGAAAACACGAATCTGCGCGCGGTGCAGTATACAGACGTAACTTACACATCGGTGCGCCCTCGCATGTGGTGAGTGCGGGTGACCAACAGAGCGCGTGGAGGTGTGCGCCGCCGCCACGTCTCTGTATGTTCCGCTGATACCTATAAACTGCGTTCTGCGCAACGTTAATGCATAAAGTTTGAGGTTACCTATATTATTGTTTACTAGCTTCTGCTAACGGCTTCGCCCGCGTCAAATTAGTACTTCCCCCGTTATAAACTTTCAAACCCCATTGCACCCTCTCAGGGTTGGAATTTCGAAAAAACCTTTCTTAGTGGATACCTACTCTTTACAAAAAACACACCCTCTAAATTTCATGTCTCTAGGACCAGTGGTTTAGGTGTTCGTTGATGTATCAGTCAGTCAGGACTTTGAATTTTATATAATCAAAATCAAATTATATTTACTTAACTTTAATTCTTAACAACATTACTAATTATTACATATTTTTTCATTAATGTGGCGGCACTTAGCCTCTTTAAAGAACGTTATTAGTTTGATGTATACGTTAGGCAGTACGCATGGTTCCGAATCGTTTAATTGCGACTTGACAATTTTAGTGAAATGGATTATTGCTCTTAGTGTCAATTTTATTTAAAGCACAAATATTGCTTGTCCCCGTCATCATTGCCGGTGTCTGACTGGGTTTTTCTGCCACAGCACTTCTACCGGCTCTTTTTTATTGACGGCTTTGCTAAAATGGATTGGGACATACCGTCCCAATTATCTTCGTCGTGGTCAGATAGAAGACTCGGGGAGTCAGTGCGTAACCGTTTACCATCTGGTAAGAAGAAATACAATATTTATGATAGTATTGTTTCTTTCATATGTACATAATATAGAAAAAAAAAAACATAAAGAATTGAAACTTTATTAAGTAATGAGATTTAACACTTTGTTTAATTAGACAAAGGAAAAACTATAATACTTTCCATTTCCTGCCATTTTACTGCTTCACGATTTCAAATAAGTTTTATTTTTTTATAGACTTATTTAGTTAAATATCGGCATAGCACGGCACGGCATCACAGCGGCGCGAGGGCGCGGGCGGGCGGTCCGGCTCCACCACCTCACAAGGATTACCGTTAAAAAATAACGATAAAATTAACGTTAAATTGCAAGTAACGTTAATAAAGAATAACGTTAAAATGAAGCATAAATAACGTTAAACTTGTTACCGTTATTTTAATAATAACGTTAACTCCTGTCAAGGAAGGGTAACGTTATAAAATTTTAACGGTATTTAAAGCCCTGCTTAGAAGTCTGACTCGCACGTACTTGGCCGGTTTATTGCAATCGGATCTTGGCCCTACTCTGACGTCTTAAAACCAACATATTCCCTGTGTGAGATAGTGCCAGATGTCCTGTATAGCTCCGTCCCTCTCTCACAACGGAATCATGACGATTGTAAGACGTCTTATTAGGGCCTCAATATTGTGTCCTACAGACAAACAAACACCTCTTCCTAATATTTGTTTAAGATCTTGATATTGCACGTCTCTCTAATTTTGATGCGTAATTCATATTTATGTAACAGAAGCTATAAAAATCTTATTATAATAATGATGACTTCATTAATGCGTTAATGGTTTGTATGAGTACCTACTGATAGCAATACATTGCGGAATAAAATTGCTAAAATACAGTGCCTACCTAATTGTTGATTGAATTTGACTGAATATATTATAGTTTGACTGATTTTTAAATGCACATCAAAAAACTTATCACCCGTCAATTTATTAACAACAAATAAATATTTTTTACATCAAAATAATTATTGTAAAACAAATATACTGAATGCACATTTTACCATTGCGACATACGTTGTGAACTTAGGGCACCCCGGGAACGGGAACTTAGGTTCCTTTAAACCCTGCAGACAGATATAGAAGCCCCACGCAGCGGGTTTCCGTCAACCTACCTTACTTGCGTCTGTCGTTAGCACATTTTCGTCTGAACATTCGGCATTGTTTAGAATGCCTAGGCAAAGTTTGGGATAATTATAATATTTCCACCTCATCAGTAGCTGCAACAATCCTTTTCAATTAATAGCGTCACGAACTCAAATTGTTTGCTAAAATAATAATATTTTGTGGTAACTATTTTACTGTGCAATCAGTATTTTTGATTAGGATTGGGATTTTTATTTAATAAAAAAAGAAGATTTCTTTGATTTACAGTTAAATACAAGCCTTAGTATATTAAGTATTCTATCTCAGATTATGTACAATCAACTGCACGTTTATGGTAATACTTTCACCCAGAGCTGGCCTAGCGTAGTATGCAATTTCACTAGGTTTGTTTTTTTTTTTTTGGGGATGGGTAATTATCCAATGACATCTCCCGCTCTAGGGTGGAGCGGGAGGGCGTGTCAGACTCTTACTGACTAAAACCCACCCCCGTTCCTTCCCTGCCCTGAGTGCCCAGGGGCGAGGTAACTCTGTTTCGAATTTATCCTTAACTAAATGTTTCTTTCGGCTCCTTCGGTTACGGAACCCTAAAAATTGACAATAATTAAAAGAAGTAACATAGCGTGTGCCTCATGGCTGCGCCAAAAAGGTTCATTTTAGCAATATTGCCAGACCGATACTGACTAACGCTGGTGTTCATCTGACTTTAAAGTAAACGGCGAGAGAGTTTTTCGGCCAAATCGTTAAGGGTCTACTACCGGCCATCAGAAACGGCCCTGTTTTGGTACTTTTGCCTACTACTTTGGATACGAAACATTCTGAGACCTGTTTTAACAACGTAAAAATACTTTATCCTCTTTCTAACAAACGTGACGTTGGATTCTTTAATATTTATTTTATAAGCTATGCTACGATTTTTTATTCAGTGAGGGCGCCACTTGGCCGTTAGTAGGGCCTTAAGACGTATATATCCGCCAAGTGGCGCCCTTATTGAATAAATAATCGTAGCAAAGCCTAGAAAGTAAATATTAAAGAATCCTATGTTGCGTTTACTACAAAGAGGATAAGGTATTTTTACGTTGTTAAAACAGAACTCAAAATGATTGGTATCCAAAGTAGTAGGCAAAAGTAGCAAAAACGGCCGTAATCTTTATTTTCTATTCTAAGATATGATTTTTATTCAATGAGGGCGCCACTTATGCGGAAGTAGGCCCTTAATTCTATAACTGCAATTAGCTTACAAAGTATGTACTTACTTAAAACAATTAGAGTGAGACACCCCACAGCTAGAATCGAATACGTAACAGCTTATGTTCATTCGGCTTATTGTCTGACCTACGAGAATCGAATATTTCCACTAACTTGAAAGAGAATCCGTAGGGAAGGTGATAGAATTATATGGGAGTATCATTTGAGAATAAAACGTAGTACTTTGAGAAGTTTAATATTACACCAGCATCCCGTGACCCCCAACAAGAAGGATCCCGTGGAAGATCATTGTGATCATCGTGGAAGGTCAAAATGACCTTTAAATACTCGTAATAAATCTTCAATTGCATCGTTCAATATTTTTAGAAGGATTTGGTAATGAATATTTCTTTTTTCTTCCCGATATCCATTCAAAAGATACCGAGAAGAAAACAACAAGGGAAACCATTACGCGAATTTATCAATGCTATCGACACGAAAATAGTTCTAGGTCTGACCCTGAATCTCTTCCCGGTTCCCTATGAAAAACATAGTTTAAATATAAACTATTGCGTGTCGTTATACAATAATTTTGATATGACGCGAAAAAAAAACGTCGCGGCTCGCGTAAATCCGTTTGTGTTTCCTCAAGAGCGTAGTGGACATTTGGACAAGTGGCCTTGTGTATATGGCCTTGCACATGTGTTATGTTGTGTCTAAAAACTTCAAGGAGATACACCAATACCAACATCAGACTTTTATTTACGCTACTAGTAGTACTATTTATTTTTATTCTGTGCTACTAGCTTCTGGGCACCGGCTTCGCCCGCGTGTTAGTCTGTAATTATCCCAAGGAAACGTACTCCCGGAATGAAATCCGAGGTCCAATCTATATCTAATTAATAAAACCGGCCAAGAGAGTGTCGGGCCACGCTCAGAGTAGGGTTCCGTATTACCATAAACGCGCAGTTGACTGTCATGATTTGAGATATGATACCTAATTATACGAAGGCTTTTATTTAACTGTAAATCGAAGAAATCTTCTTTTTTTAATAAATACTGATTGCACAGCAAAATATTTACCTCAAAATATTATTGTTTTAGCAACAATTAGAGTTCGTGACCCATCGCTATTAATTAAAAAAACAACCGACTTACAAAAAAGAAAATACACTAAAAATTAAAAAATTACTTAATTTCGGAAGTCGGTGTTTGTATTTTATTTCTTCGCTATTGACACCGACTTCCGAAATTAAAGTTATTTTTAAGTTTTTAAAAAAAGAAAGAAACAATATTTATTTTTAGTGTAGGTTTTTATTTTCTGTTTTGATAGTCGGCTGTATTTTTTATTTTTGTATTTTTAATTTTCACTTTTTAGTTATTATACCCCAGAACTAAAACTAAATATTAAAGTTACGCCCGAATGTTAACCCCAATAACATGGAACATAGAATTTGAACATACTCGTAATTGAAGGAAACCAAAACGTCATCTACGTATACATATTTTTTTGATTTTGTGGATTTCTTCAAAAAGCGCTAATGCAATTTCGATAAAATTTATATGGGAGCCCCTCTTTCGGATAAAAAAATAATTTTGTAAATTGGTACACAATTGACAGAGAAATCGGCGGACATACATAAAAAAAAACATACATACAGTCGAACATAGAACCTCCTCTTTTTTTGAAGTCGGTTAAAAAACAATTTAAAGTTTAATATTTCACAAACAAATCACTGAATCCAAAAATAATCTTTCTAACCCCGCAATGATTTTGAAAGCCCTATCCAACGATACCCAACACAATAGAATAGGCGAGAAAAAAAAAAGTCATCCCCACTTTACATTATGGAGCTACCATAAAAAATATTTTTCAAGATTTTATTAATTCGTTACCCATTGAGGTGTGATTTGCAGCTTTCTAGTACTAACAGTCTCTTCGCCCGATAGGCGGCAGCGACCTCTCGCGCCGTGCCCTGGTTCAGGCCATGGTACGGAGCGAGAGGGAATGGGGGGCCGTCTCCTCCTTCTGCGAAGCAGTAATGCTCGCGAAGAGGGAGGCGGCACACGTTAGGGAGACTCAACAGAGTCAGAGTCGCCCTAGCGCCCTCAGCAGCAGCCGTCGCAGGAGACGCCAGGGGCTGCGAGACGATCTCCGGCCACCGTAGACCCGGGCCTGCGGACGGCGAGTAGTGGGTAACTCGCCGTCCGATCAGCACCAGGCTCGAGAGTCGACGGCGGGTAGTGTTCCACGCGCGCCTCAAAGAGTTGTCAGCAAAGGAAGGGGCCTGCCACGGCCAATGCCTGCCCGGGGGTGGAGGATAAATTCGAAAGAGTTACCTCGCCCCCGGGCACGTAGGGCAGGGAGGAACAGGGGTGGGTTTTAGTCAGTAAGAGTCTGACACGCCCTTCCGCTCCACCCTAGAGCGGAAGAAGTCATGAGATGATTTCCCACCCCCCAAAAAAAAAAAAAAAAACAGTCTGTTCGCTATGCCTCAGACGGACAGACCGAAACTATAAGGGTTTCTTGTCCTTGTTAGGACTACGAAACCCTAAAAATGGTTCAGCGGTTTAGTCATGAAAACGTACCTAAGACAGAGCTGATTTCGCATTTATATTATTAGTTTATGGATATGAATTTGATCTGTCCTCTACTAAATTATGTTAATGTTGGTCGCTTGGTCATAATGCCATACCCGTGAGGGAGGGAGATACCTCGCGCCCTCACGCCTCTAGCCTTTCGATTCCCAGCCATCGTAGGCGCGGGGTTGCTGACGGCGAGTAATGAGTTGCTCGGCGTCTGATAAGGACCAGGCCCGAGTCGACGACGCGTAGTGCTCCACTGCGCCTCGAAGAGATGTCTGCAAGGAGTAACGGGGTCCGCCAGGACCGATGCCTGTCAGGGTCGTGGGTGTGTTTGAAAGAGTCACCGCGGCCCCTGGCACAAGCAACTGAAGGAACACGGGTAGGTTTTAGTCAGTAAGAGTCTGACACGCCCTCCCGCTCCACCCAGAGCGGGAGAAGTTATATGATTTCCCACCAAGATTTAAAAAAAACCCCTTAAGCTACCACGTCAGGCATGAGCATGACGCGGCTGTCTGGCAGTTTATGTCTTTAAGTTGTATGTTATCATTAAACGTCCACTTCTACAAAAATTCTTCATGTCTTAAAGCGGCTAAGGTTACTTCTAGGCAAGCGTGCTCCATCTTCGACCGCATCATCGCTTACCATCAGGTGCGATAGTGGTCATACGCGTGCCTATCAACAATTAAAAAAAAAAACATTCACACCAATATCTACCACTAAGCAGAAGGGCATGGGTTTCCCAATCTGAGGCACGTGATTCATTTCAGTTTTGTCTCTGGGATTAAAACGCATGTGGCGTTGCTTCTGGTATTGCACAGGTCCATAGACGGCTGATACTACTAACCATTACAAGAACCGCCTGCAAAGACTTAGACATTCGATAAATAATATAAATATCTTATGGAAGGTACCTAATTATTTCTCGCTTAGACAATGTCCTCACTTTAACATTTAGCCATTTAAATCGTTTACACCTTTCTGAATCACTAATCTTATTCCTAGGCAAACATGAAGAACATTGATTAATTCCCAAGATTTATCTTAGTAAAGAAGTTTTATGTTGCTCTTGTCTACAGATCGAAATGGAACAGTTTACCGTTTACTTACATTAATATTTTTACACCGCTGTTTACAGTAATACATACCGAGACTCCTCCGTGCCTCGGAAAGCACGTTAAACCGTTCTACCGACTATCATTTATAGTTCTTTGACAGTTTTTAGGGGTATTCAGTTTTGGGCACGCAACAATTGTGACGGTAAGGCCCCTCTTTGAGGAGTGGCTGAAGAAGCGCCACGGGTCCTCACCTTCTGCCTGACGCAGGTCCAAACCGGACAGTGCTGTTATGGGAGGTTCCTGTTCCGTATAAGGCGGGAGGAAACGCCCGGGTGTCACCACTCTGTGGATCGCACAGAGGACACAGTGGAGCATACGGTGGGGGACTGCTCCGCTTGGGCAGAGCACCGCCGTGTCCTCGTGGATTCTATCGGCGGCGGCGAACTCTCGCGCCCGGTGGTCCAGGCCATGGTCTGGCTGCGAGAGGCCTGAATGGGAAGCTGTCAGCTCCTTCACGCAACGGAGACGCCCTCACGCCCCTAGCAGCTACCGCAGGAGACGCCCCGGGCGTCGGGAGACGCAAGCCGACTCGCCACCGTAGGCGCGGGCTTGCGGACGGCTAGTAATGTTAGCTCGCCGTCCGATAAGGACCAGGGGGGTGAGACAAATTCTGTTAGCGTTCACGCTAATGCTTAGTAAAAAATGTATGGCAATTACATTACCTGCGCAGAGAACTGTCTCGTGACTCACGTCCAGTAACGTTCATTTTGTACTAAGCGTTAGCGTGAACGCTAACAGAAAAGTAATTTGTCTCAAGAAACAGGCCCGAGTCGACGGCGCGCACATAGTGCAACATAGTGTTCCACGCGCGCCTCAAAGAGATGTCAGCAGCAACTGACGGGGTCCGCTAGGGCCGATGCCTGCCTGGGGTCGCGGATAAATTCAAAAGAGAGTTACCGCGACCCTTGGCACAGGCAACTGAAGGAACAAGGGTGGGTTGAAGTCAGTAGGACACGCCCTTCCGCTCCCGCACTAGAGCGGGAGAAGTCATTTGATGATAATCAGGTCGGCAACAGTAAAGTCAACCTCCATAGGTGAGGGTTTTCGGATGGCTTCGATCTTCGGTGTGCGTGCGTGTGGCGTCTTCACAGACCATGGTCCATCTCTCATCTTGCGCCACATGCCCTGTCACCTTTACATGTGAGGCCCATATGGCTGCGTCAGCGAATGCTTTTGCTGTCGCTGAATACTCGGCCGAATATACTTATTATGTATTTTTTTTGCCATCGACACGCTAAGAAAAACAAGAGAGGTAGTCAGAAGCTGGAATATCTGATCAGTCCTGCGAAGGATATCGTGTTACCCAATTAGGTACTGGGTTGTTGTGGTCAGATAAGCTGTCGCGCCATATAAAATATGGATACTTCAGCTGCATCTGGTGACAATGGAGGCCGACCCAAAACGCACAAAACGTTTTGGGAACACATACATTGTGCGTACAGCTAAGGAGTGGAATTCCCTGCTGGAGTCTTGTGTTTCCTGATAGCTACAATCTGGGGGTCTTTAAGACAAGAGTGAATAAGTTACTTCTAGACAAGCGTGCTTCATCGTCGACCACAACGCCGCTTAACATCAGGTGAGATATAGTGGGCAAGTGGGAGACTATCAAATTAAAATAAAAACTTGGAAATGGCTAGGTAGATTGATTAATCTCTGTAAGAAGATATAGCATAATTATGTTTTTCCTACAGATCTGAATAGAAAAGTTTACAGTTAGACTAATATTTTTATTCTGCTGTTTAAAAACACATCGTTCTACAGATATGCGTTTACGCAGGTGTTAGTTAGTTTCTTTAATGAAACTTGCCATTATGTTGCAATTTGCATTTAAAATATGCATTTATTTATACTTCAATGCATACATATGGGACTAAATGCCACAAGACATTCAGTGTCAGTCAACCTTTTGGATAAAAATAATTGAAAATATCAAAAAACCCAACTGATAAAAAACGACTAAAAGGTTCCCAACAAGTCACTTTTCAAGCAGCAGTTGGTGAAATTTATTTTTGTTCAATCACAGACTTTATGCCACCCGGTGAATCCAAATATGTAGTAATGATTTCCCTATCTGCTAGAGAAATCATGACTACATATTTTTGCGTCGAAATTTGACGTGCTGGAGTCTACCATATCAAATTTCGATGCAATTCCCTCGTATTAGCACATATTACGTATTAGGGTGTTATTACACTAATCGATCGACCATCCGACCACCGTAATAACACCTTAAGTGAGACGAAACTATAGATACTTAGGTATATTTTTTTAGCGCTCATATAAGAAAAATCTAGAGATCTAGATTCGTTTTTTTTATTTCAAATTTACGTTTCGTCAATACGACATAACGGCAGACCCAGGCGAAGATGGCGAGATGAGCTGGATGCCTACAGGCAGGATTGATCCACATTAACGCAAAATAGAGAGGTTCGAAAAGAAAACCCCGGCATTTGCCTTCCATAGGGAGAGAACAGGCTGAAAAACTAAAAAAATAGGTACCATACGTTTAAATTTTCACTTGTTTTTTCAAAAGTAATACGTATTTATGCCGGGCGTTTAAATAGCAATATCCCAAGAACTAGACGTGAAGTTAATCTGAGAACAGATTTGGATTCAGCGAACCAAAACCACGTAGCAATCTCCTCGCCCCTTTTTTTTTGCCGATCGGAAACATTTTTCCTCATGGATTCCAAACCGTGTTTTAAACATTTTAACTCTTTGCGTACGCAAGCCTTAAAATACAGACGCAGTAAGACTGAGTACTGGCACATATTACGTAGGTACTGGCAACAACTGGCAAAGGTCACATTCGCTTGTTATGCTGACGTCACGCGGGCGGGTCAGCCACACCCACGGCCGCGCGACTCGACTGCGAATCAGCAACTAGCATCGGTTGCGGGTTAAGCAACACCCGGGGGCTTGGCCGTCGTAATATATTTTACTTGCATATCCGATGTTCTAGAACTGAAAAGAACGTGTGACGTTGACGTTTACTGTTCGTCGTAAGCTGTGGCGTAATTTAGAATTTAAATTAGGAATATCATTGTCTTTTATTTTCTATATTTGCTGTGGTGTCTCGAATCTCGATGAGTCGATGGAGACTGCTGTTAAAGTTCACGTTCAGTTACTTACCGCTATTTTGATTGAGCCGATTTGAAAGAGGTTTATTAGTTAAACTTTTCAAACCTTCAACTTGGATTTATTATTGTGTGCAAACCCCTTGGAGGGGTTTTTAAAATTCATAAAACGTCTATTACTGGTCCATAGTATCATTTCATTTATTAATTATCTAACATTTATATATATTGCGTATGTCTCACAATCCTACTAATATTATACTCGTAATGGCGAAAGTATGGATGTATGTTTGTTACTCAATCACGCCAAACGTCTGAACGCATCTGGATGAAATTTGGAACAGAGATAGATTATAGTCTGAAAGAGCACATAGGCTTTCATTTATAGTAGGGGAAGTACAAGTTCCACGCGGGCGAAGCCGGTGGCAGAAGCTAACTCAGACATAGTCGCTAAGATATTTTGTGATGATTTTCACAACTACCTTTAATTACTTATGTATGTAATTGGCTAATACATAAGGATATTTACATTTACTCCACTTATGTATATGCTTAGCTGATTGACGTCATCTAAACAAACATATCAAGGAAGATAACTAATGCAAGACTAATAACGAAATGGCTTAGTAAATACTAAATAAGTAGTTATTACTAAGTCACTTACTAAATACATAGTGGCATAATACATTACCATAAGACTCCTCTTATAATTTCCCTTTCTGTTGTGTTTTTCACACAGTATGTACCTAATGTTACATACGAATTTTATTTTTCACTTTTTAGTTGTGGTGGGAACCACAAACATTAAACTGTTTTAACAATTCATAGACATACGATAGCAGCAATCGCGGTTGATTTGCTGTCAATTTTTGAAGAGTCCGTTGTTTGTCTCCGAAACCCATCATCAGATCTATATGAGATTTAAATGGGACCATTTTGGAACAAACCCCTTTCGAACAAAAAGAAAATTTTGCATATCCGTCTGTAAATGACGGAGTTATGCCCGAACATAAATAAAAAAAAAATACAAACATCCGAATTGATAACCTCCTACTTTTTTTAGTCGGTTAAAATACAAAATACACTTTGCCAATGAAAATTGTGAAACAGTTTTCTTTTTCATTATTTTAGAGACTGTCGTAGAGAAAAAGTTAAATAAATAGTTTTTAGTAATTTCGCTTCCAAACAGTTGGCTAGAGATTTTAAATCAAGATTTTTTTGCGTTATGAATTTCTCTACGTGCTTATGTGCAACGTCGCGGATAAATTCGAAACAGAGTTACCGCGCCCCTGGGGACTCCGTCAACTGAAGGAACAGGGGTGAGTTTTAGTCAGTAAACGTCTGACACGCCCTCCCGCTCCACCCAACGCGCGAGAAGTCATTGGATAATTTCCCACCCCCCAAAAAAACAAGGGGCCATATAATATTCTATGTATGAAAATCACCCAAGGACTTCTTCAGCAAATATCAGTCATTTATTAACAGTTAATAAACACAATAAATATACATTCAGCATTTAATAATGTCAAATGGAACCATTCAACCATTCACTGCGTTACTTGACATTGAAACGCGCGCCCCCTGGCGGAATATTATAATAAACAGCAGCGACTGATACTTCCTGCATTTTAATTTGTGTGGTCACATAATCAACGATTCGCCCTTGACCAGTCTGCTAATGAAACACTGCGGCGTCGCAGGCGCACCAAAACGTGCAGATATATTTTTGTTATTAAAGCTTCTTGAAAGGTCAAGGACGAATTTGTTATAAAGACGTTTATCAATTGCACTGAGACTCATAAAATGTTATATCTATCTATAATTTATAGTCTATGATACTCACAAATAACGTGGCTTTCTATTGGTAAAAGAATTTTCAAAAACGGTTCTTTTGATCCAGAGATTACCCCCTACAACCACAAACTTAATAATAATATTAGTATAGATGAATCCTTATTTTCCTTGGTCACAGCATCACGCGTGAACGGGAAAAAAATCGCAATAAAAAAACAACTGCCCCATTACATGTATGTTTGCATATCTCGACAAAATGTACTGCACAGCTGGTCTTCGTATATCATATTGTGGTCCTACCTTGTATAAACAAATCACCTCGTCTATATTATAATTTATAGTTTTCTTTTTATTCTTGCTAGAGCCTTTTCCTTGTAATGATTGTCAGTGAGACGTTCCTTTTGTATTTCTTACCTTTCTCAAGTTCTAGGAACACTTTATTATCTACACAATAGCCCTGAGTTTTAGAGTTCTAATAAGATCAAAAGTATCAAAACCAATGCAGGTTTAGCAGTCTCGACAGAATTAATTCTTTGTTATACTCTTTCGGTTTTCAATGATGAGACTGAACGCGATCAGCACATCTTAATTGTGTTCAAGAGCTGCCGGTAGTGCAAGTGTTAATTTTCCCCAACAATGACGACACTGATAGCTCTTGAACGCGGTTAAGATGTCTTGAACGCGGTTTAGATGTCTTGAACGTGGTTTAGACGTCTTGAACGCGTTCAGCCTCGTTAGTCAAGTTTACCAAGAGAATGTAGCGTCTGTTTCGCGACAGGCAGCCTCTTATTTCGTAATACTTCACATCTACTGCGTCTAAACTTCATTACTCAATCATAATATAATTATGATCTTTTATGGAGCTACACGGGCTGCATCATCATTAACTACACTTCTATCTAACGACTATCTTTATGACATAACACACATTAACTTAAGTCATATCGTATTTATAATCCCTTTTCATGTTTTATTCGCCTTCCACTTTACTTTTAGTAATAAAATTTATTACAACTCCACGGGATTTAAGACACATATGTGATTGCTAAATGAAGCAGTCACTATAGTATTAATTTGGAGCATAACAGAAACCTTAAAACAGTACAATACTTATCCTCAACTAAAATAAAGTAACATTTTAACTACTACACAAATAGGTAAGATCATTTTCTACAGGATTCTAAAAGAATTTTCTACAGAAATATTATAGTCGTTGCTTATAGTTTATGGTGGTCACTTCTTGGCAAACGTACCCCATCATCGACCACATCATCGCTTACTACCAGGTGCAATAGCAGTCAAACGCAAACCTACACTAACAAAAAACTAATAACAAGTTTCTAAGCTCTGACCACCAAAAATGATGTCCTATTCGCTAATAATCAAAATAACAACAGCTAAACTAGTTTCTTCAAAAAATTAATTATATTGGCAAGAAACATTGATGGGCAGTCACTGAAAGTATCACTCTTTGGGAGGGTCGAAGGACCCTGAACTGTTAACGAACTCATTTTGTGAGCCTACGCCACGCCCGGCGTATACAATTAGTTAATGAAAGCAGGTACGAGAGAGACCTACGGCACATCTTGCTTGCCAGATTCCCTTGCAAACCAAACCCTCTCCTTTTCAATAAATCTACCTAAACTTTACTCAACCATGCTGGGGTAGTTTTACATTTTTCACGAACGCAACTAAACATCAGTATTTTACATATAGCGACTGATTATCTGACTTTCACAACCCAGTTAGTGGATCACACAATACCAGTAAGACTATCAAAGGTCTAAAAATCTTCCTTTTCAAGAGCAATTTAATAGCTAGTATGAAGAAACTCAACACTTGAATGACGCAAATATTTTCCAGCTCGCTTACGCAAGTGTATCGAGCTCACAGCTCACTCGGACTTTGACCATCAACAGAGTAAGGACACTGAAGGTTATACCAACTCCATGCCTCGATAATTTTAGCTCAAGTGAGTTACGATTTGAATACAAGAATTTGCCGGATTCCCGATGGCCCGAAATACGTTAACCCCCGCCAAGACATAAAACAAAATACACTTGTAGCTATCCTTCCGATTGAATCTGATATTGATTGTTTGAGTGTTAAAACTTGTAGGATTTCGGATAATAGAACGATACAAACGTGTTAAATTACTGAATTTTGGTGGTCGATACCTTGGACATCATATTTTGTAGATTATGACTAAAAGTAACGACACGTTTTCTATCTTACTTGTACTTGAATGAGGCATACCTACTAAGTTAATTTATTAAGATTATCTTATTAAGTACTTACTTTGTATCTCATTATAAGCGGACTGTAAATTCTTATGAGAAATAAATTTCTTAAAACCGAACACGTATGTTGTGAATAGGAATAATATGTGTGTTGGAATCAGAAATGATGATATCCGCAGGAGAACCGAGGTTACTGACAAAGCCCGAAGCATCGCCAAACTGAAGTGGCAGTGGGCAGGGCACATTGCTCGCGGAACGGAAGGACAAGGTAGACCGATGACCTGGTGAGGGTCGCGGGTAGCCGATGGATGCGAGACGCACAGAACCGGTCGATGTGACGACACTTGGGGGAGGCCTATGTCCAACAGTGGACGTCTTTCGGCTGAAATGATCATGAAGATGAGGAATAATATGATCACGAGAAAGAGCCATCAGTTTTTTTTCTGACGCCGTGTCTATTATAATTATTAACCTTTCTCTATCATTTATGGTTCAGTTTATCTCACCAAGTTTCCTCTTAACATTACATGTCAGCCATAAAAGTTCCAATCCCTTACCCACCACCACACCTATTAATAGTTTTAAATAGACATTAACACAGCACTTTGAAATTATATTCTTAGCTAGCTACAAACCTAGTAATTTCCTTGGTTTATTAGGTCAAGCTTGGTCATAATTCTAAGCTATTACGCTAGGTCGCAGACATAGTAATCATTCTTATTATAGTTACCGCTATAGAGACAAGTTTTGCGGTAATTGACACATGAAGGTACTTAGCGTTAGACCTTTCTTGTCAGACCTAGTATCTAAGTGTTTTTATGGATAAGATCTTGGCAACTTTGATATTAATACGATAGACTGACAATGATAACGCTAATGATAACCCTGTTAATGATAATGATGACCCTGTAAAGGAAACTACGGATTTGTTTCTAGCCACCTTGAACAATACCGTAGTCCAATAACTTTTATACATTTTCTCGCTGCATCCACAACATGAAATCGACTAAAATAATAAAACAGCAGTTACAAATTCATTGTTAACAATCCCATAACTTTTCATTGTTATAAATTTGAAGCAATAAAACAGAATACAGACAGACAAATCGTTGAACAAAGTAGTATATCTAGAGTTTATCGCAATTTATGACGTCAGCAAAAAGCTTTGCGCACCAAAGCAAAAGCAGAGCAATATATCTGGCGAGCCCCATGCAAAGAAAACATTTCGAAATATTTTTATGAAGGTAATATTTATTTATCTGAAGGTGAAAAGTGTGAAAATGTGCGTCAATCGACTGATTGCGTATGTTGGTGCGTAGCATTCGGGGATGTGGCCCAAATCAATATGATGTGTTGATTCAGATAATTCTACTCATCGTTAAAACTATTTAAAACTTGAATTTTACAAGTAAGGACGATATAAATTTGACAAATAGGAGACCTTTAACAAAGCCAAACGATTCCAATAGATTCAACATCATTCCAGACTATCTGAAAACAACCTGTGACAAACCACACTAAAGATGTTCACTGAAGGCAACTGGACATAAAAACCTGAATTGGTAATGCTGAGGTGCATTTTAATGAGATTTTACAGATAGAAAAGATACAATATGCATCGTAGTCCACAAGAAGCAATGAAACGTGTATTAACTGACAAACACGAAAAAGATAGACGCAATGCCTCCAGATAAAACCGGTTCTTAAACTTTTTCGAAACTGAAAAGCCATGTACAGCTTGTTAGACAGATTAATGCAAACAAATTCTGTCAACATCAACACACCATTTATGAGGCCACGTCACGATCCATGAAACTGAGCAAATATGATCACGAAGTTAGCAGATTTGTTAACGAATTTAGTCAAGGTCTTTGGAATCAAGGATCTTCAAAAGTAATGGAAGTAACATTTGTTTTAGCACTTAAACATGATGATCTAGAACAAACTTAAAGAATGGTCGTCTTCCATCCAGTTAACCAAATCCAAAAAATATATCAATATTTGACAAATATTTAAAATTCATCGCACCAATACTTGATTTCGTGGATTTTTTGAAGATGAAGACGAAATATCAAGAAAAGGTGACGACAATATTGTGGCAGCTTTGCAGAACCTAAAAGAAGATGTGGATAGATATTGTAATGAACCAAAGACAGGTAGTAATAGTCCAGAAAAATAGCATACAAAAAGAGTTAATTATTGATCAAAAACAAACTTTTTTACAAAAAAATAGAACCGACTTCCAAAAAAAGGCCAAAATAACTTTAATTTCGGAAGTCGGTGTTCCTGTTTTGTGTCTTTGTTTTTTGACACCGACTTCCGAAAAAGTTATTTTGGCCTTTTTTTGGAAGTCGGTTCTATTTTTTTGTAAAAAAGTTTTTTATTTTTCACTTTTTAGTTGTGGTTCCCCATTAAACTGTGTTAACAATTCATAGACATACGATAGCAGCAATCGCGGTTGATTTGCTGTCAATTTTTGAAGAGTTCCGTTGTATGTCTCCGAAACCCATCATCAGATCTTTTTGAAATTTAAATGGGACCATTTCGGAATAAACCCCTTTCGAACAAAAAAAGAATTTTGCAAATCCGTCAATGTATGACGGAGTTATGCCCGAAAAAAAAAAAATACAAACATCCGAATTGATAACCTCCTCCTTTTTCGAAGTCGGTTAAAAAACTTTATAACAAAAAAATTAACCGACGAAAAAGAACTAAAAAGCAAAAAATAAATAAACCTTTTAAGTCTTGAGTAATGAGCTTATTTACCTACATAAAATATCAAATTTTATAAGTACTTACAAATGAAGAAGGCTGTAAGTAGGTAATTAATCATTTTATTAATTGGCGCCGACTCAAAATTAGTTTATATAAAATTTGATATTTTATGTAGGTAAATAAGCTCAATACTCAAGACTTAAAAGGTTTATTTATTTTTTGCTTTTTAGTTCTTTTTCGTCGGTTAATTTTTTTGTTAAAAAGTTTTTTATTTTATGATTTTTTGTGGCTCGCATCATCTTTTAACACTGAGGCTAATTTCTAATTCTTCATTATTCCTCTTGCCACTGAGCTGATAATATAACAATCCTTCCATGAAGTTCCCAGGATATTGACCAGTTGAGGTTACCTCCAATATTGTAAAGACGTCTTTTCGTCAAAGCATATTAAGTGGTATTTGTCACTAAAACCAGTTTTTATATCTGACTTCTATTGTTTAGGAAAGGTATGGTTTCCATCATCAGCTCAGTTTCATGATGTGATGGTTCCTAAATGCAAATACCTGATTCAGTTATGAAAAGTAAACAGAAACAATATTCGTGCCCAATTTTCGAGGTTCTCTCTCAATTTTTTCAGGATCCCATGATCAGATCCTGATTTCCTTGACATGGGACTACCCTTGAGGTGTACCCTATCTAACAAAAAAAGAATAATCAAAATCGGTTCATAAATGACGGAGTGAGGGCTGAACATACACAAAAAAAAAAAAACATATATACGGTCGAATTGAGAACCTCCTCCTTTTTTTCGTCGGTTAAAAACACGACTGCAATCTCCTCGTTTGCAATGACGGCCAAAGCTTAAACAAATTGTTTGTCGTGTATTAAAATTTTAAGACAGTATGGCAGTTGATACGATTAAACCCAGAGCGTTTGTGAATGACACTGCACTGTTATCAGATAAAAACCGACTTCATCCACTCGCGATGGCCCAAATTTATGTTTATTTATTTTCTCATTATTTCGTATAATATATTATCTATCCTAACACTCGTTGGTTCAGCTTGGCAAACAATTGCATGTACGCTGCCTGTCGTGATAAAATGTAATTTTAATGCTTCATTAAATATTGTATAGATTGCATTAATATTATAATATTAATGCAAACTATACAATATTGAATGAATTTTACTTGGTTCATCTTTTTTTAATAAAACGGATACAGATAAGATCTTCCAAATTTTGTGGAGATCTTGAGAAAATTTACACGTTTTTTAATTTTGTCTGGTTTTGCCTGAGCATTTAACGACTGTCATTCGACCAGAAGGTTACCTCAAGTGGTTTCATGCTGGTTGAACACAGTATCACCTTTATTATTATATCTACCCTATACTGCCTACTGCTTGGCAAAAGCCTCGTTCCATTCCTTCCACTGTTCTCGGTTCTATGTTACCTCTTCCCAATTCTCAAAGAAGACATCTAAGTCACCCGTCATCTCCTTTGTAGTCTGCCGCGGCCTCTTCTTAAGTTTCAGGGCACCAATTTTGAGTTTTCCGGGCCCACCACTCGTCAGGCATATCCAGCCCAGTTCCATTTAAGTTTAGCAGCTTTCAGAGCCACGTCAATGATCTGCGTTTTGCAGCGCAGTACAGTGTTTCGAACGCGATCCGTTAATTTAACACTAAGTAGTATCACGGATATGTAAACCTAGATACCATGATTCAGTAGTTGTACGATGATTTATACTATTGCTATATAGATATAGCAATAGTACCAATCATCGTAAAACTCTACCACATCATACCTAGCTACGAAGGCAAAGCTATCATACTCGTAGATATCATCATTTGCAGTCGTTGACAAAGGCGAGTTGCGGTGACACGTTGCGGTCGCGTTACGTGCTTGAGTTTCAAATGTAGGCAATAGGGAAACATGTGTATGAAGTTATTGAGAATAATTTCAGGAAATGTCTTCATATTTTCATAATGCTTGCTATATTAGTGTCGTAATCTTTGAATGCTTGCTGCATTTGTAATAATACAAACTGTAGCGACATCTATGTCGCCACATACGAACTAAAACACAAATCCTGCATCGCGCAAAGTTCTCCGCGCGATTTGAAAACATACAACAGTCCGAAATTAGTTTCCCCCAGCCGGTGGGCCTGTGCCCCAGCAGTGGGGCTGATGATGATGATGATGAATTAGCTTCATCATCAATAAATTGAAATATAAAGGAATAAACATACTACATCTACAAAATGTCAATATCAAGCTGTAATGACACGTTCACGGAAAGTTCAATGTTTATTGTTTCGTTAGCCTGCAAACATATGCTTAGGGGTAGCGGATAAATTCGTAACAGAGTTACCGCTCTCCTGGGCACTCAGGCAGGGAAGGAACAGGGGTGGGTTTTTGTCAGTATTAGTCTGACACGCCCTCCCGCTCCACCCAGAGCATTGGAAGATTTGCCAACCCAAAAAAAAAGACTGCAAACATAACCACAAGAGACGAAAATTTACGGAACACTCACCTCATGTGTATTTAACAGTCCCATCTTAATTTCATATCCAAATAAGGCATAAAATACAGCGGTTATCGTACTCTCTCAGAAACCGCGTGATTCTGTCTGTTTGTACTTCTTTTAATCTGGAACTAAAATTGACAATTCTGAGGCGAGACTTCAAATAGATGTCACATGGATTATGCAGTCTTACTACCCTCAATTTATGTTTATTATTTATTTAAGGTTTAGATACTGGTTTAGCATTTATTACATTTTACTTCCGTTGGTACAAGGCCTAATTTTAAGTAAAGGGAGTCACGATAAGCCTGTCGCTTCGGCAGTTGCTGATACGGTTATCAAAATATAAGCTCTGTCTAAAGAGATATAAAATTTAATTCTTGGAAAGTTCGTGATACTTTTCCTATATATATTTTTTTTTAATTTTGATAGACTCGCGCTTGACTGCTATCTCACCTCATGGTAAACGGTGATGTGGTCGACGATGGAGCAATCTTGCTTAGATATGGCTTTTAAATGGGAACAGTGCAAGGAAAATGGGGTCTAGATATATTCCGCCTTATTTATAAAACTCACTAATCATATTAATAATAATAATAATAATAATAATGTTTATTTATAGAAATTTAGACATTCATTACAAAATATTTTAGCAGGCTAAATTAGGTCAGATTAAGTGGTGTAGTCATCTGTAGCCGAACTAGGCAGAACCTGTATTTCGGCTATCAGCGCCAAACCCCTCGAGTATTATGCATTTATATAATAGCCATTTTTATTTTTACATTTGTAGATATCTTGTACGAAAAAAGTAAAACAAAAAGGAAAAAGTTTGTGCAGTGTTTGCATGATATTATGCTTAGTTTGAAGTTTTGAACACTGATTTTAAGTCTCATCTATTAAATTCAATTGTATATTGGACAAAACCTCAAACAAATAATAAGTCAGCACTTTACCACCTTTCTTCCTGGTTGAAATAAGAACCTACTTCTCAGTGTTTAACTTTGAACTGATCACATGGTTTTCTTCATCTTCCTGCCCTTATCCCATGTTACTCGAGGTCGGCGCAACACGTTGTTTTCTTCCATTCTGTCCTGTCAGCCGTCACGCTATCACTAACTCCCTTTTTTCCTTCCATATTTTCTTTGGCCTCCCTCTCCCTCTCCACATTTATATTGGTTATTTTTTATAAATAAAATATTTAGTTAAAAAAAAACACACTTTTTATTTTTCGCATTTTTCTCAGCAACATCATGAAATGCATAAAAAATAACTAGTCCGCCATCTTTGGGAGTCCGCCATATTGGATTTAGAATGACGTCACTTAGCTAACCATGCATAGTCATCCAAACTAAACATGTAGGTTAGTATGTGTTTGGTCTCAGTTCTTGGTTGTATGTAAAATGAAACTAGTGGACTGTATAAAATATAGGTATATTAGTGCAAACTATGCAAAGCAAAAATATTCGGTTATGACGTAATTTATAATTTATAAATTACGTCATAACCGAATATTTTTGCTGCGAGCGATAATAACTTTGTGCAAAAAGTCCTTTTTTTTGGATTCCGTACCCGAAGGGTAACCAGTGGGAATCTATGTATTACTAATCCCCCGCTGTCCGTCCGTCAGTCCATCCGTCTGTCTGTCAGCGGGCTCTCATGATCCGTAATAGGTAGACTGTTGAATTTTTCACAGAATGTGTATTTCTGTTACCGCTTTATCAACAATAACAAATAATAAAAATAAATTAAAAATTAAAGAGGGCGCCCATATTAGAAACGTGTTTTTGGCTTTTTTTCTCGATTTTAATAATGGCAACAAGTAGACGCGTATAATCTATGGTACGGAACCCTTCATGCGCGAGTCCAACTCGCACTTGGCCGGTTTTTATTTTGTGAATTTTCTTTCATTTCTTTGAAGAAAGTTGTTCATATCCATGGGCAATAGCAGTATCTGAAATATGATAACCCATTTCCACTACACACTGTATACTTAAGACTTGAATTGAACCCATGCGCATAGTCACGTAGAAACTACGTAGACTTCCTATAAATATCCTTACAACCTAAAATTACCCTCAAGTCATCGCCAGACATAGGTGATGTCAATATAATAAGTAGTTTAATATGCGTTTTTAACCGACTTTCGAAAAAGGAGGAGGTTCTATGTTCGACTGTATGTATGTTTTTTTTTTTTTATGTATGTCTGCCTGTTTCTCCGTCAGTTGTGGACCAATTTTCAAAATTATTTTTTTATCCGAAAGAATATACTCCCGAGGTGGTCCCATATAAATTTTATCAAAATTGCTTCAGCGCTTTTTGAGAAACAGAACAAAAACGAAAAATACGTCATCGAGGTATCGATGACGTTTTAGTGTTCTCCAAATGTTTAAATTCCACGTTCCATGTTACGGGGTTTTTAGTTCTGGGGTATAACAACTAAAAAGTGAAAAATAAAAAACTTTTTACAAAAAAAATAACCCACTTCCAAAAAACAAATACACTAAAAATTAAAAAATAACTTTAATTTCGGAAGTCGGTGTCAAATAACGAAGAAGTAAAATACAAACACCGACTTCCGAAATTAAAGTAATTTTTTAATTTTTAGTTTATTTGTTTTTTGGAAGTCGGTTATTTTTTTGTAAAAAAGGTTTTTTATTTTAAAACACTTGCTATCATAACTTTACATCTCGACAAAATTCTCCATACTTATTAATCCTTATAAGCAACCACGTGTCCTAAACATTATTCATCTGTCAATACATTCTTCTAGTGTTCATAACCCTAGCATTACTTAGTATTTAGGTCACACGAGTGGTCTAGAATAGTATATCACAATTACCTGTTTATACATTGACTACTTTAATGGGCACTACGTTTAATTTATGTAAATAGGTACTACTATTTATCATTTACTCCGTGTATTGTTGCATTGTTTCGATTTATTACGCAATTTAAGTCAAAACGCACATTTTCTTGATTGGTTAAGACACATTTATTATGTCTTTTTATATCTGGATGAATGTTTGTGTTTCACAGAAAAAGCCTGCTCGTCTTAGTATAGAGGTTTATAGTCACATGCCGTCGGAATTCCTAATTTAAATTTTGCCGAATCAAAAATGGCAGACCGACTCCAAACCTGCGCATGCACATATGAGTTTCATGAGGCCGTTAATTATTATTATTCAAATGGTAATCAACCACATTGTTTAATTTATCTTGCAAAGTTGAGTCAAGCACTGCCATTTCGTGATAAATTGCACGTAGCTGGATCCTGAAACCATATTGTAACTATTGTAAGTATAAAAAAATATTTGCCGTAGTTGTTACAAGACACATCAAGTTACTTAGCAACAATCGATGAGTCTCTTTAGGTGCGTTTACATTGAAGTTACTTTTTGCAACATAAAAATTCTTTCTCATAATTTTTTTTATTGTTGATAGGCATGCGTTTGACCACTATCTCACCTGATGGTAAGCGATGATGTGGTCGAAGATGGAGCACGCTTGCCTAGAAGTAACCTATTCACTCTTGACTTAAAGACTCCGAGGTTGTAGCTATCAGGAAACACAGACTCCGGTAGGGAATTCCACTCCCTAGTGTACGCACAATGAATGTTTTCTCAAAACGCTTTGTGTGTATGGTTGGGATGTCCACCATGAACCGGTGGCACTTCGCCGTACGTCTTGTGGTCCGTTGATGAAACGGGCTTGGCGGAATCAAATTATGCAATTCCGTCGTACACTCCCCAAAATTTAATCGATAGAAAACCGACAGGATAGCAACTCGGCTAATCATGTTACAAAATGACATCGGCATCACTGTCATCTTTTATGTTCTCTACATAAAATAACTTCGGTGTGGATGCACCATTTCATTCGACTTTCACAGTGAGATATACATAAATTCATGAAAGCGCATAGAAGCTATCAAAAACGTTTGTTTATCGGTATAGAATCTAAATTCAATGCTACGAATATGTATTTTTTTTTCAATTCAATTTGTAGGCGTGGCAGGTTAATAAATCCAGTATAGTCAGACCCATCACTACTTGCACTACCCGGGCCTTAATGTGACAAAATACGCTTTAGGAAGGGACTGTCGTACAGATATGAGTAACAGAGAGGGTGCTCTACAAAGCCGAACTTGCTTGAAACCCTTTTGTCATATTTACAGTCAGTTACATAACACAATTCACCAAAGCAGGGTTCTATTACCCTGGTACTTGAAAATGCGTTGTGTAGTGGTGACGATATCAATAACAAAGGTCGGGTGTCAAGCAGGAGAACGAGTGGTAATTGAGGACAATTTAACACGAAGTTTTTAATAGATGCGCACGCGTCACTTCTGCGTCGTTTCGTTTTGATTTTCATTCAGATATTGATGGCATCTGTGATCTATGGGACACTTATTAGCCTAGATGCGAATTTGTTCGAGGTCGCTTTCGGCTTAGTCGTTTGCGGTAAACCTCTACTAGTCATTTATGGTTGGATCATCTCATGTCTAGTTTTAAATGTCATTATATAAGTCTATGCCCGATGGGTTTTCCCATCGGCAAAAACGACGAACTTCCATACAAATTTTTATCCTCTACCCCTTATGAGGTGAATGACGAAACATCTGAAGGTTGCGGATAAGGAACATGCAGTTCCACGTCCACAAACCTACCTCGCAAACCCGCGAACTATGTCTAACCTACTTCCTAGCTTCCTAGCCCCCCTTTTTATCTTGTGGAAATCCTCATGGATTTCCTCCGCCCGTGGTTGGCACAGGGGTCTGAGTCGTATTAGCTCTCACGATCCCCGGTCCAAGTGTGGGACGGAACACCGGGGTGGTTTTTAGTCAGTAAGAGTCTAACAGACCCCTTCGCCCGTCCCGGGCAAAAGAACATCCATGAGGATTCTCCACCCCGGCAATAAAAAAAAAGGGGGAGCTGACTAAAACACGGTGTTCTGCAACTACTTTTGACCGGGGCGCTGGAGTGCTTACGAATTTAATCACGCTCCCCGGCTAGATATTGGCCCACATAAATTTATGCGGACCCCGTCACCTTCTGTGGCTGCGTACGGCCACAATGCCTCTAGAGAGACGCGCGCGGGACACGACGCGCCTCCGTCTCGGGCTTTTGTCTGTCCAGGGTAACAGATTCCCCAAGTCTGCAGGCCAAATTCTATGCGTCTACTACGGCTAGAGAGAGAGGTTGTATTCTTCCACTCTCTTTCCGCCGCATCCTTCGCTACCATCACTTCCTCGCAAAAGGACGCGACGGTGTACCTCGTGCTCTCGCTTCCGACCATGGACTGGACCATGTCTGGAAGCGAGAGGTTATCCGCAGTACTGTAGAGTCTTCAGGGCTCCAGGGGTGCTCTTGCAGCATTGGGGAGCTGTCTTACTCGCTGGCTGCGAGAGTGTCTTGTAGGCAAGTGTGACTGACTACATGAATAGTGTAAGAAATAAAAGAGGAGGAGGGAACAGCACTCCGAACTATATTGTTATTAGATTAATACATGTTTCCACTCGGACGGGCTGAGCTGAACTGGCTCTTGAAACAAAATCCATTATGCAAAACTTATTCTAAATTAAAATGACCCATTCGATTAACTTTTGAAATATTATACCTGCCAGCAGTGCGACGCGCCGTTCATACGTGTGGTCTGTGTGCCGAGTGCACACGCGCCACAGTACCGACAGCCGCGACGAGGTCGCAGCTCTGCACTACCCAAGCTGGGCATTCCTCAACAGTGTGCTGCGCCGTGTCGTTGAGCCAGTTTCCACAATGGTGGCAACCGGGCGTCAGCTCCTGGCCTATATGGCAAAAGTAATTTCCGTCGAGTGATTTTACCTATGTCAGCCGGAAAGTAAGGGCGCCATGCCGTCACTCCAGCCACTTCCTCAGAACGGATCTTACCGCCGCTATAGTGGCGTGCTCTTTGCTGGGTTGCGTAAGTCGCTGCTCCCATTCCACCACTAGGATCTGGCGGAGCTCAGCCCTATGCACCTCGACATGACGAGGTATTAGGTGCTCTTCCCACTCTAGCGCGTCCCGGCGCCACCGATATAGTTAGTTATGCGCCAGAATCCTAATTCTGACGTCAAGATCCCAGGCACCACCCTGGGATCCGGCCAAGAGGCTCGCCGCCTCGAAAGAGACCAGTCAAAGCGACCTATGTGTTACCGCCGAGCCTCCGACGGTGCCGTGGAAGTGGTGAAGTATTCGCTCAACAAAGTATAATTGTGTACCATCAATATGGAGAAGAGCCCACACTTTCCTATTGCTAAGCAAGTTTACCTCCATTCTTTAAATTTTTTTCAGCTGTTTGCTGTTGTAGTCTGACTGATCCCTCATGAAGTAGTCTTGTTCGTCTTGCCGTTTTGTCATGGGTCTCCCGCGGCATCACTTTTGATCCTAAACAAATACCCAAGCCTGTCAATGCGGGATTGGTTCAGTTTAAATGATTTATCGGCCAGTTTTTCTCAACTAGAGAAACGACGATGTAAAGCTTCCATCAGATTGTTTTTTATGCAGTAGAGTGGAAAATAAGCAGGCAGTACGAACTTATTTTGCATACTCATGTGACAAACGACACCCAAGGTTACTAAAAACTATGATGACGTATCATCGCCATATCCGCAAAACAACTAAATATAGGCCTCCTTAATATGTCGCTAACACAACCAAGTATTATGGAATATTTTTATTTTGTATTCCTCTGTTTACATTGCTAGGCCGCTTGATTATCACTGTAGTCAATAAAACGATCTGGATTTTTATTGACTGCAGCATTGTTTAGGGGCATCAATGCAACAACCCTTGCAGGGTAAGCCAGAATACATTGAAATTTACCTAAATCGAATGTATTTCATTTTGATTTTTTACCTAAATGTAGGCAACATTTTTTTTTGTTTTCTAGTTTACAATCCATATGGATGTTTGGATATCTTCTGGTTAGTTATAAACATTACAGTTAGTTGAAAGGGATTTCTTCATTAAAAAGGCAAACTTTTTTAGTGTTAGTTGCCCAGAGAGAAGTTGGCCAGTTATGATTTTACTGATGGTTACTTTTGGAGGGATCTTCATCTTTCTGTCTCTATCCCATCAGTCCTATGTTACTTTTCATGGGGTTGGTGGTGACAACCCCACTCTTTCTTCAGTCCAGTCTTCTATGTCAACCGTCACGCTATCATTTGCTCCCTGTTCTTTCTTTCTTCTTCTAAGAATTTCTAATACAATCCATCCATCATTATTTTGGTAACACATCCGATACAGTACTATAGGGAGTAACG